>VWZS01001371.1:441897-465275 GCA_013397075.1 Rhabdornis inornatus
CCCTCGCCCCTCTGCCTCTCCGTGTGTCTCTCCGTGAGTCTCTCGGCGTGTCTCTCTCTCGGTGGCCCCGGTGCCCGGCCGGCGGAGGCGGGGATATCCCGGCCGCTGTCTCTTCCCGCCCGGGCTCGGGGAGGTCTCCTGGGGTCGGGTCGGGGGAGGCNACCTCGGTGCCGGTGACTTGGGGGTGCCGCTCCCCGCCCGCGCCTGGCCGCGGCGGTGGATGGATGCGCCATGGCCACGCTGGTGTGCCGGGTGCAGCTGCTGGATGACACCGATCCCTTCAACAGCACCAACTTTCCCGAGCCCACCCGGCCGCCGCTGTACACCTTCCGAGAGGACATCCCGCTCGCCACCCAGCTGGCCGGGGTGCACCGCCTCCTCCGCGCCCCGCAGAAGGTACCGGGGGAGGACGGGGGGATGTGAGTGGGGGGCACCGGGCGGAGGGCAGCGGCCTCTCCGCAAGAGCCCGGCAGCGGGGCACAGAGGCCGGCGGGCTGCCCCGGCCCCTGCGGGGCGGCAGCCCAGGCTGCCCCGCCGGCTCCCGTGCCTCCCCCGGCAGTATCGGCATCTCCGTAAGTCCTGGGGAGAGGCCCCGGGGGACGGCGGAGGGGTTCCCTCTGCTGCTCTCCTGCTTTCCCAAACGCCCTCCAGGGCAGCTACCGCCTCTGCTTTAGCTCTAGCTGCCTCACGTTTTTCCCAGGAGAAGGAAAACCTCTTCAAACCAAAGCCCAAGCTGGGTATCGGGTACTCGGTGCCTGTCCTTCGCTAGCGTTGTCCGGGTGTCTGGGGATGCTGCGGGATAAGGTGGCGTGTCGGACCAGCAGCGCTGCGCCGAGCACGGTCGCGCCGGCAGGACCCAGGCTTTGCCGCGGTGAGGTTTAATGAGCCCCGCAGTTCCAGCCGGGGCTTTGGTAAAAATAGCAGCGTCTGCTGCCCTTGAAACAATCGGTGCTACTAGTCCCTCTTGCGAAGAGCTGCAGCATGGCCCTTGTCAATTCATACCTATCTCTTCTTGCATGCTTCTTCTAATACATGTGGCGGCATCTGTAGCTCTGCCCTTGAAATCAGGCACCCGAGCATTATCCTTGAAATTTTAGTTTTCAAAGCAATGCGATTGATTGACATAATAATAATGTCCTTTCATTATTTTCTTGTATCTGCACATTAGTTCTGCAGAGTGCACTGAAGAAGAAAGGGAAAAATCCCCACTTTTTTTTTCCCCTACAAAGTGAAAATTGTAAAACTTTTATTTGCTCTGTGATGAAGTGGGAGGAAAATACTCTCTTAACATCACTTGTATTATGCTTATGGGAGCCTGCAGAAAGATGACAAAGGGCTGTGTGTCCCCTTAGATTTAAGGATATCCAAAACCCCATAAAAGTATTTCAGAGCAAAGCTCATGGAGCAGACAGAAGTTTTGCATTTGTAGAACGGTTTCCTTGCATAATAGTTGCCAAGGATACAGCATCCAGTGAACAGAGCTCTGCCTAAAGCACAAAAACTTTGGAAGCTCTTGGTGCGCTGGGTCAATTCTGTTTTCATGTGCTCAGTCGTCCCCAATTCAGAGAGTGGTCCCATTGTTTTCATGGGAGACTTTTTTTTTTTTTTGGACTTAGAGCTAATTAAAAGAAAGGCAGGATGGATTCTGACACCTAATGAAGTAAATGAAGAGATAGTTTAAAATCTGGATTTAGAGTTAGTTCAAACTCATTTTCAGGGGTAGTTCACTGTGTTATGTTTTGCTTTGGTTTGAATACTTTCCTGGCAATTTTTTATAACTTTTTATACTAACACCACCACTACCTTGGTTTAGTATTTTAGGAGCCAGCCAAAATCCATGGCCATTTGTGTATGCTTAACTCCTGCCCAGTCTTTCTGTGTGCAGCATCTCTCAAGTTTAATTAATGTTGGAAAGTGGATTTGCAGACTTTGGGTGAGAGATGGCCTATGTCCCCAGAGGTGCTGTAAACCTCTGAAAGTAATGAAAGATAGCTGCTCTGCTAGCTGCAAGTCCAGGCCCAGTGATTTGTTAATCTGAGGTTCTGGCTCTTCTGAATACTTCATTTCTGTTACGAGGGTGTAGGCAGCCTCATTGAAATCTGCTTACATGGTTACATTTACCTTTGTGTTTGCAGAGCCACTGCCTGTTTCTAGAGTGCCTTAATTATGTCTCTTGGCTATCTCTTGGCTTCTACAAGGTAAAAAAAGAAAAAAAATGGTGCTGGTTGATTAGACTTCTTTACCTTTATTCATTATAATCAAAGCATAGTTCTGTGTTTGCACTTGCAGTTAGAGTAGCATTTCTGTGTTTGGCATTACATCTTTGTGCCTGTAATTCTGTAGAATAAACTGTTTTGTGTTGCTTTCTTCTGTTTTCTTTTTGGGAGGTGGGCATATTCTTTCTGCAGCTTTTCCTCAAGACCATATTCACTGGTCAGTAGAAGATCACCACATTATTTGACTAAGAAGAATTTTGCTCCATTTCACCCAGAGATCAGGGCAAATTCTGATCCCAGAGGAATGCAGCTGTCAAAGCAGAGCATAGGTTGAAATTCAGGTGTCGGTTCACATCGACACATCTGAGGTTTGATTGATTAATTACTTTGGAAATTAGTGAGCTAATGGGTTGATGGTCCATTTAGTATCATCCCAGTGACTAGAGCAAAGTATCTTGAAACAGACCTAGGAATGTCTAGCTCAAATGGTGTCCGTGCCCATGGCAGGAGAGTTGGAACTTTAAAGTCTCTTTCAACCCAAGCCTTTCCATGATGATGATGAAATGCATAGGAACACCAATGTCTAAATAATTTCTGAAGTTTTATAAAGTGGTGGCCTTTCTGCCAGCAGGTTTGAATGATCAGTGCTAGGCTTTTTTCCAGCAAGTTTTAAGTTATCTCTTGACTTAGGTGAACATTCACTTACTCTCTGAACAGAGCTGCCAACTTGTTGCCTTCACACCACTGGATGATTTGTGCATCTTGTACTGCTGTGGGATGTACTTGATAGGATGAAGTCAGTAGCAGGAATCCAGCTCACTTCAGTAGGGTCAGATTTCGCCATTGCTGTCTTGAAATTAGTAATGATGACAGTGTAGTGACGGTGGTGTTTTTGTAGTTAGTAAAACAACTTGTATATTGCAAGTCATTGTAAGTTAAACATTATAAACAATTATTAAGAAAACCATTTAAAAAGTAAACGAAAAATGCTTTGACATTTGGACCTGTCATAGTATGTCATTAGTAGCTTTTTTGTAACCAACAGATGTTCTAGCTTGACTCCAAAGGGCAGGATTTCTTCTCTAGTTCTTTGAAAGTACAAGTCAATTTCACATGTTGGTTTTACTGCTTCTTTTCTTTAAACTCATGGTTTTACTTGAGTTTGTACGCAAGTCTAGATCTACACACTGTCTTCTGAGCAGCGATCAAGTATTTAGATCCTTATGCAGGCTTGCTGGGAAGTTAAGATACTGAGTTCTGAGAATAATGTCTGGGATGGTCATTACTACCCTGAATAATGTGGAGCACCTAAGCTGGTTGATAGGGAAAACTGATGAGTCTCTGCAATCTTTCTTTCAGTTGGAATTGGGTACCTAATTATATCCTCCTCCCTCTTTTTTCCCCTGCTTCTCTCTGTGCACATACTTTTCTCTACATCCATATCTCTGGACACAGCAGCTTGCTTTTCATTGGGTTGTGCTCAGTTCTGTCTGGCACTGAGCCTCGTAGGGCAGGGCACTGCCATTGGGAGCACTTCTTTCAGCTGTCCCCTGTGGTTATGAGTGATTTGGTCCTAGATGATAACACAGCATCCTAGTTGACTATGCAATGAAGTACCACAAATTCAGTTACAATATTTTTAGCCACATCTACAAATCCTTGCTGAGTAACTATGCCACATTGCAGAGTTTTTGTGGTTTGCCTATATTGATTTGGCTGCCTAAGGTGCCATTTTGAATTTGGTTTTTATTGTTTATGAGGATTTTAGGTCACTCTTATTGTCTATTGTATGAAGTAGAACTGGATCTAGTTTGGACTCTTACTTCAGATGTCCCTTTTGCCCATTTCTGTGAACCTTGGGAAAATTCAGAACTGGGTCTAAATTTGTGGCTCAGGCCCTGTGCCAATAATGCTCTTTGAATCTAATTTGGTACATTGGGTTTGTTGGTTTTGAATTGCTTTGAGTCACTTGATACTTCTAACTTACTGACATAGGGTCGCTCAGGAGAGTAGCTATATATACATGGCCAATGTCAAGTGTTGTGCTTTTTTTAGAGATCTTCTTCATTATAACTTATTCACATAATTACAGATTACAGCATGCTGAGTATGTTGCCATAATCTGTTTTCACATGCCACAGTAGTGTTCAGTGTTGGGGCATGTAAGAAATACATCTTTACGATAATATAGGACATCATGCTGCCTAATTTATCAAGAAAACGTAATTGAAATACTTTGTGTAACGATGGAGAACAAACAAGCAAAAAAATCTTTCCATGCGTATGGTGTACTGGTGGTGATGGTGTAAAGGAGAGTTACAGTGCCATGAGGATAATTGTTTTGACCTCCTGTTCCCTCTGAGAAAACTGTAGACATCTTCTGTGTTTAAATTCCTTCCAAAAATTTGTAATCAGGAGCAGTGTCATTCAGAAAACAGTGGTATAAGCAAATAAATCCAGTGAGCACTAGAGGGATTTGGGAGTTTCATTCATAAAGAAGCCATCCACATTTCTGTCTTCAGCTGCTGTGATTTAGTCCTACATTAAAGCCAGGGCTCGCTCTGAGGCATGGTGTGATGTAAACTGATAGCAGGAGTAGTTGCACTGGTTGTGTCCTGGCATGGAGCTCAGCTCTGGCATTGAACTCTGTGCCAGGCTATATCCTGGCAGCATCCTCAGGTTTTCTGAGAGCAGTAAATCTACCAGAGGGCTCCTCTTCCTTGGGTTTCCTTAGCATTAAGTCATAATGTGTTGGTCCCTAGAGGCTAGGCAGAAAAAGAAGAAAGTATGGTTTGGATTCTGATCCTGGTGGAGGTACTGGTGGCAGCTGTTCTCTGAAGAGACCATTTTTGGGTTAGTCATTATCTCGTTAATGGGAGCTGAAGAATAGAGGATGGAAACAGGAATATTGTCATTTTCCCAGAGAAAATGAACTCACACTTAAGGGAAACTGGCTGATATCTTCTACGAGTGTCACTTCTGGGGACTGGGAAATATTTTAGGAGAGGGGGCTGTCAAGACACAAAGGTCTTTCATATTCTCCCTGAGGCAGGTGGACATCAGCCTTTTTTCATCCTTTGAGAGAAGAGGGGATTTAACACAAAGTTGTTTCCAAAAGGTTTCCAAAATATTCTGACTCTAGTCAAGTATTTCTGGAGCTGACAAATTCTTGTGCTTCAAGAGATTGACCCTGTAGCAGTTGTATGTACTTGAATTTTTTAGAGAATTATTTATGAGGGCAGAGCAGGATAGGATACTGCTCTGTCTCCTGAATTGACTGCACAAGCTGCATCAGAGTCCTGTGTGAAGCACACTTTTCTGGGGGAGTATAAACACCTGCCCTAAAGCACAACTGTGAAAAGTTTCTCAGTCTCCACCAGCTTACTGTCTTCTGTGGTGTGGACCTTCAAAGGAGAAGAAATATCCGTAGAACAGATACAAAGTAATTGTTAAGTGCCTGGCTTTACCTCTGGCAGTTTAAGGTAAGATGACTTTGAAGTTCTTTCAAGGTTCTTCTGACAAGTTATGATTTGGTCAAGTTGTAGTTCAGTTCAGTTGTTTGATCTAGGCTTAAAAGCTGTGTTGTAAAAGCAGGGGCACAGATCTATCCCAGAGGTTCAGTTCCTGACTTTGACACCTCTCTTGCAAGTCACGGAGTTTGGCTGATCATAGCTCAAGAGCCTTTGTAGAGCTTTGTGTCAAGAATGATAGGTGGAGTGTACTGGTAGTTCTCAGGATTCCACTAAATTTTTAAGTCACAGATTGGTCAGATGCAGCCTCTGGAAACTTGTATCACCCTGTGTTTCTTGGAGGTTCTTACTCAGAGAAAGGAGATTAATAGGAAGAAGTCTGACCTTGCTGTTGTCCTACCACGAATCTCATACTTGCAGTTCCAAATATTGATGCTTTCTCTCAAAACCAGTTTTGTAGATGCCTCATTTCATCCAAATTCTTCTTGTGTGAAGATTACTAGTGAATTAACTGAGCAAGAAACTAAGACAACTGCAGTTCATATCTGTGTTGGTAAAGAAATAGTCAGAGATGTGGGACTTGGCGTGTTGCAATCTCCTCTTCTTTTTCCTGTGTTGTTCTAAAAAAGAACAAAAGTTCTCACAATGTTTTACAAGAGTTTTCACTTCCTAGTGCATCCACAGCCATCCTACCTTGCCGGTAATTAGGGTCTAAATGAGAATCCCTTTTCTTTCTGTTTGATCTCACTCTCTGGGTTGTGACTATGAGCGTTACAACCCTTGTGCAAATGAATGCAATGCAGCTGGGCTGTAACTCACCCATCCATCACATTATCACTGATGACAGCCCTACTTGGTTTTACAGTCCATTTCTCTGGCTGGAATTCAGCCAGGACAGGTTGGTACCTCTACTCTTCCAAAAGGCGTTTTGTATTTTTGAGTCACCCGAAGTGGTCTGGGCTGAGGCTATACAGCTCCTTTGGTAAATGCTGCTTCAGTAGGCTGTACCCATGTGCTAAGATATCACTTCATTACCAGCTCAGAGGAAAGAGAGCCAGCTACTTACACCTCTGTCATCACTTTCCACACAACCTGGATTGCGTTATATTAATATTAACTTTATACTGTATTACAGTTATTAATAAGACAGCAAGGAATGTTGTTACATATTTTTAGCAGTGGAACAAGTTGGGACAATAGTAGCAGTGAGCTCTCTAGTAGGCCGAGCTACCTAGAAACATCTGCAACTATCTGGCGTATGAAACTATTGAAGACTTGGAAGTTCACTGTCCACATCATCAGCTTAATACATATATACCACAAAAATGCATTGCAGTTTCCAATTCCAAACAGTTAAAAAGAAGTAATTCTGTCATTCCCAGTATTTTAAGGATGCTTTGAAAAAAAAAAAAAAGCTTAGACCTTTTCCTTTACTTACAGTATGACTACTTGACCTCAGTAGTCATACTTCTCAACTGACCCTCTGTCTATTTTGTGAAGAGGATATTTATTTTATTCCTGGAAAAAAAAAATTGGAAAATCCTGGAAAATTGCCAATTTTGGTCCTGCATGCCTAGTTGCTATCATTAAATATGCGCAATGCATTATTATTAATCTTTTGGTCTGGGCTGACTGGAAAAGAAGCTTCGTCTTCTTTTAGTTGTAGTTCTAGAGGAGTTTTTTTGATGAAGTATGTATACTTGGAAAAATGAAACAGTGTTGTCTTGTGTTTACGAAATTAAACTCTTGCATTTACTAACAACTAAACTCTTAGTATCTGGATGATAACAAGAAGCTGCATAAATAAACCAGTTGTAATACAAAGTAAAGTCAGGTATGTGTGATTGCATCCAGTAGTGGAGGGTTGTGTATGGCTTGAAGCTTCACGTTCGTCAGCCACAAAATTAGTAAGCTGTATCTTGTGCAGTTGTATTGCTTTAACTGTAGTGATACAGATAAAGCAATACACTTTTCCTCTTGTACACAGCATGTATGATTATATTGGAATAAAATGCACTTACAGATAGCTTGTATTTCCCTATTTAGGAAAGAAAGTAAGCTTACTTTCATCTTGGTTTCTGTGTTGTCTTCTCTTCTAGAAGCTACAGATTATGCCAGTTTAAAAGATAATTTTGTAACTGAAGTAACTTTGATATTGGTTAAAAAATAAAGATGAGGGACATTTCAGTGCTGTTCCTTGAAGCTAGTTACTTCAGATTTACTAATGAGCCCTTCAACCTTTTTAAGTGAAATTGACAATATAAGTATTTTCTTTAGAATTTTAAATATACTATTGCAGCCACAAGTGGCAGCATCAGAGGTAAAGTAGCTGCTCAAGCTGCTGGTGAGATGCCTGTAGATTTTTTTTTTATGGCTTTGTTATTGACAAGGAGAAGATGAAGTCCCTGGGCTCTGTCTGGTGGGGTTTCTCTGCATGTTCAGTGTGAACCATTTGGCGTGATTTGGGGGCTGGCAAAGAAGGCACTTTTAGCTCTCATAGCTGTGCCAGCCAGGTTGCTTATCTGAGCGTCATGTGCCAGGTAAAGCTAGTTGGAAAAGCACATTGTGTCTGCTTTCTTACTTCATTACTGCAAGGCTTGCAAGGAAGGAATGTAATAATGAAGTGTGCAATCAGGAAACCAACAGGAATCTTATCTGTGCTAGTGAAATGCCAAATGGGGACTTGTGCCTGTTTTTTCTCAGTGTGGAATAAAAGTTCTGAGTTTTCTCGAAGTGCCAGTGATGAACCCATTCTAGCTATGGGGTAGACATTAATAGACTTGTAGTACTTGGAAAGACTTGGCATTTTACGGGTTGTGAAGAAATTGAAAAAAGCCACATATCTATGCTCTGTTTATTACCATACTGCAGCAGCTGGCCCTGGAGCATGACCTTTGACTCCACACACAAAGGATTGTTATTTTCCCCTTCAGCTCTAGCATTGTGAGGGACTTGGCTTGTGAAAATCTTGAGTCCTCTGCCCTCTTTATAGGAGGTTTTGGTATCTCTGTTATGGAAGACCCTTCCAGGTTTGCCAGGCAGACAATTAAGGATACCTGTTTCAGATTCCTGAAATTCTAAGATTTTTCTGTGCTGCCCTGCCTCACAGGCAGGAAAGATCTTATTATCTGACTATTGTCTATAAAAAGTAAGTGAATTTGCAGGATTTTCTTTATGTTTTGGTTTGGGTTTACTTATTTTTGTTAAAGCTGGTCACCTTCAAAAGGGTGCAGGGACTGGGAAGCTTTATAGTGGTGAGTGCCAAGGAGATGCAGATTCACATACATCTCATTATGTAACTGTGCTGGTCCTAAGGCTTTCTGAATTTCGGAAGTCCCCCTCATGAGGCACATTTCATCACACTCTTTCCTTTAGGCACCTATATAGGAAATTGTAATGTGATTTGAAAATAGGTGTTTTGTTATTAAAAACTGTGTTACTGAGGGAGAAAAGGTGCTGTTAGTTTCACTATTTGTGCTTTTCAGTCTCTACATGTGTTATTTTAGTGTTTTCATCATTCTTTTTCAAGTGCTTTGCCGTGCTGCTAGTTGATTTGAGCTTCAGTTATAAATTCAAGCGACGTGTAACCCCAGTGACTATGAGTAAGGCAGGCAGTCTTCATTCACAAGTGGAAAAGCAGTGTATTTTATTTCAGACAGACATGACTGATTTATCTTGTATGGGCATTCTAAATGATTAATGTATTGCGATGATCATTGCTGGTCACAGCTGAAGGACTCATCTTACTGTGAATTTTTTTTGTTCTGGCTTGATTGTAATACATGAGGTGTTTTTGTCTGTGATTACACAAGGCAGGAAGAAATGCAACTCGTCTGGGTTTAGTATCCACAGTTGTGTTTGCCTGTGACCTGAGCATTTATGTGGTGTCTTATATACAGCCTTCACTTTATACTGTAGTATTGCTCATTATTTTACTTGATTATGTCCCCTTTATTTTTGCACAGAAGTGCAATAACTCCAAGTAATAACTTGAATAACTCCAAGTAATGCACTTAGATTTGTTATACTTGCCTTGTAGACAGTAATGTGTTCTTGTTTAGATGCTGTTTTCAATTGTTGCTTTTTTTAGCCTAATTAAAGTTAGTTTGTCTGCAGCATTGTTTCAACCACTGTATGGTGGGGTTACTGGATGCTCTTCTGCCATATGTGTGCATTACTGAAGTTATGCTTCTTCTAGACTGAGTTTTGTCTGGGAAGAAAAATGAGTCATTTTTCTGACAAAGCTGAGAGTTGTGGGGGAAAGTGGTGGAAGAAAATCCTCATATTGTAGAAGTTAAGGAAGTATAGTTTGTGAGACTTTAAGATGAGTGTCTCAGTTCAGATGCTGCTGAATTATGCTTTTAGGTTTTCTGTCTTCTTAATGATTTTTTTTTGCTTAGTTTTGAAATGTGGATGAAAAAGCCACCAGTTATCAATGTGAATTTATGTTAAGCCTAGGGTGTGCCCATATCTTTGGGTTTCTGAACTTATTATTCAGAGACTCTGAATCTGGTTTTTTTGGTGCCTTCATTTAATCTTGCTAAAGATAAGTGATCGGCACTTAAAAATGTGCCCTTTGGAGAAAGGGCCACCTGTAGTAAGTTTGCAATCTGTGAGCTTGTTATAATGGAGTGAATTATCTCAAAATACAGAATTCTTTCTTTAATAATTAGATGTGCCCATAATTTATCTATGTGTTTAGCTTGAAAGTCCTCAGGATATGTATGTCTGAATATGTATGCCTTTTAGTCTTTTTCTTTCTCTCATCAAGGGGTTTGAAGGACGTGTTTCCTAATGGTCATTATATACAGATGAAGAGGATACTGTTTAGACTACTTTTCAGAGGCTGTATCAAAAAAGATTAATGGTCCCGGGAAACTGGTAATGGAACACAGCCTTAAGTTTCCTCACATCGCTGATTAGTATTCAGCCATAGTTTTAGTGTATGAAAGTCTTTAGTGTTTGATAAATCATTTAACTATATCGTAGAGAATAAGTGATTGCATTGTGGTGTCACCTGTTTTTGTTTTGATATTCTCAAAGCGTTAAGTCCTATAGGTCCTAAGTCTGATCCTGTTCCACAGCAAGGTTCTTTTTTTAATTTTTTTTAAGAAATGTCTGTATAGTTGGATGTGAAAAGCCCAAAAATATGAGTCCTGAAGCTTAAAAACACAGCAAGAGTGTAACATTTTTAATTAAGAGTTAGCACTTGGATGTGTGAAAACATATTGGCTTGAAAATCTTAATTTTTTTTTTTTGGTGTTACAAAAGACAGGTATTTAAAAGCATCCTTGCAAATGTTGTAACTCCTAGCTCAACACAAGAGTTCAGGAGGCCAGATTGAGGACAGAGTTGTCTCTTCATTGGCAGCATTCTCAGGCAGGATTGAAGGGGGCTGCTCAGAGTTGGCGAAGCTAAAGGCGTCTGAACACTTGCCAATGAAGGTAGAAGGATATTGATTTTCAAGATTGCCAAAATGTTTTCTGTCTTTCATAAGCGGTAAATCATATTGAAAGGAATTGGGGTAAAACTGTCACTTGTTTTAATGTTTTTCTTTGTGGTCTGTTAACAAAGATGGGTGAGATGGGAATGTGTGCTCTGCCAGTAAAGACATTGGCTACCACGCAGCAGCTGCCTGTCTGGTGTTGCTCCTCCCAACATTGACTCCAGTTTGCCACCACATTCTCTCAACATGTTTCAACATGTAATTGCATTGGCCTATATACAGCAACGTGGCTGTCTTGGATTTTAATCCTTGCCATTGTAAGAGTGCTGATTGAATTGCAGGCTAAAAATAGGCTGTACTCAGACATGCCATGTGCTATCAGTTGCATTCTGGCAGTCTGTTGGTAACATGACATAATTAAAAGTTGGCCATAGGCAGAATGCTGTCCCATGATTTCTAGGATTTAATGCTTGAAGAAGGTAATTTCTTAACTTGATGAATTTGGCTCACATGGTTACAGCTCAAATAAATGACCTACTATACTATTCTTTGATAGTTCTGGTGGGCCGTTGAAAGAATGTCATTGCCTTAAACCCATTCTTTAGATTGATGTTGCTTCTGTGGGAAAGCCACTGGTAGTAGACCATAGCATTTGGAAATCATTACAGCTAGGTGTGATTTGAGTGACAAAAAGGAGATTAGAAATATTTTTCAGTGCAGTGTAAGTTGAGCTATATTTACTTCCTTCTTGTTATTATGGCTTGTCACTGATATTCCAACAAATATTTCAGGAAGATATATGCAGCTGAGAAGAGGGAAATAGCTTACTATCTTGTGAGTAGTCATCAGCTAGCGTTATTTTAAGAAGTTTCAAGGGAGATTGATTAAAATTATGCTTTCATGTTCTTCATCCACCAAATTGGATTTCTTGAAATAAAAACAGTAATCTAAATGTCTGAGATAATTAAGCACCAATTCATAAAATATGCTTTGAATAAATACTCAAAAGGAAAAAAACCTTTTCCTCAGTGAATTTCTCTGAAGGAGCGACCATGGGATGAAGGCTGACAGGTACTCAGTCTCTGTGTTTAGTTGTTAAAATCAGGAAAGGGAAAGTAAGCTACAAATAATTACTGTAAAAAGATTACTTTCTTGGACATTTGTGTGTATATGTAGAGGCAATCAAAGTAAAATTAATCCTGCCTCTGTTTTCTCGTGTTGATTATTTGTCCATTTCTTCAAAATAAGTCAAGGCTGAAGTGTATTCTGTAGGTGAGTCATAGGAGGTTATTATTGAAGCCATACCCCTGTGGTACTTTTTAACCAGCTGGATGTTTGACAGTTTAAATAAAGTGACTGATTTCATGCTGTATTTCCATGTGGCTGCTAATAAGTTGTATGGTTCAAGTTATTTCTGAAGGCAGTTTTTTGAGACAACCAAAGACTGATGGAGTAAGGTGAGGGTACACGATAAGAAAGAAAAGAAAGTCTATAAAGCTTTCCTGGCCCAGAAACAAGAATACCATCGTTGGTAGCCAAATTTAGAATCTCTTGTAGACTGCACTTTGTCACTTGTAACTTGAATAGGTGTTATGTCAAGATATTTTGTAGGAGAATATGTTCTAGCAAACCAAACTCCTTGGGTGTGGTGTGTTTTTTGTTTGTTTGTTTGTTTTGGTTTTGTTTTTGTTTTTTTTTTTTGTTTTGTTATGTTTTGTTTTTAATAGCTCTTAAATATTGATGGGATTTGTTGTGAGAAGTTCTAATTAGCTACTTGGGCAAGTCTGAGTGATTTGGCTTGAATGTCTGTAACACCATAACTGTGTGAATTTGTGCCTGTCCTACTGGGGAATTTGTCTCATGTTTGCTGTTGCAGTGGAACCTGTTTTTGACTGTAAAGCTGTCACCACTGGGCAGTGACCTGAGTGGTGCTCGTATTAGTGTCTGCCTTTATGAGCTACTAATGGAAACAGAAAACCCTATTTACTTAATCAGATGCTATTGAAGCTAATTACTATGTTTAGTTTGTTTGTCTTCTGGAGAAGGGAGGTGAGTGCAAATCCCCAACCGCAGAATGTTTATACAAACACATGGAGGTGTTTGGGCAATTACAAAGGCCTGTGTAGCAAAGCAGGCTGTGTGGTTTGTGCCATGTCTCATTCTTCCTACCCATCCCCTTTCTGCTTTTCAGTATTGCAGCCTGTGCTGTCACGAGGCACAAGCTCAACTTAAAGCTGATGTGGGTTTGTGGGTTGCTGTGAGTCAGCCTCCTCCAGGAGACAGATTTTGGTTATTGATGGTAAACTACCTTGTTACTCTTCATGGGTGACACCATGGTGATGGGCATTTGGTGCATGGGACAGCTGTCTTGAGTAACCAGGGCTTGCTCCTTCCTTGCACTAGAGGTAACAGCGGAAAGTCTGTTCTTTTTTAGGAAAAGGGTTATTTAAAAGCCAGAAAGAGCATTGTAATTGCTTGATTCTCAGAAGCAATTTCTGGAGGGCTGTGTATGAAAGGGGTGTGGCTGTAACCTCCAGTGCTAGCAAAAGGATAAGCAAGTAAGGAAATTACATTTGAACTGTGCAGTATAATCTAATATTGAAAGCCTTGTACTTCTGCCCATATTCCCAAGTTACATTTGGGAAATGCTTACTATTAGTTGCAGACGTGCTTGCAGTGGGTCACATATAGATGATTTATTAATTTTTTGAGGCCACTGAGTGAAGAGCTTCTGTTTGAAGTAGAGAAGAGTTCAAACTTTGAAGCACATCAGTATAGAAGGGCAGAACTGGTAGAGCTGCTATGCTAGACCGAAAGGAAGAACTGTACAAAAGCCTTGTAATAGAGAGAAAGTCTACCTCACCCCTGGATGCACATGTATGTTTGTGGTATAATGAAGAATGCAGAATAAATTTTCTTTCCAAGTACCAAGTCTTGGAAAATAGCCATTTCATCATCCCAGAAACACAAAAGGTTTCAAAGCATGGACCATTGTCTCTCTGGGTGCAGGAGTGAGTGGGTTGATAGAGGAGAGCAGTGCCTGGGATTTCAGGAGAAGCATTTCAGCTGAATGTCTCCTAATGGCAAAATTGGCATGACATTTAAATGGCAACATTGCTGCTACTGGTTGTAGAGTTAAGGTTTTGTTTATGCAGTTCGCCTTTGAGTGTTATATTATGACTGTAGCATAGTCTCCTAAAGTACAAAACAAAGTACTAAGCTGATGAGCAGTCTTTTATTGTCACCTTGGTTTTTTCTGGTTCAGGAGAAAAAAAGGTTTGTACATAATCTATTGTTTTATGATTTGGAGACAGGGGAATTATTTTGTTGTCTTTAAATTCTTCACTTTTAAGAATGAACATAAGCTTAAGAAATGTCTATTGCCAGGGAAAAAGATATGAAGTCTATCCAACTTCAGTGAACTAACTGTTATACTTCAGCCAGCCCCTGAGAAAACTTTCACAACTCATTTCACTTATGAGCTGGTATCCAGCTGTTTTATTTGTCTAGAGGAAAAATTATATTTACATCATGGTCTCATCAGTGTCTGAGCAGCAAGTCTAGAGCTACTGTTAGGAAAACTGGCTTTTTACTGTATATTGGGTGAAACATGTTTAAGCTGTGGTTTTAATATGCTAATTCAATGTACTAAAAATGCCCAGTTAGTACAATAAAACTGTATCTAGATGGACTATTTTGTCGCAAGTGTGAACCTCATGTGTTTAAAAGTAGTTAGTTGAATGCTTGTTGGAAAAAGTTTTTTGGACAAAAAGTTTCACAGAATTTGTCAGGATAGTCATGACAGTACCTGCTTAAGCAGCCGGTTTTTGAACAGGGCTCTTACCAACATTCAGTTTCTTTTGCCTGGAGGGATCTATATCCATTTCTCTCCTCTAAGGAGAGGGCTGTCACTGGTAAATGTGGACCATTCCACATTTGTATTAAAAAGAGAAATCCATCATACAAGACAGTGATGATGTTTGACAATATGACCCATGCTGCAATCTGCAGTCACCCTAGTTTTGGCATTTTGAATCCTATTATTCACACAGGAAAGGTGTTAATGAGGCTTCCCTTTTGGATGCACTTCTTTTGATGGACTTAAGATTGTCTTCTAATTGCCATGTTTCCTGTGAGAATGTTATTGATATTTGAAATTATATTGAGTAAGAACTCTGTTTAAAAAGTAGCATATATTTTTGCTATTCAGTTTAAGTCATTTAAGCTGAAGAAAGTAAAGAAGGAACATATAAATGGAAACCTAAATAAAAATACCATATTAAATTAAACTTTTGATTTGACAACAAGATTTTTTGAGCTACCTTCACTTTTGGGAGACACATAGAAAATGAATGATGAGAAGATAGTTTTTTGCAAAATACTTGCCGTTGAAGGAACACACCATGTTGGCATATGTTGTGAAAGACTCTCTAGATATGTAAGGTGCTCTCTGCACAAATATATTTTAGTTATTTTTAATCTTACTTAACAGACTGTAGCAGGACAGTTATCAAAGGTAGGGGCATTTTCTCCATGCTCTTGATGACAGTGCTGGCTAGAACTTTGACTCCAGATCTTACAGTAAGTACTTTTGGTATTTTCCTGTGTGTCTGCATAACACAGTGGTGAATGACTGGTACTTGAAAGCCATTTTCCTACTTGCTTAGCTATCTCCACTGAGGTTTTCTAGATATGGGTCAGAGGAGACATTTTTCTTGCAAGTTTGAATCATCTTGAATTGGATGTGGTGGAGTAGTGGGCTATGAGTAATATGCAGCTCAGCTGGATTCTCAAATGTTATTTTTCCAAGAGCTCTTTATAGTGAAATAATGGCTTAAACAGTAAGTTTCTGTGCACTATCCTTGTGTAAATTACAGTCATTGTTTTACTGTCCAAAGCCAAGGTACTTTTTTCAAATATATTGTAGATGTCATTTGGCTACTGAATGAGCGTTTAGTGCCTGTGTGCATGCTTTGTTCTGCTTTATCTTGTGATTATATACTTCTGTTGTCTGTTACCCCTTTGTTAGTGGTTTTTCATCATGCTGTCAAATTATTCAGTGTTCATAATATAAAAATTAGCAGCTTCTGGTTTGTACTTGTCTATTGAACCTGATCTTATTTTTCCTGGAAAAAGTATTACTTATTTGATATTGCAATTATTGTTTTGTCACAAGCCATCATTTAGGCTTATAATAAGAGTCATCCAACAACTGCTATAGGCTTTACATGAAATGTATTGCATTTTTTATATTTTTTGAGGTTTGCAAACAAATGAAATGCTACCAAAGAATACAGAAGCATATGAAGCTGGACACGTTTAAGGGTAACTCAGCAGAGTGGTTTGTCAACCAAAAACCCTCCCAGCAGAAAATCAACCATAGCTGATAATGAATATGGATTCCTTTCTCTTCACATCCTGTTGAGATTTCAGCAATCACTATGTCTGTTCAGGCCAAAGCAGGATCAGCCTGTCATCATGACACCATTGTTTAGCAGTCACATCTTTCTGGAGTAGAAATTGCTGAATGACTTGATAACACTCTTTGAAAGATGTACCTAAAAGGTCTATGACCAGGGAAAGAATCTCTTGAATGTTTTATGCAAAATGTACCACTGTTGTCAAGTTGACTTGTGTCACCTGAAGCTAAATTCCAACCAAGGCTGTTGTGGGAGGGAAGTATATCCATACCTGGGTTAGCCTTTTGCATGTTACGCATTTATAGGTTCTCTTATATGCATTTCTGCAGTGGGACCCTCTGTGCTGTGAAAGCCTTGTTGTTTTATGGAATCAGTTTTCTGATTTAGTGTCTCACGAAACTGTGTGACTAAGAGCTGTTTCTGTCACCTGTGCTTGAAAGGTTGCCTTTGCTTAGCAGGGAACCCTACTACCCCCACAGCTCACAGGGCCATTAAGATATACAAGGATCTTTGCAATTTAGACCATCTCAGTACTGAAAAAGTACTGATGCAAAAGTTACTGCATATACCCAACAGATGAAATCTTTAATCCACTGTTTGTCAAAGCTAATGGGGGGAGCCTAATGCTGGGATTGAGAGATCCAACATAAGCTTAAATTGCAAAGCTTTGCTTGCAGGATTTCTGTTTATCATGTATTTGCAGTATTCTTGGCTTTTGTTTTCAATGATGGACTTCGAGTTGTGGTTCCCCTCCAGGACAAAGTTACCACTTACATACTAATTGCAAAGTATAGTAGAAATTGACTGCAGATCTATACCCTACGCTGTTTACAACCTTCCACCTCGATTATTTAATAAGTGGTTTCTAAAGAAGGACTATTTATTCACTAGTAATCGATATTTTCATACGGTTTTGGAAGGGCAGTCAGGACAAATGAATTGTGTCTATTAACTTTTCTATTGGTTCATAGGGCTTGCAGTTACTCATCAGTGCAATTTCTTGTTACAAACATAGTGCAATTTCATATCATAAACACTGTCTAATTGGAAAAGAAGAGAGAAAAGGAGAAATCTCATAGGTTCAATTATCTTACTAGAAGTGTTTTGTGCCCCAATGGATGTGAAATCAAGATTTAAAAATTTTTGCTAGTGCAGCTTAAGATACAACTTTGTACGTTTGGTTTTATTAAAAATATAAATCAGTTAAATATGATCTCCTCTCTGTGTGTCCAGGAAAAATAGCTAATTGAGACAAGAAAAGACTGCCTTCAGAGCTCTAGCTCTGAAGATACTCTAAGCAAATCCTTGTAAACTGTGTTGCCAGTGTTTTCTGCTTTGCTCTGAGAGTCAGGAGGTATTGAAGCTGATTCCGTGGAGATTTATGGAAGAGCTGTGCTTATGGATGGAATGAGAAGTTGGTGTATAGCCATGAGTATGATAGAGACCCCACTCCTGTTCCACTGAGAACAATTTTTTGTTTTCTTCTGAAAAATCAGGACCTCATCTCTTCCTGCTTGATAGTTCTCAATTTATTTTTGTGGCCGTCTAAGAAATCTGTGTGCAAAATCTGTCTGTTCCTACAGGTGGCCATGTAAAGTCCCAGTATCTTCTTTGGGAATTGTGCCTCTGTATCTATGAGGAGTAGGAGGTGCTGCTGCCAGAAAAATCCATCAAGAGTACCTGCAAACCCGGTCTTGTGCTTCCCAGGATGACAGTTGACATATTTCCTGTTTAAAAAAAACCATGCAGTATTAGTTTTTCTTCCCAACGTTGCTTGTTTAGAATTCTTGTGCCACTGTCTCAGGAAAAAAAGACAAAGCTGCAAAGAGAAGTAGAGTTCTTTTCTTAGATGGTGAGCCTTTCTTCAGGTCTGAAATCGGAGTAGGAACTCTGAGGCCTGAATGTCAGAGCACTCTGTGACAGCTTAACTGGATCATGTTAACCTGACTAACAATTTGAGAGGGAAGATGGCTGATAACTGGGGTAAAGAGACAATGTTAGCAAAGGTGGGGAGAAATGGCAGCTGTTGCTGCCTGCGAGACATCCAAAAGTTACCTATCAATGAGGAAAAGCAGAGAGACACATGAATTTTGGCTACTGAAATAACATGGTCTTGAAAGGTTCTGCATCTTACTACCTAAAGGACAGTTACGTCATTAAAGCTACAAGACTGTCCAAGGTTTACAGAAATGAAACCAGCCCTCATTTCAACCTACTTCCTGTAATTATAAATAAAGATGATGTATTTTTTAATTAGACTCTTCCTGTCAAATTTTGCTTGCTGTAGTATGCCAAATAAGGATGCAGATATGCAGAACACTTCTAAGAGGCAAGGAGTAGGAAGATTTTGTTGCTGCTTACTCTTTCAAATAATCCCAAATCCATTTGTTGCAGTCTGCACCTATAGCCTATGGATACATTTGTAATAATCTCATAAGCAACTTGTTGGAAAGAACATGTTCATGCCTGTCACAAAGAAAAAAAGTTTTGACTTTTAGATATCTGAGACATCTGGAAGGGCCATGAATTTCCTGGTGGAAAACCTTCTCAGTGAAACATCTGGGGCTTATTTCTCTGTCTAAAACCAAATAACCTGAAAACTGTTTGAAGCATGTATTTAAACATAATAACTAGCAGGATGTTTGCTCTACCAGTGAAGAGCAATGAAATGCTTCAGAAAAAAAGGACACAAAAAGCCCAACTTGAAATGCTTCTGCTGCAGAAATTAGAATATGGTTTTCAAAATAAAGGAAGAATAGTAAGGTCTTGCATTCACAGTTGCTTTCTGCACTGAGCTGACACTTAGTGAAAATGTTTTCTGATTTTTTTTCAGTTGGGTTTTTTTTTTTTTTTTTGGCTTTTTGTTTGTTTGTTTTTTATGGAGGGAAAAACTGTATTTTAAATTTCTTACTTTGAACCTTCTTCATGCATGACAAAAAGGTTCATTCCTCTCCTGTTTTAGGATGATTGAGTCAGCTGTTCTTTGCCTGGCCAAGCTGAGCAACCATAGCTGTTGTTTTCTTTTTAATTGGGCTTCACAATGGCTTTTGGATCATCAAAAACTTGCTGCTACTTAGGTTGTCAGCATTTTTCCAATCTGTGGATCTTTGTTGGCTTGTATTTTGTTTGGGTTTTTTTCCTTTGGACCACTGCCAGGATGGGCTTGAATGTTGTCCCTTGCCTTTTTTTATGCCCAGGATTTCCATGGCCATGTACCAACCAACTACAACAGCAAAGTACCTGTGGAGAATTTCAAAACTGTCTCCTCTTTCATGGACTGCCTTTTGAATGCATCTCCAGTATTCAGTCCTTGTTTTTCCCCTTACAAATAGAGAAGAACTAGTGTTTCATGAGGGGACTGTGTGTGCACTGAAAAAATAGGCAAACTGTGTGGGTGGTCGGGTCCAGAGAGTGGTGGTGAATGGAGTTACAAACCAGTTGGTGGTCAGTTGCAAGTGGAGTTCCCCAGGGCTCATTATTTGGGCCAGTCCTGCTTAATATCTTTATTGATGATCTGGATGAGTGGTCGCGTGTACCCTAAGTGAGTTTGAAGACAACACCAAGTTGGGCAGGATTGTTGATCTGCTGGGGGGTAGGAAGGCTCTGTAGAGGGATCTGGGCTGTCTGAATCAAAAGGCCAAGGCCAAGTGCATGAAGTTCAACAAGGCCAAGTGCCAGGTGCCCTTGAGTCACAACAGCCCCAGGCAGCACTACTGGTTGGGGACAGAGCAGCTGGAAAACTGTCCAGTGAAAAAGGACCTGTAGGTTGACAGCAGCTGAACATGAGCCAGGTGGCCAAGAATGCCAATGACACCTGGCTTGTAACACTAACAGTGTGGCCAGCAGGACCAGGGCAGTGATTGTCCCTCTGTACTTGGCTCTGGTGAAGCCACACTGACCTTGTGTGTCCAGTTCCGAGCCCTTCACTGCAAAAAAGACATTCAGGTGCTGGAGTTAGTCCAGAGAAGGACAATGAAGCTGGTGAAGGGTCTGGAGCACAAGTCTGATGAAGAGCAGCTGAGGGAGCGGTGGTTGTTTAGCCTGGAGAAAAGGAGGCTCAGGGGAGACCTAATCACTCTCTACACCTGTCCGAAAGGAGCCTGTAGCCAGGTGGGAATCAGTCTCTCCTCCCAGGTAACAGGACGAGAGGAAATGTCCACAAGGTGCCTCAGGGAGATTTTGATTGGATAGTAGGAAAAAATTCTTTATGGAAAGTGTGGTCAGATGCTGGAATAGACTGCCTAGGAAAGTGGTAGAATAATGATTCCTGGAGCTATTTAAAAGATGTGTAAATGTGGCACTTTGGGGACGTGGTTTAGGGGTTCACTTGGCAGTGCTGCAGTTAACGGTTAGGCTTGTTTATCTTAAAGGTCTTTTCCAACTTACATGATTTTATGATTCTATGAAAGCCAAACAAAAGGATTGGGCCTTCTCGCTTGTTGAAAGAAACAGTTTCTTATTTCACTTACAAGCTCTTGGAGAAGATGACATCATCCCTGGAGAGCTGATTAAGTTACACGGGTGTATACATTGTGAGTATAGAATGGCACCAAAAGCTTTGATGCTTTGCAAACTGCAGTTGTTTATATGTTAATTTTTTAAATTATGTCGGGGTTATGCCTCTGTACTTTTACTGTGTAGTCTAAGAGGGCAGCTTAACCAAGCCATGCTTCTCTTACCACTGTAAAAATTGCTTTCAAATTAATTGGCAAACAAAAGCGCCATGAATAAAACAGAGCTTTGTGCTTCGTGTTTCAGCGTTTTTGATTGTAGCTAGCTCCCACTAGAGAGTGTGAGCTATGTGAGACTTTTGCCTGTAGTGAATTAAACTGGAAGGATGAATAGCAACGGCTCCAAGGTAAAGTTCTGTTATGTTATTATGGTATAATAGTGGCTAAGCTCACTCTGAAAATTAGTTAGTTCTTGTTGTAAGTCATAGTAAAATCAATTCTGAAGAGAGACACTAATGACTGGTTTTTTTTTGTTGTTGTTGAATGTGTTGTTTACTTGTTTTTGTGTTCTATTGCTGTGCTACTGTTTTTATTTAAGTCAGTTAAGGGTATGGTGATTATATGGAATATATGAAGTGAGAGACAGGTACGTCTTCATACTAGTTGCTCAAAATAAGTGCTGTTTTTATCAGGGGGAGAGTTTGCCATTTTACTTGATCCAGATGCTTTGTAGTGAGGTTAAAGTGGCTTTATGGAAGGGAAACCTATTTTTATTCATCATTACTAGCTGACATGATGCTTTTTTTAGTGTAAGGTAGTATATAATTAATTACTGTGTCAGAAGAAAACATATACTTCTGTTTTGAGACTTTTGGGTCTCAAAACAAATACCAAAAGGCCATGTTTGGAAGGAGGGGATGAGCTTGTGATGAATGCCTTGATCTCAGGCTTGGGAGAACATTTGCTCTTTCTGAATGTGCCAGAAGCTTGCTGTGTGACTGTGGGTTAACCATCTTAGGGTTGTCTCTGCTGTGGGAAGTGTGATTCTTCCCACTGTTTTAAATTTGCTCCTAGCTTTGTTCCACACTTCAAGTATTGGGCATGTTTTTCCATGTGAAAACATTAAAACTCTTTTCAACTTTTAATATTAAAGGTGTCTACATGCAGCTGTGTTTCCTTCATGAACCACATCCACATTCCCATTTAACTCAAAATGATAAAGCAGTGTAATCAGTGTACTTATTGAGGATTTTAAATTTTTTCTCTCTCTTTTTCTTTTTCCTTTTTTTTTTCCTTGAAGAGAAGTCCTGCCCCACAAAGTTTGGAAGTCCCTAGCTTTGTAAGGTGAAAGTATGGTGTTCCTGCACCTTCCGGGAAATATTAGACCCAATAATCTACACAGCCTCAGGGCATATTCTGTGCATAATAGGGTATTCCAAGTTACTTTGTTAAAGGCAGCAGCAAGGAGCGCCTGAACTCAACGAGGTGGATATGAAGGCTTATCTGTGGTACAAAATATTATATCAATTAATTTTGGAATGGAGAACTGTGTGTGGTCTAGGCCAGCTCCTATGAGCACACCCCTGAGGATCAGATCTGTACAATAGCCCTTGGTGTCTGTAAAACAATTTTGATAGCTTAATCTTAAAAATAGCATCTTCCCCTTCCTTGCTTATTCTCAGCTATCTAAAGGAGAGTTCTTCCATGATATATGGGTTCAGTGGCAAGTCTGCATCAGACACTTCCAAACAGCCGGTCCTGGGCTATTTTGACAGCTTGATGCCCTGTTGCATTGCAAGGAAACTCAACCATTTGTTGTGAGGTAGATTGTCAAAATGATCTATGTTACGATTTGCAACTGCTGGGCAGGGGATGGAGTACATACATGAGACTGTTTGCTCTGAAGCTGACCAAATTCCAGCTTGCCTGATGATAACACATAGTTACATAAAGGTGCCATGTACATATGTAGGTCTGTAGGTGTCTGTGACCATTTCCAGTTAGACAGACTTCTGTAAGTCCAGTCAAGTACTTCAGAAAGCCATGTACAGTCTTAGTGGGTTTGACCCATTTCACCTATCAGAACTGCTCTTTGTGCTTTATTTTGGTCATTCAGATTTGGTTGTTTTTTTTGTTTTTTTTAATGTTGGCAACAAGCACTGAAAACAAGGGCCTCAAGTGGGTTGATTTATATGAACTTTTATGCTTATAGCAAAATACAGGTACTTGGTAGTTCTTTGTGCGTAGAAGAAAGTGATAACTGATGTAATTGATCTACAATAGCTGATGCCAGGTGGTTTAGAGGGATTACTGAGGTGATGCAGGTATGTTCCACAGCAGAGTGGGAGATCACAGCATACGGGGGGGGGGGGGGG
>VWZS01001371.1:465288-558505 GCA_013397075.1 Rhabdornis inornatus
GGGTTTCCTGAGATGAGGAAATCCCAGGGAAGTGCCAAGACCTGCCAGAAGCTGGCCACTTGAACAAGACATGGTGGGATGGGTCCTATGACTAGAATGGATGGATACAGGCTCCGAATGAAGGATGGGCAGGGGATGCAAGGAGGGGGTGTTGCCCTCCAGTCAATGAACAGCTGGAGTGCATGGAGTTCTGGCTAGGGGTAGATGAGGACACAACACAGAATTCATGGGTCAGGATTAAAGGGTGGTCATTATAGTGGGGGTCTGCTACAGGCTGCCTAAGCAGGAAGACCAAGTGGGTGTGGCCCTCTATAGACAGGCAGGAGAAGCCTCATGTTCACAATCCCTGGTCCTCAAACAGGAATTCAATCATCCCATTATCTGTTGGAGGGACAACACAGTGGGGCAGAAGCACTCCAGAAGGTTCATGGAATGTGTTTATAATAACTTCTTTCTCCAAGTGATGGAGGAGCTGTTGAGGAGAAGTCTATGGTCTGTAAATAGACTTTGTTCTCATCAACAAGGAGAGGCTGGTGGGGAATGTGAAGCTCGAGGGCAGCCTCAGCTGTGCTGGGCAGGAACTGGTGGAGTTCAAGATCCTTGGGGCAGCCAGGGGGATGCACAGCAAGCTCTCTGCCCTAGACTTCAGAAGGGCAGAGTCTGGCCTCTTCAAGGAGCTGCTTAGTATACCATGGAATGAAGCCTTGGAGCAAAGAGGAGCCCAGAGAAGCTGGTTGATATCGAAGGTTCACCTTCTTCAAGCTGAGGAGCAGTGTGTCCCCAAAAAAGGGATGTCAAGCAAAAACACAAGGAGATCTTCATGGAAGAACAAGAAGCATCTGGACAAATTCAAGCTCAGAAAAGAAGCATACAGAAGGTGGAAGCAACAACATGTAGACTGGGAGGAATACAAGGAAATCATCCAAGTAGCCAGGGATTGCATTAGGAAAACTAAAACCCTGGCAGAATTAAATCTGGCCAGGAATGTCAAGGACAACAAAAGCTGCAGCAGGCGCATCAGTGATGAAAGGAAGATTGGGGAAAATGTTGACCTTCTACAGAAGGAAACAGGAGACCAGGAGAACCAAAATATGAAAAAGACTGAGATATTCAATGACTTTTTTACCTTGGTCTTAAATGGCAAGTGCTCGAGCCATGCCACAGAAGGGTACAGAAGGCAAAGGCATGTACTGAGAGAATAAAGAGCTGCCTATTGTAGGAGATCAGGTTTGAGACCATCTAAAGAACCAGAAAGTTCAAAAAATCCATGCGACATGATAAGATACATTAATGAGTCCTGATGGAAATGGTGATGATGTTGCTAAACGACTGTCCATTGTATCTGAGAAACTGTGGCATTCTGATGAAGGTTCACTGTTTTTGAAAAAGGGGAAACATAACCCAGGGAACTACATATCGGTCAGTCTTACCTTGGTGCCCTGCAAGATCATGCAGCACGTCCTCCTGGTAATTAGGCAGAGGCACATGGAAGATCGTGAGGGCGTTGATGCCTTCACTAAGGGCAAACTATGCCTGACAAATTTGGTAGCCTTCTGCAATGGGGTTCTAGTGTTGATGGGTAAGGGAAGAGCAGCTGGTGTCATCTACCCATACTTGTGCAAAGCATTCTGCAAAATCCTATTCTCTAATCTGGTGAGACATGGATTTGATGGACAGGCCACTTAGTGGATAAGAAATTGGCTAGATGGTCTTGCTCAAAGAGTTGCAGTCATTGGTTCAGTGCCCAAGTGGAGACCAGTGATGAGTGGTGTTCCTCAAATGTCAGTGATGGCACCATCACTGTTCAACATCTTTGTTGGTGGCGTGGACAGTGGGATTGAGTGCACCCACAGCAAGCTCACGAATGACACCCAGCTGTGTCATGTGGAGGGAATGGATGCCTTCCAGAGGGACCCTGCTTTTGTGAGATCCTACCTGGAGTACTGCATCCAGCTCTGGGCCCCCCAGCATAAGAAAGACATGCATGTGTTGGAGAGAGTCCAAAGGAGTGCCACAAAGATGCTTAGAGGGCTGGAACACCTCTCCTTAGTAGACAGGCTATGAGAGTTGGGGTTGTTCAGGCTGGGGAAGAGAGACCTGCAAGGAGACCTTATAGCACCTTCCTGTACCTGTACCAGGTATAAGAGACCTGGACAGGGATTTTCTTCAAGGTCCTGTAGTGATAGGACAAGGGAGAACGGCCTTTAACTGAAAGAAAGTTTTGATTCGATATTAGGAAGAAATTCTTTGCAGTGAAGTTAGTGAGGCAGTTGGATAGGTTGCCCAGAGAAGCTATGGGTATGCTATCCCTGGAAGTGTTTAAGGCTGGGTTGGATGGGGATTTGGGGAACCTTGTGCAGTGGAAGATGTTCCTGCCCATGGCAGGGGGGTGGAACTAGATGACATTTAAGGTCCTTTTCAATGCAAACCATCCTATGAGTCTATAACCTATACTGAGTACCATCCTAATGAATAAATTTAAATAATAGGTACTGGATGGTTGATGTCTTGAGGCATACATGTTTTATTTGCTCTTAAGTACAAAAAATTAATCTTCCTATTCCTAAAAATATTTAACTAGATTTGATCTCTAGGGTTTGCTCTAATTATGAGCTTTATTGGACCATTATGTACTGTTTTGAATGTTCACTTTTAAACAGTTTTGCATTTCTTCAAGGCTAAAAGCATAATTAGCTTTCTTTTGTTGGTGTTCTTGAGTACCACGATCCTCACTTGCTATTTCACCAAACTGTTCCAGTCTTTTTTTTCCTGTTTGGGCATCAGCTAGTCCTCCGTTTTGTCTTTTAGAGTCTCTCCACTGTAAAGCAAAATAGATCAAGAATTTATTATTAAAGACATTTATTTCTGTTTATTTTCTTGATGAACTTTGAAACAGGGCAATCAGAGTGTAAGCAAGGAATGAGTATTGTTGAGATGTGGCTGGTAGTGCTGCATTCATTCTTTCCCCACAAACTTATTATTTTACTTGTAACTGCATTGAAGAGTGTGGGGTTTTTTTGTTTTAGCGTTATTCAGATGTTATCCTAATGAATTCACAGGCGGTTTTTTTGTTTGCCTGTTCTAGTCCAGACAACTGTTTTAAAGCTGAGGATTGAAACTTCTTGGCAACTAATCAAACAAGGAAGAAATTACTGATAAAAAAAAAAGAAGCACAGGTGCCAAATAAATTCTGCTTAAGGGTAGAAAATGTGACTTGAGATCCTTTGTGCTTTTATAAAATCTTTAAGTTAAGAAGAAAGTCTGCAGGGTACATGTATTCCCTCCATTTTTTCAGTGTTCTTATACTGAGTTTCATTCTTGTAAACTTTAATCTTGCTCTTTTAATGACATCCCAATTGATGTTTGGTTTAGAAACCACAAAGCCTTTAAGAGGCAGTCTAAGTATTAGGAAGAGTTGATGACTGCACTCATTATAATATTGTTAGTAGAGCAGATCTTTCATTTAAACCTCCAAGGTTCAGGCTATCTCTGGAAAATTATTGTGTTGACAAATGTATGATGTTCTCTTTGATAGTTCTGCCATACTTTATTTTCTTTTGTATTTCACGCAAACCCCTTGTGTGAATATGTTTAGTGTATTTTCTTCTATCTAAACCTACAGGTTTGTGGTAGTTTTTTAGTTTTTGTTCTTATTGTCGGGTTTTTTTAGCTTTCAGACACCTGATTAGAAGCTTCTGAGTCAAAGTTTGATTATAACAAGACACTTTTTCCTAGGCTTCTTATATCTTTTACTGACTCAGTCTTTGGCTTTCACTAACTCCCCATCTCTTTTGGCCCTCAAAGGTTTGTGAATTTTACTAGAACTGCTGTTGTTCCAGAGCCGTTCCGTACTCCTCTTTCTCTGAAGCTGTTTTCTTTTCCCCCAGGACCTTCCTGCTCCAGGTTTTCAAATGGCCTGGTATTTTGTCCCTACTTTCTCATTTTTCCTTAGTTTTGATTTTTCATAGAGAAGTGCTCATAAACTTCTCTATCAAATACTGATTTTAAGTACATCTTATTGCAAAACTGACTTTCAGCTGCACCATTTTTAAAAGAGTGCTGATGTGGGTCATATACATGGAAAATGCCATCTGCACACTGTGTTATTGCTTAGTATCTTTTTTTTTTTTTTTTTTTTTTTTTTTTTTTTTTTTTTTTTTTTTTTTTTTTTTTTTGTGGTATATTGTCTAGTAGGTGTTCAGCCACTTATGGCAGTGAAACCACTACAGCCAAAGATGGGTAATTGCTTACTGTGTGCCTTCTTGCGTATCTGTAAATTGTGTGGGTGGTTCTGAAGTAGTCCAGTATTTTAGTTTAGTGATCAAATAATGAGCAACCTGTGGTATTGCAAATGCAGTTAGAATGGCAATAGTATAATCCTTGTGTGCAAGATGGAGGGTATCAGTAGAAAGCTTTTTCTTGGGCTTATGTGTTAAGAGTAAAAGGCTGCAATTTATACGTTGATTCTCCTACATGACTTCAAAAATCCTTTTTCAAATATGAAATACTTCAGTTTTCAGTTTAATAAGAGATGTGAAAAAGACAGATGGAATTGTCATAAAGTAGTTATCGTTTTTGCCTTCCTGGACTACTACTTACCTTCAAAAGAATTATTTTTGAGATTTTAACTCAGTGCTTCTCCTGCACACAGATACACACACTCCGAACAAAAGATTCCTCAGATGGTAAACTTCATTGAACCTAATCCTTTCTCTTCTCCTCCTCTCACTTTTCTGGACCTATCTCCTTCTTTGAGATTATTTCCATTTCCTTGGATACCTTCACAGTAATTCCAGCCAAACGTTAATGAGAGTTTGTCAGCTGTAGGCATCCCCTGTATATCAGCCAAAAAGCTGTATATACCTTCAAATAAAGAATCCTGGTTTTATGACCCCTCTCCTTTCTGTTCAGCTGAAGATATCCTTTATCATGAAGGTGAGGAGAGCTAGCTCTTTGTCTTCTTAATTAGGAAAAGCTGAACACAGTTGGGGAAAGGGATTTGAAAAATCTAGAAGCCAAAAAGTTTGAATGGATGCAGAGGTTAGGCTATTCTTATGCTATAGGTTTGTTATGTCTACTGTGAGAAAAAATGTGGTTTTTTGAGTTAAAGAGATGGAGCTTTTTGGTCGAAATTTGACTTCGCCCATTTGGTTTGTGTGTCAACTCAAATTTAAGTAACTTAAAATGGCAGAATTAGGTGTGTTAGTTCCCCATCTCGCATGCTATCTTCAGGTTTTTTTATGCAGAAATGCAATTATTTTTAATTTTTTCAGTTAGCTTTTTTTTTAAAGTTAATATTAAATGTTGCAGTAACACTAAATGAATTTGGCTGTCTTGTTCCATGGCTATTGACATTTTGAGCAATCATACGCTTTCTAGCAATGCCTGTGTGGCTGCTGTTGGAAGCTTTGGTGTCACACTTGGATGCAGATACTGTAATAAATTTTAAATTGCTCCCTGGGGAGCACTGTGTTAAAGGGAATTGCAAAGCAAAAAGTCAGAGAGTTGGGGACAAAGCTGCCCAAGAATAGCAACAGGTAGGCATCCACTCATTACGTGTTCGCTGTGGTGTTGTCTGTATTTGAGACCCCTGAAATAGCAGTTTCAGAATTTTGAACTCTGAACTTCCTTTTGTTATTCTTAAGTCAAACCCATAATATTAATATAACAGCTTTCTGTGTTTGTTTTCAATGTCTTTGTTATTTCAGCAGAATATTTTTATTGGCAGTGTATTTTTCCAGTGGCTCTTGAGGATCTAATGTGGCATTTATGTTTCACTTCATGCCCTGTATTACCTGACCCCAGGAGTATTTTGTGGCGTCTACCAGACCAGAGATAAAAGCTGCTGTTTCAGACTAGGAGTGCAGGCTATGTTCAAAATACCACCATTTCCATATCAGAGTAGCAGTTCCTTTTAAAGTGATTGTGCTCCTGTGTCCCTACGCCCAGTTGTGCAAACCTTTGGATTATCCTTTGTTTGGAGGCATGGCTCAGTCAATGTGACTGCACATAAGCTCTGCAAAGTGAGTGTAGTTTATGAAATATTTTGACAATAGCAGTTACTGTGCTAAAAATAAATCATATGTGCATTAGCATTAATAACTACTCCTGCAAGATATGCTAATCACTCCTAAAGGGCTGAAAAATTCAGGAATATTGTATATGCTGGATTACTTCTTATAATGTAAAGTTTAAGATCTAGGAAGTTATTAGGGGTATTTCCATCAACCTCTAAATGAGTATGGAGGACTGAGTTTGCTAGAGTTCAGTGACCTACTGACTTGTGAGGATGAATGACTGAACGTGGCACAGTTACCATCACCAAAAATGACCTTCCGTATAGCCCCTGTGTCTGACCTCACTTTTAAAACTCTGACTCACAGAAGTATTGGTTTAGTTGGAATTTTAAAGGATAGATTTTTGGGGCTTTTTTAGAAAATACTTTGAGCTACAAAATTAGCTTTACCAATGAGAAAGGTATGGGGGGAGGAGTATAGCTTTGTTTCAAGTAATTGCAGTGGAACTACTTGGCATACAGGGCTTTTAGATCAAGATAGTGATTGTGTGTGGGGTTGTTGTCATACTTGAAAATGAGAGTAGTTTTGGTGTCCACTGTTAACTTTGGGCACTAACATGTGGCTTACATATTGATTATTTGCTTTCCTTTTCTCTCATGAATGTCAGGCTTTTTACCCAAGATGGGTTGTGTGGCTTCAGTCCTGGCCTAGGTGCTTTGTTCTTTTTCCATCATATTGCCCAAAGTGACGATAACGTGAAACAGACCAGGTAGCACCTACTCACATGAGAAGGAAGAGACAAGAGAGCAGTTGGTTGTAACTGAAACCAGATAAATGTTGGATTTGCTGTGATCTGTGGGATGCAACTGGACCATTCCTATTTTTTGTTATTAGTGACAACTAACAGTGACAGCAACTGTGTTATGTTTTAAAGTGCCACCAAAGGACCACTGGCTGTATGCAGGTACAGAAAACCTGAATCTGCTGATCTGCAATTAAATTTGAAAAGCATTAAAACATGGTGCATTCTGAAAACAGTATGTTCATTCTCATATGAAGCTTGGCCTTGGATGACACAGTATTAAATAATCATTTCTGCTAATCAGTTTGTACTACTTTGCTTAGAAATGTGGAATACTTTTGGGCTGGTGAGTAGGAAGAGATGCTTTTTCTGCTTTTTCCTGAGAAGTAATTGGTTTTATTAAAGAAGGGAGGATATGGGAATGCTAAGGGAAAACTGAGACTTGTTGGCCATGGTAACAGGATTCCCATTGTGCTGGAAACAGCTGAACCAGAAGGGACAGTGTTTGAGAACTGCATAGCTCGAGTGTGTGAATGTGTTAGACTCGTGATGTGTAAAGCCAAACAAGGCTTTGGATTTAGAAAGGGAAAACTGAGCGTAAAGAAACTTTGCTTTTCATGAACCCTACTCTGCAGAGCATGCTCTAGGTGAATAAGGAGCATACCACCACTAATAAGAACAATTGTAACCCAATCATGTTTAAATGAAAGATGAGCTAAGACATTTGAGTAAGATAAAGATTTTTCAGAGGCTGTTCCAAAGGCTGGAATTGAAGAGGGATTTTTATTTCCTCAGTTTGATACTGGATTACTCTAATCTCTCCCTCTCTCATTCCCTTTCTCTGTAATTTTGGAAACAACCAAATGAACAAAGTAATCTGTCCACTGGGTCTAGCTCAAATTACTGGAAATCTGGTGAGAGCTGGCTGTGGTTCCAGCGAGTGACTGCAAAGTTGAGTGGTTTTGGTGATTTGTACTAACACCAGTAAAAGCGAGTATCTTCTTCTCATCTCATACTGTAGGGCCCTTTGTCCTATGAATGGAGTCCTTGATCACTGTCTGAACTGCATTTTTGATGCCTGCTTTTATTTAAATAGAAGGTAATATAAAGAGGATACTTGGCTATATCTTGACACACACTTGGCTGCCAACTTGGTAACACTTTGTTTGCATTTATCATAGATTTGTTTGGGTTAGAAGGGATCTTAAAGATCATTTGGTTCCAACTCCTTGCCATAGGCAGCAGTGCCACTCACTAGATTAGGTTGCTTGAGGCTATCCAACCTGGCCTTGAACATTTTGATTGATGGCACATCTACAGCTTCTCTGGGAAACTTGCTAGACTACCTTATGACGCTGAGTAAAGAATTTCTTTCTAATATTTAATTTAAATCTTTCCTCATGTTTAAATCTGTTCTCCCTTGTCTTTTTATTATCTACTTATAAAAAAAGCTGTTCTCCCTTTTATTTATAAGCAGTCTTTAAGTACTGCGAGGCCTCAATGAGGTCTCTCTGAAGCCTTCTCCAGTCTGAACAACTTCAGCTGTCTCAGCCTGTCTTCACAGGAGAGGTACTCCAGCCCTCTGACCATCTTCATGGCTTTCCTCTGGAACCCTCTGATAGATCCACATCTTTCTTAGACTGAGTGCCACAGAACTGGATGCAGTACTCTAGCTGGGGTCTCAGGCACAGGTGGAAAATCACCTCATTCAATCTACTGTCATGCCATTTGGAGAGATTTGTTCAGAATACATTCATCTGCATGGATTCTCTGGGCAGGGAGTTGGAGGTGAGAAAATAGCATTTCTCATGATTGTTGAAAAAATACAACTCTGTGGTCTTTGAATAAACAGAGAAGAGGAGAACAGCTTGTGGATCTGCTGTGCGTTTTTGCAAAGACAGGAGGGTGCATCTGCCATTTCCCTGCTTTAGCCTCTGCCAACCTACTGCTGCCACGGGACAGAGACATTAAACCCAAGGAACATCCACTTTGGATGCATACTCGTGCATCAAAGCCTTCTGGAGGAAGAGAAGACAGATTTGTGGGAGTTTCTTTTGGCACAGTAAAATATGTGTTGACTTTTCGTTGAATTATGTGCCCAGTGGGCTTCTTGAGTGAGGAGACTGGTGTGTGCATGGAGCCTTGCAAGGGTGTGTGAGGAGGAGCACGCAGCAGTCCTCAGTCTGTGTGTGGACATAGGAGTTGCTCTGTTCTTCTCTCCTCACACCCCTCGTGCTTGGTTTCTTGGTATTTCCCTTGGATTGTAAGAAGCTAAAGGCACTAGATGAAAACAATGATTAAATGCACTTTAAAAAAAAATTACTTTTATTTCTGTTGCTTCAACTAGTTTCTGAAAGTGGCAGCAGTCATTTAGCAGCACAGCTAACTGGCTGATCAACACTTTTTCTTGCTGCTCTTTTTTCCCCCTGTGGTTCTTTGCTCCTTTTGGTGACATACTTCAACTGTGAAATTAAAAAAAAAAGATGAGCTTTCCTGTTGCACAGCAATAAGGACTTCCTCATGAAGAAAAATGGGTGTTACCTCTTTCTGTGGGTCAGTGCTTGAAATGAGAAAAAAAAAATCATCACTGGTATACTACTATTGATCTATTTTGAGTCTTCTTAAGCTTGATGGTCTTGTAATATGAGCTGTTTTGGCCCCACAGGATGAGAGACTAGCCACTACTAGCCAGATATGGTTACCTGAGACAGAAGACGACAAACTGAGCTGCCCTATGTTCTTGATTTACTGGTAACCTATAAGGAATGCTTGTATGAGTGGGTTACTTATCTTTCTCCAACCTATATGTGTTCACTTTGCAAATGTGTGTTGCTGCTGAGGGCTCTCCATGTGCATGGTGGGGTGGGGGTGACCCTTGAATCAGGGCCAGGATCAGGCTCTTCAGCTCTGGCCTTGCTATACCTGTTCCTGGTAATAATTCAAGCCAGGACACCCCTATCCTTTTGTGTGGTACAGTTTCACTCTGTAGTGGGGGAAATGGCAAATGATGAAGGAGTAGGAAGCTCTGCTTTTAAATATTCTCATATTTTAGCTTTTTAATCAAATGTTTGTTTGCTTTTGCATAATGAATTGTGCTCATCTTCTCTAAGTGAAGCTTTGACCAGTGTAGATATAAATATATAACAGTCTAAATATTGTTTGTAATCTTATGATCTTTTAATCTACTTCCTCTTCAGCTGTTTTGGATGTATCTGAATGTGTTTGTCAAATTTAGGCAATTGTTACTTTTTTTTTAAACTGCAGGGAAAAGTATCTAAAATGCATGCAAAATTTATATCCATATATATATATGGAACTGTTTGGATGGTGGTGTTTAGGTTTATGTGCATGGTGCTTTCATGGTTTTCCATTTGTGCCAGTTTTGGTTGCAGCATAGGTACTGTAGTGTGTGGATGCTGTGGATCAGTTGCCACTGATGTGTCCACTGGTGTGGACACTAACTACGTTCTGAAAAAGTTCAAACATCTCTCTGTTCTTCTTCTGGAACTTTCATTACAGAAAGAGTGGTTTGATTTAGTAGCTCTACTTGCATTGCATTTCAGGCTGTTGTACACAGGCATCTGGTTGTCTCATTGTTTCTGTGTTTCTGGTCAGTAATGGAAAATCAGTGAGTAGCTAGTGAGGTCAGTGCTGTTTAAGAAGCCTTTTCCAGGTTCTCCTCTTGTCCAAAAAGACAGCTATAAATCGGTGAATAAACACCTAAGCAACTACTGTTTCTTGATACTGATCTTGTCAGGACAAAGTACAGATCTTACCATTTCAGTGTGAAACTGAAGATGATAATTAGCACATCAGTTACATTTTTAATGAGGAAGACCTGCATAAAGACAGTCTTAATTTCTTTGCTTCCTTCCTGTAAACCCAGTGGACAGATTTGACTATCTGCAGCTGGTGACGGACTAAAGCAGTTATTTTGTTGACTGTTACATGTTTTTGTTTCTTCACTTTTGTGAATGAGACTACTCCTAGGTAGTCCCACTCTTTGTAGAGACAAGAGATTTCAAAAATTTCCATTGAGATTCAAAAATATACCATGGATGTTTTCCAAAGATGAGAATGAACACATTGAAATTGTAATTGAAATGAACACATAGGGTTTTTTTTAATAGCTTTTTGACACCATTTAATGCATATGCTAAAATCAAAAACCTTGAAATCTTACAGAAGACTCATGATGGAGTAACCCTGTGTTTGACTCAGAGAAGTAGCATTAGTTTTGTCCCATTTGATGGTGCTTATTTCTGTTTATGGTTCCATGATACCAGTAGTATTCTTTTAATGTGGTTATAGGAAAGTTTGGGAAAGCCTACAGGATGAGTTCTGTTTCAATGACTTCTATCAACCTTTTGGGTCTTCCTGGCAATACAGTAAAGTGTGAAGCAAAAAGTGATAAACCATTTTAAGGGATGGGTTAGAGATTTTTAGAACAAACAGTTTTGTAAGATTTTGAAAAGGTCTTGAAGAATCTCACCTTTTGGCAGTACTAAAAATGGATTATGCAGTTTAATAACAACAAAATGCAGATCAGAATTTTGGGACTAGTAAGGAATACTGAATGGTTAAAGAAAATTATGAAGAAAAAGGTTAAATAAAATATTTTCTAAAAAACTGAATAGAAGTCTCATTCATGATGATGTTAAACAGCTCAGTTAAATATTCTTTAAAAGAATGTTTGTATTAATTCTGTCTTTTGATTTTCCTAATAGAAGATGCTTTTTAATAAGGATTTCAGTGTGAATTATGATCAGTGGGAGAAGCATGTAATGAATGAACTAGATGGGGCTATTTGTGACAGTCTCCAGAGACAGGAGAAGTGATGTATAACAGATAAATTTGGGATTAATGTTGAGCAGAGGGGAGGGACCAACATCCTAAATTGTTACTAATAAGCACTAATGAGAGAACATCAGCCATCCTTTGTGTTGAAAAATGCAGGCAATTTGCTAATTAAATATAATTCATGAAGTGGCTTCTCTTTTTGTATTCTGCCTGTAATATATGTGTACAAGTGAAGCTGGAGGCAGAGTAGCAAAGTGATCTTATATAAGGAAGATTTTGGGAGTTCATTGCCTTAATGCTTACCTTAACGTTTAAAGTGTTGTTTTGTTCACTCCCATCTTTGTGTGTACACATGAAAGAGAATAAAAAAACCTCAACTTTTTGGCAAGACTCAGCATTAATTAATGGAAATAAAAGATATTGCCATTTCTCTCATTACCATAGCTCCTATTAACAAATACAGCACACAATGTACAGTGCCTTAAAGCCTGAATGAATACCATGGTCAGCTGAAACTATGAAAATGAGATGAACATAGGTACAATGTTCTGTTCTTATTTATTTTGTCCATGAAGGACTTCCTGTTCCCATAGTGCTTTTTGTACACTGAAGTCACAAGATATTAGTAAAGCACAACTTCTTTTCTCTAATTATGCAGTATAAATGGAAATTGTGGGCAAATCTCCTAATCTCCATAGAGACAGCACAACATTTATCTAATTAGTAGTTTGCCTTTTGGCATTACTTTGAATAAATTAGCATTTCATTACATACCCTGAACTACTTGGAAAAAGTTTCCCAGAGTAGTATTTAGTCTTTCTTCTCTAAAGAGTGTATTTTGAATTAGCATAGGTTAATAATATCCTTTGTAGCTGGAAAGAGACAGAGTAGCAATACTGTCGAATTTTTAACATCAGATGGTTGCACTTGCAGGTTCTTTGCTTTTTTTAATCCCTAGGAATCAGAGTAAAATCCTATGTCACCTTATTTAATGGCTTACTCTTTCACCAGGGAAAAATCTAAAAAAGAAAAGCTAAGAAAAGGAACAAGTTTGAATGGAATGGAACAAGGAAATACAATCTAGGCTCCTCTTCTCTGCCCTTTGTCCAGAGGTTGAACTTTTCTTTCAAATTGCAGAAGTCGCCCTCTATCACTAATTGTAAATGTGCTTTTCTACAGTATTTCCAACACAGCTAATCCAGAATACGCTATTTGTCTTCCTTTCTTGTATATAAATCAGTGGCAGGAAACTGAGTGACTAAGTTTAGGTATTGACTGCCTGATGAGTGGCTGCTTATTACACTTTTCCTGAACAGGTATTGCGAATCAAAACTTGGATGGGAAATTAAAAGAGGTAATTGATCAAGGATAGATTTTAATTGATTTTCTGTCTAAGTATTAAAAAGAGCAGAAAGAAAAAACCACAGAAGTGATAAAGGGTGGTAATTTCCTTTCCTTGAGTCACTGGCTGTTTCAGACCCCTGCTTATCCCTTCAGAGGGTCATTGGCTGCCATCTGTGGCAGAAGATGGGCATGAAGTATGATGTTAAATATTTGACTCTTCTTAAAGTGGCCTTTGCAGCAGGGATGTATGGTTATACCACTATTGCCATGGTTGCCTTTTGGTAGATGGAGGCATGCAAAGAATCTGTCAGTTTGTTTTTGCTAAATTCAGAGGACTGAAACATCTTCATTTTGAGTTCTTTGATCATGACACTGGGCCTGCTGGCAGGAGACAGGGTACATGTGTCTGAAAGGGGGAAAGGGTCTTTGCACAGGAGTTAGCAGGTCTCATTCAGTGAGAGAGCTTTAAACAGGATTTGGAGGGATGAGGGGGTAAAATCATGATCACTGAATATAGACCCGGGGCAGCGTGCCGCTGTTTGAGAGACAGTGTGCTAATGAGGTCCTTTGGTCTGCTGTCTCATTAGTGGTAGGTGGTAGAGATCCATGCAGCAGCAGGGGTTATTGATGTGCTAGAAACTGCAGAAGCACCTGGGAATGCTCATGCAGGAACTGGAGCTTCTTCTCCTGAAAAGGCAGCGGGATTGATCACCAAATGAAGTGCATCTACACATATGCATGCAGCATGGGCAGCAAACAGGAGGAGCTGGAACCCATTGTGCAGGAGGAAAACTGACATAGGGGGTTGGAAGTAGGTGATGTTTAAGGTCCCTTCCAACCCAAACCATTCTGTGATTCTGTGACAAGAGGAAATTACCTCAAGTTGCACCTGCAGAGGTTTAGATTGGATATTTGAAAAATTTTTTTCACTTAAAGAGTGGCCAGGTGTTAGAACAGGCTCTGCAGGGAAGTGGTGGAATTGCCATCCCTGCAATACTGAAAAGACATGTGGATGTGGCAGGGAGGAGCCTGCTTTGGTGGTTAACATGCTGGTGCTGGGTTAACAGTGAGACTCCAACCTCAATAATTCTCTGTTCTGTTCGGCTGTCAGACTGTATTTTGTATCTAGTAGCACAACACATCTGGAGCTTACAATATTTGTGAGCTTGGGAGCAGTTGCAAAAAGACCTCCAGTGCAGTGCTGCACATGAAGGTCCCAGCAGCATGTTCAACTGGACTCACTGATGTCAGTTTTTATGCTTCTGGGCTGGATTCTTTGAGCAGATTGTCACTCACCTCCCTAGTGGTGAGACAGGACAGCCCTGTACATTCACTTGCCCCTTGGTAAATGTTGGCTTGTTCTCCTGCCCTGGGAAGGCTTTCTTCCTCATTATTTGTTATTTGACACTGAGTTATGTCACCGTGAGAGAGGAGCTCATGTTCCTTTTAGCTCTCCTCCCAGCTTCTTTAGTTTTCCCTCTCAATCAGCAATTACTTTGTATCAATGAGTTGGCCAGGGTTTTGGGATTATTCATCCTACATCTTCTATTGTGATGAGCACCCTGCAAATAAAACCCCAGAAAATTTCTTTTCTAGCTTTGGTGAAATCTGGCTCTTTTTAACAACAGCTGGAACAAGTAACGGAAAACTTGAAAATGAGGGAAGACAGAATAAATAAAAAAAAGTTATTAATTTCTCCCTCCCTCCCTCTTAAAGCATCATTGTGGGCAGATTTCTGCTTTCATGTCTGGTCCTTGATTACCTCAGTACTTTTGTAGGAAGCTGGCACAGGTTTCCAGTCTTCCCTCCACGCAGTGCCTAGGCGTGTTGTTCCTGTACCCTCTGAGGCTTATTAGTGCCTGGCCCTAAAAGCAGAATGCCAGAAAAATCTGTGACTTGGTTGACTGTATTTGCCCTCACTCCAGGACCCCAACTCTTGGCTGCCACATTTTGCACTGGCTCTTGGCTATATCTGTCCTCTTAGGGGCCATTCAGTAGCTCACAAAACAGCTCTTTCTTCCTTCTGTCTCATCCAGAGACTCAGAAACTCTACTTACAACTGTACTGTAAGAACAGAGAACAGTAATTTATATCCTAGATACACATTGAAATTAACTTCTCTTTCTGTATTACATTTTAAAGGCACTGTGCTAAAGCCCTCTAATCTTCTTCTGTATGTTCTAATAAATTTCACTGTGTTTGTTAGTTGTGTTGATATTGTTGTGAGCAAGCATGGTCTAGGGAACATGGGTTTGGGATTGCATAAATTGCCAAAAAATTTTTCATACCTGGTCCCAACATACTGTTTGTTTTAGGGAGATCATGTCTGGGGACATGGAGAATGGGAAGGCAATGTGAAGTATGTTAGAGAGAAAGACTGCTCTAATCTAATGGTCTGAATTTTGTTCTGCAGCTTGATGACTGCACCCTACAATTGTCTCATAATGGTACCTATCTGGATCTAGAATCCACCCTAGCAGAGCAAAGAGATGAATTAGAAGGCTTCCAGGAGGATGCTGGGTAAGTAAAAGTGTACTAAATTTTTGTAAATAAGCATGTGGTAAACTTCATATGTTCAGGCCAGCATAGGAACAGAAAGGATAAAATTCTTTCCCGTGTATGCCTGCATGTCTGTCCCTTTGTATGATTAAGAATTTTATGATTTCTCTCTCTATAGTCACTCTTACAGTTTCTCAAAAATATGACATACTGTAAAGAAATCTATGAATACGAATATCTTGATTACTCTGATAAGATTTTATAGTTCTTTGAAACTTGATAAATGAGGATGGTTTGTTTGGAGAACTCTGAGATCTTTCATATGATATTAGTCATGTAGAGGATTATATTGAGGTGGTGTTCCTGAAGTTATAAACTCAGTTTATTTTGCCTTGATAGTTAAGTCCTCCATTTATATTTTTGAAGAGAAGACCTGTAATCGGTTTCTTTTTTTACTCCTGGAATTGATTGATCAAGTCCAAGGGATGGGGGTGCATATTGTTTTTTGAATATTCTCCTCTCTTGCTGTTTTTTTTCTTATTTAGCTGTTGCTGGCACACATGAATTTCTGTGACATGGCTTTCCATAATCATCTCTTTGAGAAGCGAAAGTAAAAGCAAAAGTTGGCATTAGTATATGTTTGTGTAAATGCAAATAGGAGATTTGCTTTTTTGAAAAAATTTCCTCTTCTGGACCTTTCAGGTGATTATCTTACTTAAGATGTGAAATGAACAGAAAGTCTAGATCTATTATTGTTTTTCTAGTTACTATATTGGACTGGATAGTTGTGATTATTTTATGGGTGTTTAACTGAATTTTGAATTGGTCAGAGTTTAACAGTAGGAGATGCAGTCCTTATGCTTATGCTCCTTCTCCACTTCTGATAGCTGTCTTGCCTTTGATGAATGTGCCTTATGAATTTGAACAGTGCCTCTGAAGATTATTTTATGTGAAGAAGAATTTTAAATAGTATTTTCCAAGTATTCACATGTGTGCATTTGTGTACATCTTATTCACACATACCGGTTTTATAACTATTACAAGATAAAAACTGTTCTGTTAGAAACCAGTAAGAATAGAGTTAGTGGATAGACAGAGTAGCCAATACAAGCTGAACTGAGACTTCTTTCCTATGCAATAGGAGCGTTGAGTGTAGAAGTTGATATAGTCTTCAGTTTTGTGCTTAGGTGATAAAAATCACCAATAAAGACAGCAAGTTCATATTTCCAGCTAACTTTATAGTGAGTTCAAAGCAGGTAATATAAAGGTTTTTCTTTTGGTAGCAATTTTGAATTTGTCACATTTTTTTCTCTTCCATTGGTGTGTCTGTGATAATTCTGGTAATTTTAAGTTCACTACTTTTAACACTCCACAGTAGCAATTTGGCACTGCCAAGCAACGTGGCAAGTGAGAGACCATTTGGTGCTTTTCCTGCCAGACTTTCCTCTTGAAATAGCAAGCTACTGTCCACCTTGTTTTATTTTTATGCTTCTTTTGGGCATGTAAAATCAATTATATGAATTGTTCCTGAAACACAATTCTAATTTTCTCTGTGGTGGCTATCCTGAGTGAAAAAAAAAAAACAACAACAAAACAAAAAAACATGGAACTGCTGCTTGAAATTTTGTACTGGTGAGGATTCAGATGGATTTCTGCATTTCATTTTCATCCATATTTTGTGAGAGAAGAAAAGATAAACAAGAACCACCAGAGCTTTGGAAGTATGTGGGATAAGCTTCTCTGTAGGACTTAACATTGTTACTTCACGGTAAATGCAGCTTATGTGCTGTTATTCAGAAAAATGTAATATTCTAAACATAAGGAAGCAAATGCAATCAGTAATGTCTTCCTCTGTTCTGTACTTCTAGCAAATTAAACTCCGTTTCTGGGCCTTGCTGTTCTGAGACCAAAACACTGAGCAGGAGTGCTCCTGAGCTGGAGCTTCTGGCTGCAGACCTTGGGAGCTTAACAGCAGCCTGCTGTCTGGGAGGGACTGGCTGCAGAAACCATTTAGTCTCTCTCTTTTTCTGTCTGGGTCATTTCAAGGTCCTGCTCTTAATCTTCAAAGCTTTTAATTTTCTGAGATTAGGCTACCTCAGGACCTGCCTTTCTGCCATGCCAAAGCTGCTGTGCTCATCAGGGTCACTGAAGCTTGCTGAACTCTGAGTGAAGGCTTTAGTAGCTGGATATTCATGGCATTTTTAAAACTGTAGAACCTTAGCTGTGTGAACTCCTCCTCAAAGGGACCAGAATGTCCTGTAATCTGGCTGTTTTCAGCATCATTTTGCCAAATGTTACTGTTCATCCAGGGAAAAATTATGAAGATTTTTTTTTAAACACTGTTGAAAGGAGACTTGTAAATAAAACAAAACAGGCAGAAGCAAAGTCTTAAAATTTTTGATTGGTTTGAGAGGCTGCAGGTATTTGTTTTCTCTGGGAGGGATTGGATGAGCATAGTGGAAAACATGAAGGATTTTTCTTCAGAAGAAAAGAAGAGAATAGTGGCAGTTGCTGAAGGTTTATAATGTGTGTCTGTAAATAACCTGTATAAGAAACATATGCACTCATGCAATTTCAAATGAATGCTGTTCTGTTAATGAATATAGTGAAAAGATGCTTTTGGTAATTGCTGTCCACTCCAGCACAATGAAACTTCTATCTAGTGAAGGAGAAGAGCCAAAACACATGCCCTTGTACCCTGGAGGGCTAGCTAAAACGTGGATGGGGGTTGGACTGCTTTTCGGTCTCCACAACTTCACCTGCTGCCATTTGCACCCTTGTTAATAGCTGTGGGATTCAGGAGAATCAGATTGGTTTTTTATGGGGGCTGGTTTTGGAAGAGCCAGGATGAACATCTGGCCAAGTAATGAGGCTGGCCCTGCAGAAGGTGTTGCAACCAGCAAAAGGGTCAGTAGGAGCATGTAGGAAAAACAACCTTTCTTTTCAAGTCTGGATTATGTTCATGGCTCACTTGCTTGTTGGGTTGCTTAGCTGTTTGACTTTTTTCTCTTGTTTCCAAGACAAGTTGCTTTCTGGATGCTTAATTGTGTAGGGTAGTACACAATAGAGGTTGTTTAGGGCGGGCTGGCTGCTTTAAGGTGTTGGCTACAAGTAAAGTTCCTTTCCTTGGCTTCCTTGAGGTTTTACAGAGAAAGCAAAAATCGTCAAGAAGCTGATGAGTTTAAATTACCATATAATTGCTCAAGCTCTCTTTGTGGATATGTCTTAACAGGTCCTCATGGCAGCCCACAAGGTAACAGTCCTAAAATGCAGAAAATTAGTTTCTTCAGGCAGTATGCTACGAGCAGTGAAAATTTCTTCAGGGAATATGTTTTCAAGACTTCTATTCAGCAGGGATTCTTTTAAAATACTTCTGATAAATGGCTTAAGTGCTAATGTTGTTGCATTCCTTCTAGACACCCTACCTCAAGCCATTTTGGCTGCGTGAGCCTCATGACAGACCTGTTCCCTCTTGATGGTGCTGTTCGTTCTGGGCTTGATTCAGAATCTGTTGGAGGCAGTGGAGTCTGGCAAGGATCTCTAACATTCTTTTCCTTCTTATGTACTGTATTTTTTTCCCACTTAGGCTTTGCAAATAGCACAATTGTGAGAATGAAAACTTTTTGTCACTTGTTTACATAAGGAAGTTGGGGATGCATTTGAAAGTTAATTTAGTTTTTGTCTTACAAAAATTGTATGGCTTATTTCTTGAACCAGTACTGAAATCTAGCAGATTCTATGCTGATTTTGTATTAGTTTAAATAGAATGTATTTGTGTTTATTCATGGGTGGAAAATGCTCTCAACTTCTGATAGTTTTTTCTCCGTGTTTTGTCTTGATGTCATTTCTATGTTTCTCACTGCCAAAAAGAAAAGTAAGGGAGGTACCAGGGAAAGATTGTCACTGTGTTGCTACAAACAGGAGACTGTGAGTGCTTATTGACATCATTTACTCATGTTGTGAAGAATATGTTAGTCCACCCAAATATTTTTATTTCTGTGATATTTAGCTATTAGGTCTGACGAAATGTTTAATCTGGAAAACACAATTGATGGTCACAATAAAAAGCATGCAACAAAGCAAGAAAAAAACCCAACAAAAACACAAGAAAAACAGCTCCCTAGAAACATCAAACTAAAAAACTGGGTTGAGAGGTTATGGTAATTTTTGGAAGGTGTAAGAATTTCTACAGAGTAGCAGTATTCCAGTCTAAAATGTATCAAATTGAGATATTTTAACCACATTTTTGAAGAGTACATTTAGCTAAAACTTTACTGTTGCAGAATAAAGGGTGATACAGATTAAACTTTCACATTTCTAAAGAAATACATTGGTTTTTATGGATGAGTAAATTGATGCTGTTCTTAATTCCGTCACAAAGATTGAGGGCAATGACTATTACTACCTATATTTTCAAAACTTTATGCAGCTTTTTAGCTTCTTAATCCCGATACAATTTTGTTTTTTATATAAAAAATAATTAGGTAAAATATTTCAGGTGGAACTGTAGTAATTCATTTTCATAGTTATCTTGCAATAACCATTGACAGCAAAATGAAATAAAATTACTGGTCCCATATGGTTTCCCTGTATGGAACAATTGGCAAGGCTTCTCTGAGCATTCCTGCTTCCAGAGGGTATAATCAAAATAATTACACAAGTGTGCATATATTTTTTAGGCCTGACAAATAAGACACATGACTTTGAGGGATGTGCTCTGGAAGCAGGATGGAGGCAATTAACAGTTGAAAGTTCCACCATGAAAAGTATTCACCAGTTATGAGATAAGGTTTTCTTGTCAGTGGATCTCCTTGACACAGTATGTTCTGAAGAAATGATTGACAAATTAAGGTTCCTAATAATGGTAAAATGCTACTACTTTTGTAGTTAAAAAATGAATGCTGATTTGTGAATATAAAATATATTTAGAAAACAAGCATCTTCAAAATAATAACAAACTTGAAGAAATTTTACTGCAGGCCAAGACTTGTTTTCTTAGATAGTTTCAGCTTTAAAGCTCACTTGATGGTATAGAAGTAAATCTCTTCTGCATATATTGAGGTCAGAGACTGCAAGCTACTTTGCTTGCACCAAGAGACACAATATGCAAGGTCTGTGTGAGCTTTTGAAAAACACCTGTGGTACCCTGTCTCAGTGTGTGCTGTCTAGGAGGGGTCTGGAGTGTGACAGTAAGCACAGAAATTACAGGGATCACAATTTACTGTGTGTAGTAGAAGTCTGGGGATGTCACATGGGGGTGCAGTCTGTGCACCTGACAGCTTCATTCCAATCTAGATGAAGAACCTTCAGGCAAGTAGCCAACAAAAAAAAGTTGCAATACTGGATTTCACTGATGTGCTTAACATGTCCTTCAAAGGGAAGCAGAGTTGGTTTTGCTCTTCTCCAAGTGCCCCAGTCTTGGAAACTGTACTGCACTTCTTCCAGTTGAGAAAGAACCAGCATCCATAGCAGTGGCTCCCCTGTCTTGGACAAGGAGGCTCCGTGAGCTCTTTACCCTCTGTGTGATTTTGGTTTGGGGTGGACCCTGGGATTGGTCGCCTTGACTGGGGCAGGTCATGGGCAGCTCTTGGAGTTGACACTTAAGAAGTGTGAAAGGGCACAGTGCTCTAAATCCATGTGCCTGAGAGTAGTGTCAAAAGCTCATGGTGGCTTTTGGAGTGTAAGACAGTCCCACAAATATCAAGTTCTGAAGTGTTCTGTGGTCTGGTTTTGCCCTATGGGGTTTTTTTTTGTGGGTTTTTTTTTTTTTTTTNGGTTTAAGTGTTGGATTCTTTTAAGAGCTTGACACATGATTTTACAGCTTTTGTTTGTCAATACTGCAGCAGCTGTCTCTTTCTCTCCCACTTTGCCCCAGAGTTTATTCAGTTGTAAAGGGAAAAATCTATATCTCTACGCAGGAACCTGTGGAAATATTTGAAGATTTGTTATTTTTGAATTTGTCATTACTGCTGGCAAATGGATGCAATAAGAGTATTTTTATTCAAAAATAATTTCCACTGCAAAATGTGTTGCAAAATACTGTTGTGCTTAGCTCTCTCTCAGCCTGTTGCATACCAAATAAAATGCCAAACCAAAAAGCGTGTGAATAATTCTTAAAGTTTTTGCTAGGACAACTTTTTTTAAAGATAGCCTAATTTGGCATTCAGGTTTGCATGTGAAAATAGCTGAGAAGTCCAGTATTTTATGGTGGAAACTTAAATAAAAACAGCTTATGGAAACAGCTGATGCCAGATGTTCTATTTAAAACCATTTAATTTTATTAACATTGAAGCTGCTTAATAGCTGTGTTTGCACTCTGCCCTCCTCCTTGATGACGAGGCTGTAAATTAAGTGAGCGGCTCCTCGAGGCTTGGAAATGTGTTTCCCTTCAACTTGTGAGGAGGAAATCCCTTCCTCTCTCCATAAACAGATCATCTGCAGGGCTTCAGGTAGGGCTGCCAGAAAGTGCTGCAGGGCTGCTCTGAACTCAACTTGTGTTGTGAGTGGAACACTCACTGATTCCCCACTGATTTGGGAATCCAAACCTGGAACAACACCAGTACTGTGGGCACTCACCATCTGCCAGGGCAAACCAGTGTAGTATTGCCCAGAGCGTGTGGGCAGCTGAGGGAGTTTGTGCTGGGTAATTAATAAAAGCTGTGAATTAGCTACACTTCCTATTCCATGGCAACTGTTCCTGTGTGTGCTCCTACCCGGCAGTAAACGCAGCAAGCTCACAGTCGGTTTTATCCCATGGGGAATCCATTTGTCTATGTGCTTGGTGCGTGGTGTGTGTTTGTTTGGTTTACCCCTGACTAAACTAAGGTGGTAATCTGCCCCTGATAAAAATAAATGTCTCCAATTTAACCTCCAGTTGTGAGCTAGCAGCTTAAACAGCTGCAAATCAGTGACTAGCCCAGGATCTCCGGTAATGAAGCCATGACAATTAGAGAATACTGCCAGGGTTAAGACCACAGCAATACAGCAAAACAGTAGTTTATTTCACATTTACTGCCCAGTAATTGTCCTCACTAGCAAAAGCATTGATGGCCCAGCAATAAGTATAAAGCCCATTTCTGAAGTGGAATTAATATGGAGAGATAAGTGGCCTGAGAACAGTGTTTTATATTTAAGAATTTGTATGTCAGGTTAGGAAGAAGCCCTTGCCAAATATGATGTTAATGGAAAACTTCCAGAAGCAGGAAGAGACACAAAGTAGTATGTTGATCAGTGCAAAGTAGACTTTATTTTTATGTACTTACATAGACATATGCATGTCCTACTGCAAGGAAGGGCAGCTTTGAAATAGTTCTTGCTGAGTCTGGTTAAAATGATCACATTCTGATAAAGCGTAAATGGCCAATTAAGTGCGTAGGGCATTGCTTTGAAATGTGTTGTGCTGCTTTGGATCATATCTTCTTCACTTTGTTATCTTTTTAGTATCATCAATTAAATTGGAAAACCATAAAAGATTAGAGTTTTCCCTTTAAGGTAGTAGAGAATGAATTCTAGTAAAAGGCAAATGTTTGTGAAAAGTTCTTAAAGCTATTTTTCTACAAATGGAGTAATTTTTTTTTCTTTTTCTAGTTCTAAAAAGAAAATTAGATGCCTCTTTTGGAACTGTAAGTCAGATTAAGGTCAGGTATCAGGGTCCTTTGTGAGGAAGCAAATTATTATTCAGGTGCTGTTTGTTTCTGCTTTGGAACTATGGAAATTCTAATGAAGTTGGTCACAAAATCACCAAAGGGGTCAGGTTGGAGGGGATCACAGTGGGACTTCTGGTCCAAACTCCCTGCTCAAGCAGGGTCATCCCAGAGCACATGGCCCAGGATTGTATCCAGGTGGTTCTTGAATATTTTCAAGGAAGCACAACCTTTCTGGGCAACCTCTTCCAGTACTTTCTCACCTGCATAGTAAAGAAGTTCTTTCTTATGTCCAGGTAGAGCTTCCTGTGCAACGGGTTCTGCCCATTGCCTCTTGCTGGGCACCACTGAGCAGAGCCTGGATCCACCCTCTTGACACCTTTCCTTCTGATACTTCCAGACACTAATGAGATCCTCTCTCAGTTGTTTCCTCTGGAGGCTGAACAGGCACAGCACCCTCAGCCTTTCCCCATAGGAGAGATGTGTTAGTTCCTTAAGGACCTTTGTAGCCCCCTGTTCTAGGTGCTCCGGGGGCTCTTTGTCTCTCTTGTCCTGAGGAGCCCAGAACTGGACACAGCACTCCCTATGTGCCCTCACCAGGGCCGAGTAGAGGGGCAGGATCACCTCCCTTGACCTGCTGGCAATGCTCTTCCTAATGCAGATGACCTGCAGTGGTCTGGAACTGAAACTGTGGGTCCCACAGTGTGACTGGGAGACCTTTTGTCTGAAGATGTGGAAGGATCAAGTGACTCAGCTGTTGCAGGTTAATTTATTTTACTTTCCTCCTTGTCCTTGTCCCATAGATTTCCAGTTCTTCTAATATATTTTTCCCTAAAAATCCAGATATTTCAAGGCATCTGTTTCTCCAAGTGTGAAGGGGTTTTAAATTAAAATCCTCATGTTATGTGAACTTGAAAGTACAAGTGATAGCAAAACCATATGACCAGAAATTACCTGGTGTAAAGATTCCTGGGAGGAATGTGCAGCCAGAGCTTGACAGTTGCTGACAACAGTGGGAAATACATAACCTAAGAACTGGAAAGCATTGGTCAAGTGATGTGTCATCTCTGAAGAACATGATGCAAGGTTGAAAAGAAGTGTGGAAACAACGCTTTTGGTTTTGTGTTTTACCCAGAAACAATATTATTGTAAAATAGCTCTTCTAATGTAATTCTCTTCACCATTTTCCAACTCATGAAGTTTGTGTTTTTGTAATACAAAAATATAAGATGGAGATTTAATTGATCATGCTCTCAGTGTTCCACAGAATGACAAGATAAACATCCTGCTGAAAACAATTATATATTGGTTGAGCTTTTGGGTTGGGAAGGGACATAGTTTTGTTCATGAATGACAGCTCTTAAAAAATGGTCATTTTCTGACTGTGAAGGCAGCAGTCAACCCTCAAATATTTGAGGGGCTGTTGGAAGGTTTTTGTTTTAATGCGTGGAAATTGAGCCATTAACAACTGAGAAACAGCCAGCATGATGATTCAGAAATTACAGGGAGGAAGTGGGTAGGGGATTCTCACTTTCCAGCTTCTGAAGTTTGCTTGCACATAAACTACTAAAAAGGACAAATGGAACAAATGTTTCCCCCATTTTGAACTCGTTTCATTTTAGAGAGGGTAAAAGTGATTCATTATCTTTTTGCAAAAGTCATTGCCTTGTGGTGAGATATGCAGAAGACTGCACCGAGCTGTACTCAGAATACATTAGTAGTAAATAATTTGGTGCTATTCATGTGGCTTGTAATGCATACTTGGTGAATCCCTTGATTGTTTCACTCGGCACCTTTGAGTTTCTCATTTTCTTCCTCCTTCTATCCATTTTGTTTCCATTTTAAAAGGGGGGGAAAAAATTGAAAAATTACAACCCTGCCTGGTAAATGTTCTTGTGAAGAGTTAGGGGGATGTAAAAACACAGCACCTTGGTAGTGACAGTCTGTAGGTAGTCCTTATTTGAACAGTTGTACAGACAGTGTTGTGTCAGCCAGGATGCACTTCCACTGACTGGCACTGACTCTAACTTTTCTGGGTGGTTTATAGTGGGATTTTTTAGGTTTTTAGTGGGAATGACACAGTCATTTGTTAAAATCATGTTGACAAATACAACACAATACTGGAATAATCTGCAGGGAAAAAAAAACCGTACACATCTAAGTATACTTTGTTCTTTTGTATGCCGTTGCTTGCTCTAATAATTGGCAAGATTTTCCCTGTCCAGCTTTTGCTTAGGGAATACACTGGGATTATTTCTACTTGGATTAGTAAAGTTTTAATTATTTTTATGTTATTTTTTTTTTTTTTAATCCAGAATGAATGGATGTGAATAGTTGCTATCTGTTTATCTGTTATTTTTATCCACTCTTGTCAAATGATTGTTACTTTAATAGATGTGTCATGATCCAGGAATGCTCTGGATAGAACCATTCTGCAAAATAATTAGATGACTTACTTTGCAAGAACAGGATGCAGACACATTCTGACTTCATTCTAATTTTTTAGATGGAAAAAAGTGAGGTCAGAAAGAAAAGCCCACTGACTTCCTATAAGGATGAGTGTTGTGTTTGTCTTGAACAGCCTATCATATACCAGAATAGGTTGCTAGTGCTGTCATCCATTTGAAGAGTATTAGTATGTAAAAGACTTATTTTAAGTTACTGATGTTATTTCCTGAGCTCCTTTGCTTCCATTATTCAGTAGCAATAACAGGAGCTTGGATCTTTGGATAATAATCACCTGAGAAATTCAAAAAGGTTACTTGTTTGGATAAGATTTTCAGATGAGTTTCAGGGAGATTCTTAATTCCACTCTCCATGTACATGTACACTCTCTCACTTTCAAAAGACTTGGCTTTTTTACAACTTGGCTTTTATTTTTTTAGAAGTGTCAGAATTTTTTTTTCAATCTCTTGAATCTGCAGTTGAATAGAAAAGCATATCATAGTGAAACAGCAGTCAAACAGTATCTTTACAGCTTTGAAATCAAAGCCTAGGGTTTATGCTGTCTGAGTAATAGCATGTTAAAGAACACTTTCCGTATTGTGTGTACGCTGGCTTGCAGATCTTTTTCAGGGAAAACCTGATAGACTCAAGTGCTTGAACTCTGGCAAAAATTTCATCCTTTATGCATTCAACAAGGAAGAGTTTGTTTTCCATGTGGAGTGCTTTAAGCTATGAAGCAACTGTGAGGCAGTACCCCATTGCAGCAGTATTTTCCACTCCCTAAAAAGCGTGTGCGAGTGAAGACTGAAATGGATGGGTTCTGAAACAAAAAAGCCATTTGCAAAAGTATTACACTCTAGAGCAGGTCTGTTGCCATGTGTTTGCTTCTGTAGTGTAGTCTGGGCTTCTTTTGTGGGAGTCAGTGATTCTTTCTTGAGCTCAGAAGTTGCTGGATGCTGTTATCATTAAGCTACTTCTCTTGGAAAACATGGATGTGATTATTGGAGATGGTTAATGGCCCACGAAGAAACCTGAGTGCTATGAGAAGCTGTAACAGGATGTGAAGCATGTGTTGTGCATGTGTATTTTGAAAGCAGCATCTGTGGTAGATAGGTTTTCATAATGGTTAGATTGTTACATCAGGCAGAATTAGGTGCAGAATTATTATAGGGTAAGTTGTCAGGTTAGGCTGATGTTAAATGCTGTCCAAGTCTGGAAATAGTTTCAGTGTTATCAGGTTGAGGTTAGTTTTCATCCAACCTCTGCCTTCTTTGGGATGAACAGGCAACAGCTCATGGTGTTAGTTTAGCTGGGTTCAGTAACCCGTTGTGTTTGCTTTGGTAGTGGTTCTGAAGGATTATGAAAAAATCATCTGTTTTTTTCGAGAGAGGCTTGGTGTCTGGTAAATGTATGCCTGGCTCATCTGATTCCCACTGGCTCAAAGTTGGCCTTGCTGTGAGTGATTGACTGATACAGCACTTCATAGCAGTGTGAAAAACTGAATGTGGGGAGAGCTGGAGGCTGGGGGAGCAGCAAACCTTCCCATCTAGTAACAACTGAATAATGAAAATACAAGGTACCTATACTGTTTGCCAGTATATGATTTTATTTTCCTTGATTTGGTGAAACTTAAGAGGGCAAACCTTACGTAACCTGTAGGTTTTTATGTAGTTTTGCAAGTTAAAAGCAGGCTGCAGCTGGGAACCTCTTGCTCTTTACAGCGTTCCTCTAAAGCAGGATGAGGAAGGGCAGCAGCTGTGCTGTTAACCCAGTGCAGGGGGAAAGGTAAGGGCCATCCTCTGGACCCCTGTTCTTACAATCCCTTTACTGCAATTACCAGTTTGAATTGAAACTTCTAGTGTTTATTTTCCACCACGTCTAGGCTATCATTCCAGAATCTTGGCTGGGATCTGAGGGAAAGGATACTCATTAGGTTAAATATCCTAACTTCTATGTGCACAAACTAGCTACTTTGTAGTTTTCAAAGGTTTTGCATTATTGTCCTTTCTAGCACAGCAAATAATTTTTCTCTCAGAGTTATTTTCAAAAATTATCCCTGTCTACAACTGGCTGATAATACTAATATTAATGGATGAAATCTCTGCTTGGAACAGAATAAAATGAGAGTAATGGGAATATGCTACTTGAAAACTGCTCTGAGGGTATGATATGGTTGCCTATTATAATATATTTCTTTAAGAAAATCCAAAAAACCAGAGTCACCCTAACAAGATGCATCACTCTTAGTTGCTGTTTTGCCATATGAATGTGTGTACCACTGCATGAAAGATTCAAATCCAAATATGCCTTTATGGGGTAATTTTTTTTTTTTTTGTGTACTTTAAATATTTCAGAAATAGAAGAGTGTAAAGGCCCTAGCTAAGAGCAGAGCTTACACACTCTCTTATCTACATTAACTGAAAAGATCCAAATTGTTTGTGAGCTGCAATCATGGCTTCTAGCAGCATTGGACTCAGCTTCTGCTCATGATGGCCTTTTGATGATTCAGATGTCTGCGACAGGTTTTACTTTTTGAGAAAATACAATAAAGAATAGTAAGTTTGCTTGTCTATGCGACTATAGAGTGTTATTAAAACCATTGCAATTTGACTGCTGCTGTGCTATAAAACTGTAGCTTTTTCTGTGGTTGTCATATATTGCATAGAAAGCAGAACCGGAGAGCCCCAGAAGCCTTTTTGTAGAATTAACACCTTTAATCTAATGAATTTTCTTTATTGAGTTATTAAGCAATCACTAAAAAGGTTAGAAAAGTGATTTTCTACTTTGGTTTTAAATGATAAAATAATGTGTTTTCATAAGAAGGAGATTGTTTTAAAAGAGGCTAAATTTATTGAATTGATATATCTAGGCCTTCAGAATAATATTAGGAAGTCTGAATAGTTATTGTCCTGAAAGAAAGAAAACATTGAAATAGAAAATGTATGTTAATTGATGCATTTTCCTATTTTACAAAGGTGAGCTTTGTCAAGGAAATGATTGTGGTCTGTCTTCCTAATAATTCCAATGAATCTTAACTGAATATTTACATAAAAATCCCATTTTTGATACCAGCAGGTCTTTAGTATAGGCCTGAGAAGGATGTCATGTCTTAATAATACAGACTCTCTTAAAATTTCCTTTCGAAGTTTCCTTGAAGCTTTAAGAGGAAAATGGTGTGTTGGTTTTGGGGTTAATTTATGTTTGTGGTTTTGGGGTTAAATTATTATTATTTTGTTTATTAATACTTTTTCCCCCTCTGTACCCCTAACAACATTCTCGGTATTTTCTTTCTGTTCAAGGGATTGGTTGGTTCATACAAAGGCTTTACTTCAAAACAAGTAACTGTTTAAGACAGTGAATTGAGGTACTATTTTCAAAATGTCATTTAAATCAAGACTTGAAAATGTATAATTGAGTAGAACTATTTGTATTGTGGTACATAAACAATGACAAAATAAGGCATTTATATTCCCTAAGACAGGCACTCAGTGAGCTGTTGGCATGTGTTTATTTACTTTAGTTTATTAGATAAATTGAATATAGCAAAAGCTTTGTGTCTTGGTAACTCCAACGACTAGAAGTTAATCTTATAGCAATAATGATTCTGATCTCAACACAGATCAACAGAATGCCATGTCAGCACAATATGTGAAATTTACCTATTCTTCTACTGCTAAATTGCAGCTATTAAGTTAACTCTGTTAAATACTTCTTGGATTTTTTAAAAATAAATAGTAGCCAGTTGCAGTCACTGAAACGTTTTTTTTAAAAGGTCTTATCAATAAAAATATAAGCCTCAGTTAAGAGTTGATTACAAACTTTGTTACATGTCTAGGTTTTGTTTTTAATAAAGGAATCTTGTTTGTTGGAAATAGTCTTTTCTGCTGTGTATTTTTGAACCTACTTTGTTTTTAATGCAAATGGCCTGTCTGTCCAATGGCACTTCCCCTTCCTGACCTGCTATCAAGACAAGCTTGCCTACAGGCATGCTTTTTAATACTATTTGGCCAGTAGTTCATGAGTCTGTGAAATCATGGATGGATTTTAAATTACCTTTTTTTTTTTGGCATTTATTGTTGTAATATGCTTTCCAGGAAATTGGTATGTGTAGAATCATGGATGTAGAAATTTTCAGAGGTGATCTTCATTTTGCAAAAGTGTTACTCATATTGCGTGATGATCAGAAGTATTCATCAGGAAGTTGCGTAATTTCTAATATTTTACATGTGACTGGTCTTACTGCAATTAGCTGCTGTATGGTAAATCTAGTTTGCCTAAACCCCACAAAATGCCTCTGTAGTGATGATCATGGTGTGGCCTGGGGGGAAGAGGGGGGAACGCACCATCTTGAGCGAGTCTTCATCTTTGCAATTTCTGGGGCTTGAAACTTACTGATTTTGGTCGGCTGGAAAAATTGCCAATGCAACCAGTGGGAGATAAAAACTAATGTTTGCATGTGTGAGAAAATTCTGCCCTGGGAGGTATTACAATTGCAACAGATAGCGCAGAATAGAGCCTGTAGAAGAGAGTTTGCTCTAAGTTTTGCTTTAAGTTTTCAGTGGTCTTTGTAAGGAAGTGAGGTGGAGGAGGAGGAAGTAGCACCACTGTTGAAGCTTGGAGAACTACCCAAAAAAAGGCCTTGTTTATATTGAGAAGCATCATTTTAGAAAAGAGAGAAAAACTGTATTAAATTGTAATGGGCCTGAATCTCTACAGGCCTTAAAATGGTGCTGATTTCTCAGGTCCTTGTGTTTATTCACTCTCTGATGGCTGAGCACTACCTACTGTCTATTCTTTCAGCAAATCAACACAGACCTGTAGATTTCAGCAGAGAGCTGGTGAAGTCACTGTACTCTACAGACTGCTAAAAGACTGGAGAGTGCCATGATAGTAGTGTCCATTATTTGTTAAATTAGCAGTTTCTTTTAGTTGATGCGTTTTTCAGAAGAATAATATGTCTAATTATATAGACTTCTTTTTCTTTGCTAACTCTGGGCTGTCCTTTTACAATTCTGAAATACGCAATCTTTACTCAATTCTTCCATTTTCTGATTTTATCTTGGAGAATTTGTGTATGTCAGGTGTACCCACAAGTCCATCAAGGATGGGAGATCAAGAAAAGCAGTTTCTGTACAGAATCAGATGTTGTGAAGGGCAAGAGGTTTGGTCAAAAATTCTTCACTAACTTGGCAAATTAAGTATTCCGGAGGAGTCCTGACACTCCTGTGGGGAGGGGCAACTGTTAAAAATCTGCAGGTTATGAACACAGTCAAAGACTGTGTCCGATCAGAGCAACAGGAGAAGTTTAGGTGGACAGAGAGTCAGTCCTAAGCCTGGAACTGCTCCAGGAAATTCCACAGTCCAAACTGCAGCCTGTTTTTGTGGGGGGAAATAGTATTTGCTGCTTAGTGCTTCAAAAGTTTTTAAGAGAAGGGTCACGCTTTCCCGACTTTGTCCTAACGATGTCCAAGCAGACCCATTAAAGAGTAATTTCAATTAAAGATTTTTTGTTTTGCTTTTGAAAAATAGAAAATCTGTGTTTAAGTTTTTTTGGTTTTTGTTTTTTGGTTTTTTTTAATCTGTGGAGAAATATTGCCATTCTGGAACTAAGTCTCCTGTTAGCAGGTCCACAGGTCCACATTAACCACTTTTTTGCAGGTCCTTACTTTTCTATATTTTCCTAGGGGCAGTATTTTTCTGGAAATACCTGTCACTACTTCCCTTACCTTTCTTTTTCTGCAGATCTTTCAGAGAAATAATATAAAACTTTTGGCTTTTTTTTTTTTTCCCCATGAAAATATTAAAAATATTTTTGTTCTGAAAAATGACTGTGGGCAGGATAACACTGAGGTGGGGAAGAACTTCTGTTTTTACTGGAAAACTATTTTAGATTACAGCCAGTAGATTCTGCTGGGTGTCTATGTAAAGGGTTTGGCCCTGAAGCCTCTCAGAGGAGTTGCAAAATGTGTAACTGAGAAAGGTTGTGCTGGTTTATGCTCTAACTTGTATGTCGAAGCGGCTCTACGGTTTGCATGACACAAACTAAGCTGCACCTGATTGTGTTCTAAAAACAGTGTGCCTTCTTGATGAGTGTTTTCTCACAATAAATGCACTGAATCAGAGAGTGGCTGAGGTAGGAAGGGACCTCTGGGGGTCATCTGGGCCACCTAGAGCTGCTTGTCCAGGAATTGCATTTTTAGTTCCAGAGAAAAGAGGGAGAATACACTGCTGTACAAGCATAAAGGACATTTGGCTTTTCTTATCCTCCCACTTTCCATCAGGTGAGCATGTTTGGGTGCAGAGACAAGGTGTTTCATTGCCCTCATACCGGTTTGCCGGTGTAGCACCTAGAAATCAAGAACTGTGTTCTTGTCCAGGTTGAAGAAATGCATCTAATGGTAATTTGACTGAAAACCAAATGAAGTATTGAGCAGCTAATTTAAAAAGTAATTCCATTTAAGCCCAATATGGAACTGAGAGTCAGAGTGAAGAAGGACCTCCGTTTTTCCCTTTTGCATGGAAAACACAGCTACTTTTGTGCTTTAAAAACCCATTAGGCTACATAAGCAGGCAGATCTGTGAAAGTGTCAACAACCTCTTGTTCAAGCTTGGATTTTCTTTTAATGCTTAACTATACCTAGTATTAAAGTATCTCTATGAAAACTAAAATGTGCAGTCATCACTAAATAATTCTCTAATAGTTTTCATTGTGGTGGGCTGCCCTTGGTGACTGTCCAGATTCCCACATAGATGCTCTCTTACTCCCTGTCCTCAGCAGAAGGGAGGGGAAATGAGGTAAAAAGAAACTTGTTTGAGATAAAGATGGAGAGATCACTTAACCATTGCTATCATAGATAAAACAGTCTTGATGATGAAAATTAATTTATTGCAGATTGAAATGGAAGTGGATTCTTAGAAACAAAGTCAGAATTTTTACTGTCTTCCCTTCCCTCCCACCCTTTTTTTCCTAGGCTCAACTTGACTTGTTTATTTTCAATTCCTCTTCTTCCTCACTATACCTTTACATACTTTTGTTCTCTTTTTAGGAGGGGCAAGAAGCACAGCATAATTCTGAGGACCCAGCTGTCAGTGAGAGTCCATGCCTGCATTGGTAAGTTAAGTTCTACATGTCTGAAAGAGAACAAATAAACAGAATCAATTTCCAGGAAGAAAATCTGGGTAGTATGAATCAGACTTGGCTCTGTTCCAAATGGATGATAATGGCCAATAAATGGATTTTATTATTTTGTTTGTTGCGTACTTAAATTAGGCTGTATTAGCTACACTACCCTTAAAGCATGTTAGACATCACAGGGAAGTATAGCAATTGACAGTGAAGTCAGATGGTTGGTGGTGCTTTGAAGAATCTTCAATTATCTGTCTTGTCACAGCCTTTGTGTGCGCCCAAAGAAGACTATGTTCTGGATTGGGAATGGGATCTGAAGAATTGTTGGCTGACAATTAACGGCTATATTTTAATAGCATGTAAAGTTTATTACTTCACATCTTGCAGATCTTGGCCGCCAATTTGTCATTATCACAGTGTCAGTGTCTTAAAAGCCCTGGTTAAAACGATGCTGTCACAAGGAAAAGTCTAATGAAAGTCATAATGTGCATGTCAAAGAGCTTTAAGGTTGCATGCATGGAGGCTGATGGTTTGGGACAGCATTAATATGTTCTCCAGCATTCTACAGAGCAGAATGTTTCACTGAGTGTCAGTGGCAAAGCTAATGCTCATGTCCTGGTGACAGTGTGACAGATTCTATGGGAGGCTGATTTAAAAAAAAAGAAATTAAAATCCTATGTGCCTGTGCCACAGTTGTTTTCAGCTTCTCTGTAGCAGACTCAACAGTCTAATATGTTTAACTTGTTTTAGGTCTTGCTTCAAGAGGTCATAGCTGAAGCCTTGAAATACAGATCTCTTCCTTAAAAGGAGGAGGAGAAAGTCAAAGCTTTGTGTAATTTCTACAGCGATTTTTGTAGGATTCAGGCTTTAAATACAACTAAACATTTTCCCCTGCCCCCAGGATATGTTATGAAATGGCATTTCTGAGAATTTGAACTGAGTATAAGCAACCTACAGAATTCCACAAATACCTCTCATTGAGAATGATCTCTAGACTGCCTTGTGCAGGAACAGTTTCTCCTCTACTACCATTGACTTGAGGAAGAACAGTAGAGCAAGCATATGTGTTAAGTGTTAGAGAAGGAACAGAGATGATGCAAAGTCTAAACTGATTTTATAAATGTGAGTGAAATTAAGAACAGCTTGGAGAAGATTGTTCTTGTTAGGTCTGAAGTGTATTTGGCAAAACAGACCAGTGCAGCAAGACAAGATTTGATAAGTTTCCCAGATTGAGGTTTTATAAAAAGAATTTTCATGTAATTTTTTTTTCTCCAGCATGCAGCCATCGAGGAATTGGAGCACATAAGGTTCTGAGCTTCAGCATGTGGTTACATTGTTGTTACCTGTTTTCATTCAAGCTTACTGTGGGCAATTAGTAATATTACTGTGCATGTCTCTTAATTGTTCCTGTATGAAAGTGTAGTCCTTTGTCAGGTGCTGTTGCTGGCAGCAGTGATGCATTCAGCAGTGAGTACAGAGGAAGTCAGGCTGTACAACTTGAGACCAGATTTTAAACTCCTAGAGAAGAGGTGTGTTTGGATATGGGCTTTTGGCTTCGTTCATTATAGTCAGAAAAGCCAAATGCAAGTTCTGGTTCTAATTTCCATCCCCCCTGCTGAAGTTTAGATTTTTGGGGTAAGTTTTTGTTTCAGCCCCTAGCTTGATGTAATGTAGTTCATTTTCTCTTATTTTATTTTTCATTTTTGCATATCAAACTTGTCTTATTTTTTTGGTATGGGATAGTTTGAATTCCCTGATAGTCAGGGAATATTCTGTGTTTCTAACTACTGACACTGTTTGCAGAGCTGTGCCTGGTAGTCAAACCTGTCACAGAAGAGGAGGGTTATTTCACTGGCACAGTGGGTTCTGCTTGTGTTCATGTGCCCATCAGCTGCCTGTTAATGTCTCTTTTGAAATGCAGGCATTAGGTTTAGATGTTAAATGATATCTTACATGTTTGGAGTAGAAGCCAGGAGCTACAGGAATCCGAAATGGTGTTACGTGGAGTAGAACTGTCATGCTTTGGGTGTTTTCTTTCAGTCTTCACAGTCTCCATGGAAAGCAATGAGGTTAGCAAGGTTACTGACTCTGCAAAGTCCCCAACAGGTAGCTAGGGTTGCTTTCTGAGGTGTGGTTTGTTAGGTAGTGACCTTTCTGCAGAGCCTCCTGACATCTTTGTATTCAGCGTTTTACTTTGTTCTTAAGAGCTGATAGGTGTAAAGAAATAGCTCTCCTGCCATAAACTCTCCCATTTCGAAGTTGGATCAATATTTTTTTCCTTCTTCCTAACTCATTGTACTTTTAAATTGTGGGAAATAGCAGAAGTGTTTATGTTCAGATGTCCAGATAAAGTTTTCCATCTTAATGACTTCAAATCTCTGGAGAATTCATTGGGCTTAAGTGTCAGAGCATGTATTGACTACAGGCCAATATTTTTGAGACCTGGGAAGACTTAGCAAGTCCCATGTCAAGTGGGGTAGGGTTTTTTGTTTTAAGCAGAGCAGGGAAGGAATAATACTTAATGACTTGAGTGTAGAAGTTATGGTATTTTCTACCTGTTCCTCTTAAGTACCTTAATTTAATGCATTAACACTTTCCCATTTTTTAACTCTCAAATTGAGTTCTTTTCTTATGTACATATTAAGGACTTTCAGCATGGAGGAATAAATTTTCTTTTAAATATTACTCTATTCTCCCATTTCGGCTTAATCCTGATTAAATTATCAGGATTAATTAATAGCTAATACTTTTAAGTGATTTTAATACGGACTTCAATATTTAGAATGTTTCTTTATATCAAAAAAGCGTTGCTCAAACTAGCTCTGTTCAGAGAACATAACTAATTGAAAGTTACGGATGCATTTTTGTACATGTTGATGCCCAAAGACCTTAGTGGAGGAATCACAGAATCATAGAATAGAGAGGGTTGGAAGGAACCTTAAAAGTCATCTAGTTCTAACCCTGTGCCATGGACGGTGATGAACCACTGGAACAGGTTGCTCAGGGCCTCATCCGAGCTGGCCTTCTACACTTCCAGCGATGAGGCATCTACAGTTTCTCTGGGCATCCTGTTCCGGTGTCTGACCACTCTCACAGTAAAGAATTTCTCCCTAACTTCTAATTTAAATCTGCCCTCTCTCAGTTAAAAACTATTGCCTTTTGTCTTATCACTAGCTGCACATATAAAAAGTTGCTCTTCTTCTTTTTTGAAAGACCTCTTTGATTACTGCAAGGTTGCTATAAGGTCTCCTTGAAGCCTTATCTTCTCCAGGCTGACTAGTCCCAATTCTCTCAGCCTTCACAGGAGAGGTGACCAAAGGGCTGGAGCATCTTTGTGCCCTTCAGACCTGTTCTACCAGGTCCATGTCCTCCCTGTGCTGTGGACCCCAGAGCTGGATGCAGCACTCCAGGTGGGGTCTCACAAGGGCAGAAGAGAGGGGCTGAATCCCCTCACTCACCCTGCTGGCCACACTTTGATGCAGCCCAGAACATGGTTGGCCTTCTGGGCTCTGAATGCTCCTTAAATCAAATAGTGTCAACTGTATGGTTTTTTTTCCCACAAGCTTTCAAATTTGACCTTTTATTCAAATCACATTTATTATGAGTTACTCCCCCTGTGGGAAAAGTTTTTTTAGTATTTTTGGCAATCATATGACTTTGTATTTAGTTGTGTCTTAACATTATTTTAGTTTGTATGTATTTAACAATTGCAGGGCTCAGCTGAAGCCTTGATAAAGTCTAATGTAAGTGAGAATGTAACTATAGAGAGTGAACACCAACAATGTCAAAAGTTTTAGCCCATTAAATTAAATGGAAGGTTTTAGTCAGAGCAACATTATGACAGTGAAGTTTTAAAGATTTTTACCAGCTCCACTTTTCCTGCAGAAGGACTTGATTTAACCATTATTAGGTCCTTGGTTGGCCAGCTTTGTTTGCGGCTCCTGCTTCATTTGTTTATTCGTTGCTTCATAGTTTTTTTTCAAAATCTGGTGTGATCTCTCAGAGAAAAGGCACCATTTGCTCTTACATATCTGGACACTGTATTTAGCCCAAGAGAGCCCCATGTTCTCTTCTAAAATGCTTATTCCTGTGATGTTAAATCAGGAGTGCTGCAGTCAGTGCTGAGAATGATGTTTGCATAAGGATCCATGACAATGACTTAGAATGATTCTGCCAAAAGAAGTTTGATATAAGCTTCGGTTTTTAATACAATGTAATACAAGAAGAATGCAAATAACAAAAGTTGATGTGATTGTGAGTGAATGTATTGACCTGGGATTACTTACAGTACTGTGGTTTGGAAGGTCAGCAAATGTTGCAAGGGGTATTTTAAATTTTAATACCTTTTTGTATCAGTTTATTGTTAAAAAAAAAAAGACAACCCCAAAACCCCAAGCCAAATAAACAAACAAAACCAACCAAAACACACACCCAGGACCCCCAGTCAGTTATTTAAGTGCTTTTGCACTGTAAAATTACATTTTTTGCGTGGTTTTATCTCTTGCCTATCTTTGTGCAAAGTTTTCTTTTATCTGACAATAGATTAAAAATAATTTGCATAGATATTTGTGTATATTACATTTCATAGCTTGATCCAGTGAGGGCCCTAAAAAGAGTGCAAGTATGTTATTGCAAGAGTCTTGCAAAATGTATAATATAGCTTCAGTATTAGTTGTTATAACCATTATAATCCCATTCTATTGGCTCTTGCATGTGAGTAGATGCAGAGTTACCTCCACAGTGGATTATTCCCAACTCCGGGATACTAGTGCTCCCGTGCTGCACAGCGGCTCTTGCTGGCCCCAGCTGTCAGGGCATTTGTGTTAACCAGCAGTGTTAGCACCAATAGCCAGCCTTTCCACAGAGCTCTTGGGATTATTTTTTTGATATCCCCTTGCTCTTAGTATCATTTAAGAAATGTAGCCATAAATGTCTTCTTGAGCCTGTATTGTTCTGGGGTACCTAAGGGAAGCTGTAAGCTGGTTGTAACCAGGGGGCTAGTAGAAGCCAGCTGTTTTTATTTGTCCTGTAATAGCTGAACTATGCAGATAGTTCTTTTTTTCCATGTACAGTTTTCCCTTCTGTTATCCATTATGTGGACTTGTTGCATGTGTTAGAGCAGATATGATTAGATTCTGCAACTATTTCTGCATCTGCTGAACCTTCTGGTAGGACTTGCACCTCAAGCATGTGAAAGAACAAGTTCCTCCCGAGTGGAACCACAGTGCTTTCACAAAGGCAAAATCTTGTCTTGAGCCTGTAACTTTACCTGGTCCTTTGTTGCAGAGAAGTTGAGATATATGGACTGAAGAGGGGAAAAAAACGTGTTTTTTTCTCTTAAGGGTATAGCATTGAATTGTTGAAAAGTCAGTGCTGTTGTGGTTAAGAAAATGTTGCATTTCATTCTCTAAGAGCAAAGTTAAGCTAGTGCCTACAACCCATGTTCTTGGTACTGTCTCACATGAGATGCTTCTCCCTGCAAATATCATTACCCCATTTTATCTTTCTGGAATTTGTTCATTTGCTGAGTGCTGAGTGCTGGAGTAGGCTTTTCATGGCCATGGACAATGTGAAATTACTCTAGCTCACACTTTAAAACTTTTTGTTCTTTTAAAGGAAATAACTTATGGATTTTAATATAAACAGCTTTCTTTTGATAAGGAAGTTTCTGAACCACTAAGAAAATGAATCTTATGAAAAAGCTTTCCCAAAGGAAGCTTAATTGTGGGACTGCGAGGTCTTCATTTGGGCAAGTAGTGATACATTCCAAAGAAAGAGAGGAACTTTGGGTTGTTTGAAGGACATTTTACAGTTTTATGTTCAGTGCTAGGCATTCCTAATAGAAAACATTTTCAGTTTGAGAGAGGGAACATGTGGAGAGCATTAGCAGTTCAGTAAAACGTGCAACCAATTCGGATTTAATTTAAAGGGAACAAAAGAGGTGCCTTGAGAATTTGTCGGAAGCGCTGTGGTTTTGCCTTCTTTGCACTGATGGTAACAGGAGAGAGAGAGAGGTGAGTTGAAATTGCTTTATCGAATATCTTCTTAGCGTAATTGGGACCAAAAAGACTGTGATTAATGGATTTAACGGTGCTACACAGGGATCTTGCATGCATTATGGATTTGTAATCATGATATGCTTCCTATGACTCTTGCTGTAACTTGGTAAAAGTCCTGACTTAAATGAAGATAATAAACAACATGCTTATTAGATGTAAACTGACATCACACAAATTGAAAAAACCTGAAAAGAAATGCCAGAACTTGAGGGGAGTTTTTTAAGGGTTAGGCTTTTTTTAATAGAATAATTTGAGTTCTAGTTAAGGCAGTGCGCACAGTACTTACTGGGGCCTGCATCCAGATGTGATTTGAGATGTCTGGTTCAGCTCTCTTTGAGTGAAATGTGAAATAGCTGCAAAGGCTGTGATAAAAATACCTTTTTCAGCTTTTAGGATTATTTAAATTTTCTTTCCTGAGAATGTGGAATACAGATGCTCCAAGTAAAATCCCCTGGTTCCCAGATCAGATTACTTTGTGAAAAATCTATCCATATAAATAACTTGTGGTTTTGCTTTAAAAATGTACACCTCTTTAAATTGAAATGTTAGATTTCTGTTGTACTCCTTGTGCACGTGTTTAGTCAGCCTCCTTTGTGGGCATGAGCCATGGTGCTTCCCCATAACCTGTGATTTTCTTTCTGTTACCTCACTGAGAAAGCTCTGGGCCAGTCCTGTAGGATCTCAGAAGCTGTTTCAAAGATAGATTTCCAAGGTTTGTCCCTGCATATTTAATTTGTGATTCTTAAAATAAACTTTGTAGCAAAAATAACCAAGACGCTGTAGAGTGGGTAACGCCTCCATTAGCAGTGGCATTTTCATATTAATAGTGGTAGATTCTTGCATTAGATGGGCTTGTTCCAGATTTGAAACGACATTTGTGGGGCATGCTAGTGGGATGCTTTTCTTGTCTTGGGAAGCATTGTTTTAAAATGTAAAAGCTTGGCTGACTCAACTTACAGTGGGAAGTGCTGCAGAAATTGAGTGAAATGTATTTGAATTTGGATATCCTCTTTCTGGCCCTTTTTTTACTGACAACTTTCCTCTTTTTTTTTTTTTTCCCATATGTAAAAATCTGCAAGGAAGATGGAATCTACTTTTGTAGATTATAAAGCCAGGAAGGTAAATTATTGTGATACTTTGCTTCCCACTCCCCATCAGAAGTCCGTTTAGACTTGTTTCAGATTTTTTTTCTAAAGTAGTTATAAAGTATCATATTATTGATACCTGGAATTTTTTTAAGTGGATTTTTTTCCCCTGCAATTTGAAGACATCTTTTTGAATATTAAAAAAATTTCTGTATAAAAAAGTTAACTGTTTATAGCTGCTTATAATGGACTCCTCTGGAAATAACTGGTAACAGTTGTATTTACGTCAATCACGTCAGTGCTCTTGATAGCACATCACTAGCTGTTGATAGTTTTCATATAGTTTCCCTTTTTAGCTATTTGCACTTTCCACATACTTTATCGATATTTGTATTGACAGACAAAGCAGTTCTTCCTCTTATGGTCAGTGTTCAGACTGTTGAACTCATTTTGCTGTAAACTGAAGTACAGCATGTTCAAGGCCTTAATTTGGGGGGGAAAAGTTCATATTAAATATCTTCAAATAAATTACGCTAGCATTACATTTGGAAAAGAACAGAATTATTTGTTTCCTGCCTCCATATAAACCTGCTCTATACATAAGGTATAAACCAAACAAGTTAATTGGATTCAGATTAGTTCTCTTGAAAAAGTCCAGCACGCTCTCATGTTTTAAGCTTTACCTTGCAGAACAGTAAAACAAAATTAAGGCCATGAACTATGGAAGAAAAATTGGAAGCTGTTACTTAAAAGCTGTGGGTTTGGAATAGGAAATATTGGTATTTCCATGTGATGTTGTTTTCACCCCAACTTCTGATTTAGCTTTGTTTGTAAGGAAGGCAGAAGGTTGCTGATTTTCCTGAAGTGGAATTAGGCTAAATATAGTTCCATCCTCTCTGAGGTGTTCTGAGATGCATGACCTGTACATGTAGTGTAATAAAAGGGAAGAAGGGGTGTTAGTTCTTAAAACAGGGAATCATGCTACTATGGAAAGGAAGCCTCTCTTCTCTTCAAAATTAAGCATTGCATGTAATCTTTTGATGCCTTATGATGGTTTGTTTCACATTAGCTTAAAACAGAATATGTATGTGTGTCATTGAAATGCAAGGTCAGAAGATACACGTTTGAGCCTTGTCAGACTGACTGTCTTTAAAATGGTGTAAGCAAAATATGCAAACTCATGGTCAATGATGCTTCAAGCAAATGCTGTTCGCCAACTTTTTGTGAACTTGCTGCAAGTCCAGGTATATGAGTATTGTATTTCAGACCAGGACTATGTTGTTTCAGTCCTTATACTTACTGAAAGGAAGGTTAAATTTTGTTGCCATTTGAAGATGTCACTGTGGAAGATGATATAAAATACATGTGGTTTCATAATGCTGTTCGACTGATTTTTCATATGGTTTAATAACTTTTTTTCCCCACATTTATCATATATAATGATAAATGCGCTATCTCGTAATTCAGCAGTCAAGAAATAGTTGCTCTCTGTTGATTATCATTAAATTAGCATTCTAGTAGTGTGTACGGTTCTTTCCTTGCTTTCAGCTATTGTATTCCTCTTCCATTTACATTCTTTTCATCTTTTTCATGTGCAGCTGCTTTTATTTCTGTAGAAATTAAGATGATTTAATTTATTAATTGTGTGCTTCTTAATTTTTTTCTTTAATGAAAGAAATACTTCAAAGACTGAGGAGGTTTATTTAAGTAGGTGGTAGAGAACCCTGATGTAATATATGTTGTTTTCTCTAAGACTGTCAAGTGAGATACACCAAATTGATTCAGTTTCAAGAATAAAGTGTTTACTATCGTGAAAAATATTGTGACAGTACCTCTGGAAGCATTTAGATGAAATTCCCATCTTGGGCTCAGAACATGCCATGATCAGATGTGGTCGTGAGTGGTGGAAGAAGTACCACTCATTTTCATTATAGTTTTATACTTGTATGAACTTGATGAAATTGAGGGAATCATGGTATCTCTGTCTGTAAAAGGGAAGGAAGAGATGGCAATATTTAATTGGGAATATTATGTAATGTGGAAAAATTGCTTTATTTCACAACTTTTCATGTCTTCAAGTGTTTTTAAGTATGAGCTGTCCTTTTCTGGGTGTGGGTGTTTTGTTTGGAGGGGAGGGTAGAGTTTGTTTGATTTTGGTGTTATTTTCGGTTGGCTGGTTGATTGGTTTTCTTGTGTTTTTTAGGTGTAGCATCTGTATTTTAATAATGACCACAGCTTCTTTAAGGCTTTCTTTCCCTGGTTATGACTCAACAAGGCACATAAAAATTTAGGCTACGAAGAGGTAAAGTTACAACCTCTTTATTTAGAACCCCAGCAGTTACTGTGGCTGAGCAGCATGCTATTGTAAGATGTAGGATGTCATAAGCTATGTCAGTTCATATTTAGCAGTTTGAGATAAGTCTGGTATGTATGAAGTTACATATCAGGTTTCTTTTAACCTTTCAGACGTTAAATATTTAGCTCTTGTCTTTTTATTAAAACATGAAGAGGAGTATGTTGGTAAACTCTTTGCTTAAAAAAGGCCCGGTGTCTGCAGGTTTATTTCTGCCTGTGGCCGTCCACAAGGTTTGCACATCAGCTTTAAGGGCCAGAATGGCTAAAAACTGGCATATCCAAGTTAACTTGTTTCTGTACTGGGGAGTTAAATATAAATGTTGGATGTCTTCCTTACTTTTCCCCATGATCCTAAATTCAGGTTCAACAGACACTTAAAACCCTATTCAGAATCAGATGCCTGTGGAGACATTTGCTTTCTCCTTGAGTTTGCGTGAAATAGAGAAAGCTGAGAGTGTGGAAAGGTTCTCGTCAGGTTGGGCATGGTAGGAGGCTTGGGACTGATCTTACCTGTGCCCAGGGGCTGGGGCTCTCCTCAGCCCTTTCAGCAGTAGAGCTTATTCTGTGATGCTGCATGAGCTGTTCTGGGCAGGGAGGATGGTGATGATGCTGGCAGGAGGGCAGCCAGCTGTGACTGCCTTTCTGCTTCTTACTGCTCAGAGCATGCATTAGTGGTTCCTTGTAACTGCATCAGAAATACATCAGGAGGCTTCCTTACCTTTTTTTCCCCTCCATGCTGTTATGCTGAAATGCTTGGTGTTGCGCTTAGGGAAAACTTGCTGTAGATGACATGGGTATGTTCACATGAAAGGTCTAGCACCATAAGTAACTAACCAGAAAACTTTTATCAAATCCCTCATGAGGGAGTTCTGCCATATTATTCTGTTCAACAACAGTATATTACAACTTACTGATTTTTATTAATACCCATATGTTAAAATTTACAGTGCATTAAAAATACTTTGGAACCAGAAAGAGTGGGTGTGACAATAAAATCAGCCCCTATATATTTGCTGGAATAGCAGGTACTACTGCAGTGTTCTCAGGGGTGGTGTAACTGGGGAAGAGGACGCTACAAGGATACTCTGAACAGCTCTTTAAAGCCCTTGGTGTGAGCACATGCTGTGCTTTTGACACAAGGTGCCTACAAATGATGAATAACAAGCACCTATACCTACCCCAGACAACACACTCTGGGGCACTCTGGTAGCAGTGACTAAGTTTCCTGGATTTTCACTCTGAGCTTAGTAGTCTGCACATTGCTGTCACCATGGTCTTCTGTTTTATATTGTGTACTGCAGCTGTTGTGTGTGGTCTTCCCTTCTGTACAGCGCATGTTTCAGTCTGACATTCAGTCATTTGCAGATCTTTACTAGGACTTTGGGAGGAGTTTTTCTAATCCAACAGCTGTGAGATTGAATCTTTTTGTTTTAAATGCATAATATTTGGTACCAGCTAGCAGGACCTAAAGGACCATCTGTGAGTTGACAGTACTTGTTTGACTAGGTCCCTTTTACCTTGGGGAGCTGGGTACTGTTTCCAGCTGACCCCTGGGGATGCTGGGGCTGTCTGGAAGGGAGGAAGTGGGAGCAATTCAAACACAGAAAATCGCAGTTTCTAAATCTCTCAGTAGGAAAAGACAAAACAAAAAGCTAAACAGGAAAACTGCAGGTGCTATGCAGAAAAAGCATTTTTGCAATTTTATCTGTTTTGTGAAGACTTTAGTCTTACTCTTAAAAAAAACTCCAAAAATCCACCCCCAAAAAAGATCACCCAAGAACTCAAGAGAACCCTCCAATGCAAAAAACGCTCCAAATGCAACAAGGAAACAGCATGGCTTTAGTTCTTCCCTCATTTCTTTGAGGCAGGAAAGCAGTAAGACCTTGCAAACCTTTTTTCAGCTGCCAGGTTGCCTCAAGTCATCAGATAGAGTTATTCTTTCTCATATCGTTTAAATTGCTTTTAACTATGTAGGAAAAACCTGGTTTTAGGTGAAGGTTTACTGCTGTACCACTGCCAGGGTTTCTCTTGTTGTCAACCTCCCAGTGATGCCAGGAATGCTGCTCAGCCGCTGCATCAGCCACCAAGCCTCCTCTGTCATGGGGAGCAGAGCCAGCCCAGAGGGCACATCGGAGCATCTCAGTTATGGTCCTGCCCTGAATTGCTCTTGCTCCGTTGACCATAAAGGGAACAGATTTGGGAGAGGAATTGCCTGGTTGAGAGGTATGCATACAGTCCATTGCCCATTTCTGGTTTCTGTCTTCAGAGTCCTGATAGTCATTCTCGAATGACGGCAGCTTTTTATTGAAGTTTGGTTCCTTGCCAAGCTCTGAATATAGTTGCACTGATTTATTTTTCCTAGTTCCTGTCAGGATCTAATACATAATATGTGTATGTAAATTTACTTTCTGGAATAACTCCTCTGAAGTTTTGCTGGAAAGAAATTTGTTAAGAGCAAGTAAGATTCGGGGATTCAGGCTGTGAGTTACCTCCATTGGCTCTACAGCCCATCACATGGAATCAAATGGAGGTGGAGTCTGCTCTGCATGTGTACTGAAAGCTTTGCTAAGACTGAGACAGTAATTATTGACATTGGAGCACAAGACTTTCTGGGCAAACCCTTGCCCTAAAAGGTTCTTTGCTGTGAGAGTCGGTCCATTCTATCCTTATGAAAAACCAGTCTTGCACTCAAATGAGATGGTGATTTTTGATAACTTGTACCAGCCAGTTTCCCAGGGATCAGATGTACAGGTACATGCCTTCCTAGGAGAAGAGGAAAGTTAAAGAGCTTTACTCTGGTCTTTCTGGCATGACCTCCCTCAGAGGAAGCAAGGAGCTTCCTGTGTTGCCGAGCCTGCCATGTTATGTGCCAAGCTGCATACGCATAAAAAGGGGATTTTGTGTCTCTCCTTTTGCTGCCAAAGAGTTACTTTCTGGCATTGCCTGTTCCTCTTCTGAGCCTGATGCCCTGCAGCTGGCAGCTCCGGGAGGTGGCTGCTGCCTGCCTGTGCCTCCTGCTGACAGATGGGTTGGTGTCAGGCGGTCAGGCAGCCCCGCCATCCTGCCTTTGTGGGTCGACTCAGCTGTACTTTGTCATTCAGCGCCCAGTTGGAAAGATCTTTTCTGTGTTTCTGAAGAATAATAAGGAAAAGGAGGAGAGAGTCACTTTGTGGGCTGTAGCAGTACCTGCCTTCTCCCCACCAAAAAAACAAGTGGTCTGTTTTCAGGGCAGCTGAATGTCCTGGCATCTAAATAAGATACCTTATCAGAGGTGGCCGTGGCACATGTCAGCATTCCCTTTTACCCTGTCTTGCTGGTAGATAATGGAATTGTGACTTACACCTGTCAACTCTGCCTTCTTGATGTGACAGCATTACAGGACCCAACTATGTCCCAGTGATCTCTTCAGATCTGTCTGTACTGCAACTGTTTACGTGCTTGCATATACATGACAACATTGCTTTTAATTTTTCTTTTTTTCTTACCTCATTGATAGTACATTAAATGTATTACAACCTCAGTACTTCTTATCAGGGTTAGTTTGTTTTCTTCAGGAAGAAAAACAGTAGCACACTTTGGACAAAGAACCCAAATTCCTATCTGCCCACCCTTTCTTTTCATGAATACTTTGGGTTTAAGTAACATCAGAATTATGCAGGGAATTATATTTACTTTCATCAATCTCCCATTTCAGAATAAAAGTAGCTGTTGTGGATGGAACAACACATCCTTGCAGATGTGTGTTTGTCATTTTGAGCATTGTATTGGATTTGGAAGTTAATAGTGTTACAAGGAAGTTTGTTGGCCAGTGTAAATTGGTGTGGAGCCCCACCTTCAGCATTCACCCCTGCCTTTGTGTGTCCAAAGCAGTGGCCTGAGCAGCTGGGTCCATCTCCTTCTGTTGGTCTACTGCTTTTTCAGTAATCCCATGGTCCTCATGGGGCAGTGTGTGTGCAACTGAGAACTTGGTATCTTCCCCTGAGCCTGAGGCTCCCGAAGTGCTGTGTCATGCCTGACAAAGCAGGCAGCTTGCATGTGGCTTTCAGGGGTTTTAATCAGACTGAACAAAACACATGCTGGGGAACAAGGTGATGTTCATGTTCTGTGGATTTCTCACATGTGCCCCAAGTGACTGGATTAGTTTTTCCCTTATGAGGTAATTAGGATTATGTTTCTCAGGCTCACTTCTTTGACAGTCTTGGTCAAGTATAAGGAGATTAAATTTCTTGGAAAAATGTGTTTTCCCGAGAATTTCTTTTCCATTTTGATTTGTAAGACTTTCATTAAAGATGTGTTAGTGAATAGCCCAGTTCTCTCCATCTTATGTTTATTGTTCCATGTTCTCTTGATTTTTGTAGCTGCCTGGTACTTTGGCTGCTCTGAACTCCATGAATAGGAAAGCCATATTTTGCTGCTTATGTTCACAGAAAATGAATGAACACCTCTGGACAGCTGCAAAACAAATGCTGGTTAGAGACACTTGGTTCTCTGCTTACAGCTCTGGAAAGTTCCAGCCTGGATTTTTTTTTTTTAGGTGCCGCCTTTCTTCAAGTGTACTTTCTCTCTGATCATCTCCTGAAACCTGAATAGTGTTCCCTTTTGCAGCTGAATCACATGTGCAGTAGGAAAAATTTTAGTGTCTCTTGTCTGGGGACAACTGTGCATGTAGAAAACAGATAGTCTACAGGCAGGATCTGTGAGAGCATTCCTTGCTAACAAGTGAGGTAAAAGCATAAAAACTTATTCTGTTTTCTAAAGGGAAACCACTTTGTAATCCCTAGGAACCAAGTAGAAAGAATAATACTATATCTACCCCTTGCAGCATGGGTTTGCATATTTGGAAAAGTAAGCAGGTAATAATGTAGGGGTAAATAACTCCAACATCCTCAGGAAGCAGTTATTTGTAGGAAAGTTGTGAATACATGGTCTTACTGTTGTGCTTTGATGAAATAAAATAGGATTGCAAGCACATAGAGTGTACAGATATAGTGAAAGTAAGTGCAGAACTGACGTTATACTGAGTGATCAAAAGTAACTATGAAGGTGATTGTTTTATTTTGTATACGATTATTTTACAGAATTTAATTAGGTTATTCCCAATGGATGACTTCTGATTAGTTTTCATCTTCCCTCTTAGAAAGAGTGGTCAAGCATGAAGAAATTCACAAATGGGCTGTGTAAGAAAATGGCCTTTTCTGGATTGGATCAAAGATTCATCTAGGCCAGTTCCCCAGTCCTTCTGCTTCTCTTTGCAACAGTTAGTTTGAGTTGTTGAAGTGAAGAATATAAAGAAGAGTGACAGTGTTTCACCAGAGTGTTCTCCATACTCTGGCAATTTTGTGCTTCAGGGACTCAAAGCTGGTGTCTCCAAGGTTATGTCTTCACAGTTTGTCATCCTCTGTAGATTTATTTTCCTTCTGGGAATCTGCCCAGCTACATTTGAGACACCCTTCAAACTTTTAGTGTATAGAAAATATCACAAGCATAACTTCAAACAATTCAACTGCATCTGGGTGAGGGAGAGGGGGTTTTTTTGGTGTTTTTTTTTTTTTTGTTTGTTTTGTTTTGTTTTTGTACTTGAAACTTTAATTTTATTCCCTGTAGTTTTGGAAGAGGAGTTTGCTGTTCACCTTCAACCTTCTGCTGAAATCTCAGTAGCTATCTTTCTCAGTTTTTCTCCTATACTCTCACCAGATCATTTCTTTAAGGAGTGGAAATCCCCATAAAGGATGGGAAATGCCTGTAAAGTATTTAGGAATGGCCTGTAAAGTATTTAGGAATTGCCTGAGTGTCCAGTGCAATAGGCTCCAATGCAAACTGGACTGTCTTTGCTATCTTATGCTTCCTTAGAATATTTCAACAGTTATCAGCTGTGAAAAAGTTGACTAGTGGCAACACTGGAAGAGCTAGACCATTATGTATAATGTTTGAGACTCAGGGTCTCACTTGTAATTGTTATTGAGAATGTGGGTGCACAATTTCTTTAAACGGTACTTTAATGATTCTTTCTTCTTTGTGTTCCTTTTAAAATAATTCCAAAAATAATTTTGCTCTGGAGCAGCTAAAAAGCAGCAGTGCTACAGAACGTATCATCTGAGCAGCTTCTGAATGATGAAATTCAATTCAAGGCCATCACTATATGGAGGGTTTTAAAACCCCACCAAAATACCCACAAAACCCCCAACCAAACAACCCAAAACCAGGAAAATCCACACCAACTACGTAACACTCCTCTGCATTGAATTTCATCTGTCTCTTCTATTACCCAGTAAGTATTGGGTGCTTCTTCATAGCTGAAACTCTTGCCTCCTTTGTTCATTCTCCTCAAATGTTTTTCCTTTTATATGTAACATTTTTGTTCACATTCTTTATGATCATGGTGATCAGCACAGGGCCTGTTAATCAGATTGGTTCACTAGACCCTGTGTTAAAATTTTGTATAAATTGGATATAATTTTAGCTCTGGACTTTCCGAGGAGTTAATGAAGATCTGAGCTTGCCCTAATACATCTCTTCTGATGTGAAGATAAAGGTGTACCCTGATGCATGTTTAGGTGTATTGAAGGAGCCAGAACTAACTCTTGTGTTCATTGTTCCAGGATGAGCTTGTTTTAACTTGAATGTGATTAATCACCACACATCTGTTTTTCATTCTAATCAAAATGTAACTAATACCTCTTTTTGCTTGCTCATCACTGATTTTTCATGAATCCATAACAGACTCAAGAAAAAGGTTTGCTGTGTTTGACTGAAATGTGAGATCATTCGAGTAAAATTACTTGAATATCACAAGTAAATTTCAATTAATGTTATTTAGTTAGAATAATGACTGTAATTTGACAGAAAACAGGTCTTTGCTTTCTGAGCTCATTACCTTATCAGAAATAACACCACTCCTCTGTCACAGCAGTTTCCCCTCTACTTGTTAAACTGCCAAAGATACAGTGCTTGTGGGGGTGTTTTTCTCTTCTCCCTCATCATGGTGCTTTCATAAGGCTTGAATGCAAGAATTTTCTGCAGACATTCGCTGAGGAGGTTTTCCTGTTTGGAAAGGTCCAGCAATTCTTTAGGCCTATCGATGACTTCTTATAATTAGGATTTAAGAAAGGTCAGTGTGGTATCCAAACCATATATCATGCCTTGTGCGCACATGGGAAGCAAAATGGAATACAGTAATAGGTTTCTACCTCCTGGTCAGTTTGGTGATTTGGGGGAGTTAGAGGACCCTGTATGTATTGAGAACTAGCTAAATTCAGGTTGTGGTTTCCAATGGGGACTTTGCTGCCTCCTGCCCCTCCACCACATTTTGCCATCCTCTGAGTCCCACAGGTGCCTCTGCTAGGCTGTGCTCCTTGCTGGATCCACCAGAATTTAGTGGGATTGCTGGGTATAATCACAGTCTGTGTCCTGGCACAGGAGGGGGATGGATTCCAAGCATAGAGCGCTAAAATATGTTTTATACATTCCTCAATTTTAACCAGAAAAGATCCTGTTAAAAAAAAAAATGCTTTTCAGGTAGGTGCTAAACTTCAGAGGATTAAGAAAAAGCAGTCTGCATCACCTGTGTAAACTGGGAATGCATTATCCAAACTAATAAAAATGTTCTGTTGAGGAAGCTTGTTGCTTGTCCTGTTTTATATCTAGCATGTTCTAAATGTCCTGATCTCCTTGTCCTCCTGTTGTTTTCACTCTCTGAACATATTTTTGCCATTTCAAACCAGAAACTGCTGCATTAATTTCTGCTGAAGCTCTGGTAGCTTATTTTATCTTGGAATCAGTCCTTTTATTTGTCAAATACTCGTATTTTGAAGATTTTTTTTTCCCCTTTCTGCTTTGCAATGTCTTAGAGCTGTGCACTTCAGTCACTGGTACTTGTTCACCAGCAGCAAATGTGCTGATGACTTCAGTTTTATTACTTGGTTGCTCAGTCATTGTGAATTCCCGTTTGATATGGGTTGAAAATCCTAAAGCTTCACAGCCTGTTTGCATGAGTAAATCTGACCCGCAGTAGCAAAGTACGAGGGTTCTGAGGGCAGTTACTGCTGAGCAGGGAGGGCAGCTGATACACCCTGTGTACGGAGGAGATCAGTTTACCGTGGAAACTCACAAAACGTCTCTGCAAATCTGCTACATGTATAAGAAATATAAAGCGACTCATGAGGTACAAGCATTGCTTTTCACGAGGAAAAAAGGAATCCTCTGCAGCTTTAGTTTTTATGCACAAGGGTGTTTATGGATGTTAATTGGAAAATTTGTGCATGCTTTCTAAACTGTGTGCTATAAAGAATGTGCTCTGGGAAATCAGTGCTATTTTGCACTGTTCTGTATTAAAGTTGGTTTACTACATCGCATCTAGTAAAAATCACTTAGACAAGTATTTATTTTCTGCTAGTCTCTGTGAAAGGATTTAAGACTGGCAAGGGCATCCTCTGAGAGCAGTCCTCTGCTATCCCACATTTCATAATCTCCTGTATAAAATTCCTACTTAATATACATGGACTTTGCAACAAGCACTCTTTTTGCTTTCAGTTGCATCTACAAATTTCTAAGTTCACCCTGTAGATCTGGGATAAAATTTAATTTCTGCTAGATCTGCAGCCCAAGATTTAATTACTGCTGATCTGACTTGGCATCCAAAGTTTGGGAACAGCTGAGTGTGCTGAATCAGATCTTCAGCCTGTGCAAACTATTTCTTTTGTAAGTCAGCTGAGAAGCTGGTACAGCCTGTATGTCATTTCTGTCATGTATGGATGTGAAATACTTATGCTAACCTTTGTTGCTCTGTAGATTTTGGGTTCAAAGCAGCAAGGAGCTTCCAAGGTGCAATCTGAGAGTGGAATAAAATTAAGATAAACACAGGGTAGAGATCAGCAGTCAAAGATTAATTATGGTCTCATGCTCAAATTTCAGATTGAACATTTCTGTTCAGCAGCAGTTCTCCTTTGGGGATTCTGTAGAATTACTTTTATGCTGAGTATATTTTCATTGCATTGATTTTAATCAACAGAGTGTTGTATGAGGCATGTGTCTATTGAATATTGACAACTTAGAAGCACAGGACAAATGTCAAGGGTGTTGGGAAGGAAGAGACTACAAGTTTGTCCATGAGTCTTGAATTCCTGAACCCAAGCAATTTATCTTGAGCAAATTATGACACAGATTGGTGCTGGATGCTGCGGTGTTACATACCCTGCAGATTTCCAAAGGAGCAGCTGTGAAGGCAGTTAAATTCACTGAAGACTTTCTCTGGGATTACAGTAGGTTATTTGGCACCGAAAAGGAAATTTGAGTCTATAGAAATACTGTCAAGGTTACTAAGCTAACTCAAGGGGATAAAACCGAACCAACTCACCCTTCCTGAGGGAATGCCAGCTTCTGAGGATGAGGAATGTCTAAGTAGTGTGTATATATATATATGCTACAGTGGTCTTGGTCGTCTTCATATCGAAATGGAACACTTGATTTTCCTCATTGCTTTAGGAAAAAATGATGGTGTTACTGGGGAAGCTTTTGGTGCTGCTGTGAACAGATACCTGGGTTGAAATGAAGCTGAGTTAATTCAATACGGGCTCATTCCTAGAGGACAGGTCAGTTGAGCAGAGGTAAAATACTGTTGCATCAGACAGGCAAGTGCTTGGGAAAGAGACTGAAACAGAGTAAGGTAATTAGGGCAGGAGACAAATGTATTGCATGACACTACGTACATGACTAGGGCTAGAATCAAAAGCAACCTTCCTGGAGGTCTTTGGCTGTAACACCAAAAGGAAGGAGTATAAAAGTGGAAACAAAGCATTATTTCTATTATGATTTCTTTTATATACATGCAAGGTACTTTCCAAATACTTGAAAAAGGTAAAATCTGCTTCAAAGCACTCATTTTTTGGCTACAGAAATGTAGGAAGGTATAAGTAGTTTTAATGCCTAATTGCCCATCCAGAAAATACTTAAAACAGTTAAGGTTAAGAGTTAAACTTTGAAAAGTTAGGAACTGTGGAATTACAGTAGACTTCAAAGCTTTTATTATGGTATATTTCAGAACTTTTTATCTGTGTATCTCTTCTTGGCCATGCATACTGTAGAAGAAAAAAAGGCTGAATGGGGATAATTGCTTATGGAGTTTAGCTCCTGCTACTTCAGACAACTGCGTGCATTAGATGTTGGGTGAGAAGGACCTATGTAGCAAATACCATAGGTCTTGGCACACTTCTCACCATCCTGCAGGCAATTAAAGGGCAGAGTGAAGTACTGACATTTGTAGTCACAGCCTAGAAGTGATGGTGGGAAGTGCATTTCCCAGATGTCGTATGTTCCTTAATTAAGCATGGCATAGAAGTCTTAGAATTGTATTCAGCTTGCAAAAAGGCTCTTGTCAAGTTCTGCAGTGTGGCTCCTAGGGCTGAGTGCAGGGTTTCTGGGGAGACTTAGGTGAATTTGTGTGGAGGACTTCATGGCACAGATGGAACCGCCCTAATGGATGGCATGGGGAGGTTGAGGTTGTCTGTGACAACTCATCAGTTATTTGCAGGCATCAAAAGTATGTTGACATTGACAAACTCAGATTTAACTTCAGGTGCTGGAGGGAATATGTGTTAGAAACCACTAAGTTTTTCTCTGTTGGTAGCTAGTTTTTCTAGCTACTGGTAGAGCAGAAAAGGAACAAAGTAAAGTTTCTTTCTTCCGTGACTGAACCATTTTTCCCTTTCTTGTCTTTCTCTGACTGTCTCTTTGCATCCCAGGAGGGAGACATACAGCAGACCAGACAGCTAAAGTTTGGTTAAAAAAAAAACCAAAACAGTGAAGAGTCAGGTCTTACGAAAACAAGCATTCGATGATATTAGCAAGAGGCAGAGCTTACCAGACTGACTTGTAGCTAACCTACTGATGATGTTCTGGGGCAGAAATGTCACTCGGAGGATGCTAAGGATGACTGATAAAACACCTGCTTCTTCCATCAACATGTAGGGCTAGGGAGAAAATTCTCATAAAAGAGCAATTTAACAAGTGTAATGTTAACTTTCTTACATTTCTGTAACTGAAAAGATGATCGGCACAGTGCACTGTTGAACCCCTCCCCTCCTCTCCTTTATTTATAGGACAGTAGTTACCAAAAGCTGTAAATTATCCCACTGAGTATAAAGACTGTGCAAGAAAAGCTTTAGCATGAGCATACACATTCAAGTTTTTTCTGAGTCGATGTCCAAGACCATATCCAACTGTTTGAATATTTTTCCAAAAGGAGGTTATTGCCAAGGACTTCTTGTGGAAGTAAACCATGTGTGACTGCCAGGACCTCCAGCAGACAGTTTGTTGCAGAAAAAGTGCCACATCAAAACATAAATCCTGCAGTTGCCAAGCATTAGATTGTGGACTTTCTTGTTCTGTTTGCAGCTCTAGGTGGACATTTTATAGGTTATGTGTTATCTCAGAGGTTCAGTTCAGGTTAACCTCATCTATTTTCTTTTCCTTCTCCATTCCCCATCACTTCACTTGTTATATTCATGATCTACAGAGTATAGAAATCTGTTTCTTCTTTATATTGATACATAAAAAATTGGCAGTCAAAATATTCTGCAGTTCAATCAAAAGAAATGAATGAATATAATTAATATATTGTCTCCAGTGTAGCAAACCAGACAGGAGTGGAGATACAGTATATTTAAAATATAATTTGGGTGTTTCTCCATCAGCTTTTCTAGACATGGCTACAACATTGGGAAGGTGAGAGGTTTTATTATTACTTGAAATAAAAATTACTGAAATTGTGTGTGGGGTCCTAGAATTAAATGTAAATGGATAATATTGCTATGGATTTTACAATCTAAATTTTATCTAGTTGTATCACTTCATTGTGTCAGTTGATGACTATGTATTCAGGTATTAGTAGCTCACTGAATCATTGTATCTCATTGTATCTTTTCACTATTACCCCTTTTCAGGAGATGTACACATTCATATATATTCTCTTTTATTGAAATGCCTTATAGAGCCTTTCAAATAACTGGTTTCTGTGGAAGTCTTAAATAAGAGGCTGAGAGAAATGCAAAATAGTGCATTGTAAACTGGTGGTTACAGGCATTACAAGGACTGTTTGCTCCTCCAAAGCTTGATTTTCACTGTTTGTGGCTGTCCTGCCAATTCTGTGTTCTGCAGGCCCCTTTAGGCTGGCTCCTTGCTTCTACCACGGGCTGTATTTCTATGGAAAATGCTCTGGAAGGGCAGTCATCCTCCAGGGGCTGTGGTAGGTAAAGGTTTCTTAAAGAGCTGGACTGGAGCTTTGAGACATTTCTGTGACCGGAGTGGCAACCTGTAGGAGGTTGCTTTTGTGTGTGGCAGGTAGCGTGTGTCCTGCTGTGTGCTGAGCTGCCACTTACTCCTCCTCCTCCTCCTTGGAGCCCCCGTCCCAGAGGCAGAGTGTGTTACACCATGCTACTCAGTGTCCTCTTGGACACTCAACAGCACAAGTACAGTCCATCTGGCTGGCATGCCAGTTTCTGCTGTTGTCTCCAAGCAGCTATGTTTACCTGCCCACATTATTTCTGTCTTAGCAGCTTAAAGAAAAACAAATAAAAAATCGTGCCATGCTCCACAGAACAGGGGTTCCCCAAACTCTATTTATAAAAGCTTCTTTCTCAACTTCACATTACTCTGCAACAACTGCATAGTGAAGCTGCTATGCTAAACACACTTTGACTGCACTGCAGTATTATAAATTCAGTTCCCTTGGCTGTAGGATACAATGGTGTTGGATCTAGGGATCAGATAGAAAATACGAAGTCATGACGCAGTGTTTTTGTTTATCCACCTCCTGGAAGGATTGTGATATTTAAAAAGAGATCATCTGTTAAAAAGAGAGACCTGTAGGTGTGTGTACATACACAGTGATGTGTACCTCCATGTTCAGCAGTATGAGAAATACTGTACTCCTGTTTGCAGAAGGGGACAGCAATGAAAGAAGTTAGTAAGTGAGGACATCAATTAAATCTCAGTATTTGAAGAAGAAAGGCCTTGCCTCCTCTTTTTTTTTTTTTTTTTGTTGTTGTTCTCTAAAAGCAAAGGACACTTGAGGTTTTTCTCTTGAGATGAGCTGGTTCAGCTCCTTGAGAGGTTCTAGAAGAAAGAGAAAGGCAGCGACATTACTATTTGATTTTACTGCTCTGTTTGTTTAGGTTGTTTATTTTTAAAAGTTCAATGCATGTCAATTAAAAAAAAACAGTTTTTACTATGGGAGAATCTGATAGCTAAAACTAAGGAATAAGTAACTTCTATGTGCTAAAATTTGCATTGCTACTTATCAACTCTGATTATCTTGTACAACATATTTTATAAAATCTGTTGATTTATTTGTTTCATAACTTTGACAAACTTTATGATAGATCACTAGACACTTATGCCAGGTGAAGATTTATCTTCATATTCTGAAATAGTTTGTTCTTTTTTAAATAGACCAAGGAACTTGTTGCTCATTCAAAATCAACAAGTTTCTGAATTTGCAGTGACTTTATAGTGGTGTGCCACAACAATGCAACAGTTCTGTAAATATTCAATAGGTAAATTCACTACAGTTTTGTGTAAATACTTATTTTTGTTGATCAGGCACCCTAATTATCTGCTAATTACCTTACTGAAGTTCAAGAGAATCCTGTTACAGCTAAATTGCTTCTTCCCTTACTAGCTTTTCAATTAATGAAATACGTCCTGGATTAGAGTGAGCAGAAATAAATAGTTCAATTAATATTATGTTTTTTCCTTTGAAACCCTTTTACTTTCTTAGAGTTTGGATAGCAAATGTAGGTAATCAGATTTTGTTCCTTGCTGAAGCAGTTAGATGGGTACTAATGGGTTGATGTGTCTGTCAAAGGAAATCAGATCTCTGAGTAAATAGAGGCGGGTTAAGATCTAGGAAGGTTCAATTACAGTTAAAGTTGGATGCAACAGTGTTGTTGTCTTATATCTTCTTTTCTAATAGGCTTGTTCTTTGTGACCACTCACAAGCCTATACATAGAACAGCTGCCATGAGGGTGAACAGATTGTACAGGTGGTCAGCATACAAAAGGGAATTGTTTTCTTCCTTGGTATTAACAGTCCCTGAAACCCACCAGGTAGGAGTTCTCTCGAAACTCAAAAGGATATGGAATATCCGATAAGGGAGCTTGTACTTAGCAGTCATATCTAAAACAATCGAGTAAAGATAGAACAAGATCTAAAACCCAGCATCAACATCTGTCCTTGCCTTCCTGAGCTGAGGTCAGCACAGCCCTGTGGTGTCCCAGTGCTTCATTTTCAGGAGCAGAGCTCTGCCCAGATTTCAGTTTTGAATGTCACATCATCCTTTGGGGCAAAGAGACCTTCAAGTGTTGTCAGTGATGGATGACAACAGACTGCATGGTGGCTAAGACTGTGCATAGGCTATTGGGATTTGTGGGGACAGTCTGCATCCCTAAATCTCCCTCTGCTCTGTGGCTCAGGCCATGTGCAGGAGGTGCGCAGGCGGAAATCTGTCTGTGAGGGTGAAATGAGGTCAGAAGGTCTGAAAGGCTTTTTTCAAGTAGGAAGCAGGGATGATTCTTGTTATCTGATGCACAGTGGGGTAGTGACAGGGAAAGGTCCCACTCCTGGTGGGCTGGCAAGCACTTGTCTACCAGTATCTTCTGGCTGAGCACAGGAGGGGTGCATGGGCAGCTCTCAACAGCAGGAGGTTTTTCTCACATAGTTTTCTTTCCTTAAGTCAATATGTTGGGCTGTGTCCTTCAGTTGTTAATTTTGTATTGAAGTGTTAAGAATATTTATTTACTGCAGTGTCAGCATTGCACTTAGTTACATTGCTTATTCCCTAATACATATTTTGATTTTTGTCTTTACATTGGTAACTAAGTAATAAAATGTATCTTAAATTTTAAGCTATTACTGAATACTAGAGTTTTGTCAGAGGGGTGGCATTGGCATTACAGCTCTCAGTAGTATATAGCAAAAAAATTGGCCTTGCTGAGGGGTGTTTTCTCTATTGCAGAGACTGATCTCTCTTGGATTGTGTCTCCTCTGGTTGCACTGCTGAAAATGGGAACAGGCATAGCTTTCTGTGATATGGGGAAACATGTAGTCCATGCTGCTTTACTTCTGAGTCCTAGAGAGGTTTGGGCAAAAATGGCATCTGCTGGCTTTCTGTAGTGCAACTTTGTAATCCTCTGTTGTTTAGAGATTATTGAGGTTGTGTACATTATTGAAACATTTATATTTAAACACTAATGCTATCTCTGATCATTGTTTGTAATGACTGTTTAATCAGTTGCTATTTTTACTATGTAGGAAACTGTCATTCAGAAAATGATAGCAGAGTGTGGACAGTGGATTTTTTTCTGCATACTGCAGTAGAATTAATTTTGATTTGTCATATAACTGCTGTGAGAGCAGATTCTTTCATTGATTCTGGTGGTACTAGTAGTTTGTTAGATTTGTTTAAAATATAAGTTCATTATTTTGTAAACTTTGAGGCAGTTTGGCCTACTGTATTTTGAGATCTACCAATAATTCTGGAGACTACTTAAGCAGGAGATTTTATTTACAGTATGTGACATACTTCAGGATTTTCTTTTAAAAAGCTGGATTTTTTAGTCCTGACTCCTGCTTAATCATAAATGGAACTCTAGCATCAAGATTCTAGTTACATGCAAATCTATGAGTAATTTGGTGAGGATTGATCAAATGTGGACACTGATATGATTGGTATTGGAGGCCTCTAATTCTGTACTATATATACAACTCAGAGTCTTCAAATTGCATTTAGTTGGCCCCTGGAGTCTCTCACCCTAGTGTATGTGTTGCTCACAGCTGTATAAAAGACCAGTCATTGATTTGGACTTTCACTTTGTCCTTAGCAGTTAGAATGGATTCGGATCATGACTTCTGGTTTAATTTATGTCCAAAAGAAGGAATATGTTAGCATACACCAAAACTGCTCTGTAAATCAAAACAATGAATGATTAGTGGGAGCAAGCTGTTTTTTTTTTCCTTTCAAAATAATTCCAGCTGCTATCAAAGGCAAATTTAGCTGTCAAGAGAGGTTGCAGAAATTCAGCTGATGGAAATGCTTTGCTGTAGTTTTCCATCTATCCTGTCACATCTAGCAGTGTCACTTATGCAACAAATTAAAAAGAAATGCTGTTCAACAAAGTACTGCCATGCCATTTCCTTCTGGGGGTATGGCAATGATTTACTATCGGCCAGAAAATGTTCTATCGCTGTTTTCAGGGTGGTACCATTGGTTCAGTGAAATAGAGAAGTGTTGCTCATTTACATTTCTGGCTACGGCTGTTGTCAGGCTCTGGGCCAAAGGGAGATCCTGCACCTTTCCGTGTCAGGCTGTTATTTCTAGAGATTGTGGCAGTGGGTTGTGTTTGCTGGTTAGGCAGCATGACTGGAAATGCAAGTACATGTACTGGAGTGTTATTTCAGAACTGGTGTTTCCCGAATGTGTAATGCGCTATGTAAAAGCAACCTGGGTGTGTATAAGAACTCACCCTCTACAAGCAGACTTTCAACCCCTTTTTTTGGTTAAATTTTGTATTTAATAGAGTATATATATATATATAACTATGAATATTTTTCTGTATTAACATGAGAGTTGCAGCAAAAATTTCTCAAAATAGCACACTAATTTTATTTTATGTTTCTATTTTCACATAAACTTCATTATTAAAGCATTAAAAAATTGGTGCAAGGTGCCAGGTACTTGTTTTCAGTTTAACGTCAGAAGACAGAAGTGGATGTTGGTTAATTATAGTAAGCATGCCCAAAAGTTTCTATGTTACAAGTGAACTAGTTGTCACCATTTTACTGTATAATTACCCAGAGAAATTGCAAGTTGTCTGTGTTGTGAGTCTAATCCCCAGGGTGCTGGTGCATATAAATAGCCCTAAGCATATGAACAGACTTCAGCAGCTGTGCTCAGTGCACTCTTGTGCTGCAATTGCTGTTCTTCATACGAGGGTCTCTGGAGTTGACACGTCACCAAACTGCAATAATTTTGCACCTTGCAAGAGAGAATTGTCTCTTTGTAGGATTGAAAAATGCCTAAACCTGAATGGTGTGTAGCATATTTCTTCATATAGAAGAATGCAGTCTTCATAGTTCTCAGTTTTTTTCCTTCTTTTGGTAGTAATTTGTGTGTGTTTATTAAATATTTCCAATATGTGCATGAGAATGCTTACTGTACTACCCATTCAGCTCTTAATTATGCTGTGGCTCTTTGTCTTGAGAAACTTGAGAAAATAAAGGATTTGTACTTGACTCCATGGAATTTCTCTTTATGCAGTGTGCAACAATACAAACAGAGGTTTGGGGCTTTATTGAGTTAAATAATCCTGTGATTTCAAGTGAGTATGTGTAATGTGGAGTTGGAGTCTGTGATATGAGAAAAACATGTACCAGTTATTTCACACCTATTCTGAAAAATACCACTATTTAATCTCTTCAGTGTCTTAATTTTTATGTTGTGTGGTTTTCACTGTCTATAAGTATGCAACTGTAAATTGTATTGAAATTAGTTAGATGTTGTAACTGAAAGGACTACGCCCCTGAATTCTGGACCTGCTTTGTTCTTGCACACTTCAATTTTAATTTTAGTGGGATGGGATGGGTGGCTTGTTGTTTGTTTTTTTCTGGATTGTGTTAGGGCTTTTTTGGTGGCTAAAAATATAGAGTGAATTCAGATTCACATTGAGTATTCCTTTCAGGAATATACACAAACTGTGATGCCTAGGCAGAATGTCAGAGTCTTTGAATTTCTCATTTTTAATAAGTTTACCTGAAGCTTTAAAATACTATTTTAAATTATTGCTTTGACAGTGCTAATATGATGATCCAGTCCAGCAATCTAGAAGCTTTTGGGAAGCTGGAATCCGAGATGTGATGCAAAAAGAGATAAACAGAAAACTCTTAGCCAACCTACATTTGCTTCATTCAAGCTGAATAAATGATACAAGTTCCGTAGTGGTCTTTTCAAAGTCTTGGCCGAGGAAACTTATTTATAATCCGTGTCCATGCCAAAATTCAGGGTAAGGGAAAAACAAGCCACCTAGGTTTGTGACTAGCTTCTGAAGTTAAGACAGGAATCCTTTGTGCGTTTTTCTTACAACAATGCCTTCAGTTGCTATCCATAACTATCATCTGGATTGCGAAAATTACTTTGGGAAGATATTGAGCTGTTCGCCAAATCAGTACAGATCCTTTTGTGATGTTGCAATGAGTATTTAGAAATGCAGACATGTAGTGTGGTTTGTAAGGAGGCAAGATTAGCTGGTAAGGGAGAATCTAGGAAAGCTAGTTGTTAGCCCTTTTCATGAGTGTTGTAAAGTAAAAATATCAGATTTATTTCTTTGACTAATGTATTTCTTACGAGGAGATTGGAAGCCATTGGATCAATTCCATGGTAAGATTTTATCAATCACTTTATATCTAGTTCTGTATATGTCTCTCATGTTTTTAGATTCTCTGTAGCTCTCTACATATCTTTATTCTTACCAATACGACTGAGATGAAGGTAGCAATTTTTCTCTCAAGATGTGCAGGAAGCAAGGAAGAAATGTGTTCTTTGAAAGCTGTTTAGTGTTCGACCCCAAGAAATCCATCACATTTTGTTTTGCCATCTTAATTTGATGTTAATATTACTTAGTAGCATGTCATATTCTGTTCAGCAACTGTAAAACAATAAAGAGGATAAGAAAGTAATAAATGAATTTACAAATAAGGCACATTTTTAAAAATAGATTTACTTTAAAGTGTGGAAAATGAGTATAGCTGAAAGCTCTTTTTCCATTAGATACTATACTAGGTAGTATCTGTTCATGCATGCTATTTCTGCTCCCACCATTCTTTCTCTTTCATATTCATATTTTCCACAAGTTTTTCCAACTTTCGGAGTTCAGTTAAATTAGATTCTTTCCTATGTATTCCTATATTTCTGAAGATAGTAGTAATTATAATATTTAATAATTATTTAACATATTTATATCATTATTTAGTAACCTAAATAAAGATTATTCTGGTTAAAGTCATGGGAACACATTTCTGTATTTTGAGGGTCTGAAAATTACTCAACTTTTATTTCAGTAATAGTTAAATTTTCAGCCTCCAGTTTGAAAGAGTTTGGATTAGATGGTCATACTAAACTGGAGGAGAAAAATGTGCTTTGATTTTGGGTGAGTTAATAGTAAAACTGATATAATAATTGTTTGGGTTGAAGATTGGAAGAAGTTTTGGTAGAAACTCTAAAAACCTTGTAAGCTACCTGTGGGATCACTTAGGGGTCCGTGAAGTTGCACAGCTTTACAGAGCTTGATTTCCACTGAAACTGGCTGGAAAATACTAGCACATGAAGCTGGACTGATACAAGAAGCAATTGGAGCCTATAATTCAGACGTGAATTTTACCATTTATTCTCTAAATAAAATGGAAACGCTGGAATTATTGAATATGTACTTGTATATATGAACGTAAAAGTGGAGTTTTTAAAATACTCTGTTGTTAGACTTGAGGAGAAGAATTGTAGCTTGAAGTAACTTTTTCTGATTCCCATCAGTTGCTTTCTTTAAGTCCTTCACATAACCTCAAGGATGATTTCTTTGTGCACAGCAGTGCCAGCATCCTGAAGAGATGCAGGGATGCTGCTCTGGGAGCAGAGCTCCTCTGGGAACTGCTGCCTTTATCTTCCCTCCTTGAGGTGGGATTGAAAGATCTTTGATGCCATTTGCATGTCAAACAGCAGCTGGGAGTCCCAGGGCACCCCCTGAAAGGCCTTTGCTATCCCTGGCACAGGGGGCTGTGGGAAAACAGCAAGAGCAATTGGGGCTTTGTGCTGCTGGCTTTGTTGAAGCCCAAGCCCTATGAGCAGTCACCTAACTGCACCACGGACAAAAGGCAGCAACCTGAAAAATACTGCACTTGGATCAGCATGCAGGCTGCATTTCTCCATGCTGAAGTTGCACCGTCACTAAAAACGCGTGAACGTAAAATCAGTTGCAGGTAGAGTAGTATAAATGTTTCCTTGAAGTTCATGTGGTTTATTAATGGTGGGTTTTATAACAACTTCTGTTTGCAAGTGAACTGTTCTCTTTTGTGAACCTGACTGTGGATGTTGTAGAGATGAGCCCATTAATGCTTCAGTCATTTTGAAATGGAGACAGGAAAACAACAGGCAATGAAATAATTTCGTAAGTCTTCCTTGTTCATTGTTTTGGTATTAACACTGAACAAAAATTAATAAAGAGGAACAAGTACTCCTAACTCTCTCTGATAAAATACATAGTAAGAAGATGTTTCTTGGGAACAGTTCCTGCAGTTCCTGCTGGTGGTCTGTTTTATTATTTTTGTTTAAAATTTTTGCATGAAGGAGGGGGATCAATGGTGTCATATTTACAGCTGTGTGTGGTGGGATAAAGTCTAAATGTTACACCTCTTGATTTCTTTGGATGGAGGCAAAGACCAGTTTAGCCCATGCTCTTTTAAAGAGTATTTTTATTAGCTGCAGGTGGAAAAGTCTTTAAGAGGAATATTTCTGTAGGCTGTAGCAACTTAAATGTGGTTTTGGCAATACTGCTGTCTTGTAATAATATATTTCTGACAGGTTGCTTTTGACCATTTGATGCTTAAGAGCATAGTTTGTAATTCCTCAGAAAAGGTGGAAGAAATCTAACTTTGTCAGTGGTTTCAAGTATTGCCCTCTCTATGTTTTAAGACTTTACCTTGCCTTCAATTAATATGAGTTTTGGAAAGTACAGTATTGACTTCTGCATAACACTCATTTAAATTAATATTTTTTTGGGGAGGGATGGGTTGTATTTTTTTAAGAACTAGTAGTAGAGAGGAGATGTTTGCCAAGGAAGGAAAGGAAAGGAGTAAAGAAGAAAAGAATATATTTTATATTTTTGAATGTTTTAAAAGTCAAAAGAAGGACATAACTGAGTAGGAATTTTATCTTAAGGTCTTCTTAGATTGTGTCATTTTGATCAGTAAGATTATACATGCTTCTTATGACATGTGTTGTATTTAATGAAAAACCTAATGAAGAATGGCTCTTCCAGCTGCAGAACCCAATCCACAGGCTACTGAAGGTAGTTGGAGTGTTTCCACTTGCTTCCCTGAGCATTGGATCAGACCCTTGAAAATCAGCTTTCAGAAAGATTAAATCTGAGAAAGCTTTGAAATTCAAGAAGTTGCATTTCTGAGTTCTTTAAGAAATTGTCAAGGAGACCATGCTGTCAGGGGAGAAAGCCTTTTCTGAACCCTTCATCAGCAGTGGGTTGAATTCAGCCCCGAGATGAGATCTCACCTGGGTCTGGAGTGCCTCTTGGATGCCCAGTTCAAGACTTCACAGGTACATAAGCCTGCTCAGCTGTTTCTTACAGGAAGTGGATGATTGGTATTTGGCATGTAATCAGAAGTAGATAACACATCTTCAGTCTCCAAACTTCAGGGATTGAGGTGATTTTATTTATTTATTAATTAATCCCCCCCCACTTAATTTATAGTGCTAAAATCCATATGCAATTTCTTGATTGCAGAAACTGGAACTTCAAGGAAATATTCTCTCAAAAGTGAAAAAGTGAAGTACTGTTCAAATGGGTGTAATGTTGTGATGTTAGTTTTAGCTGCATTGCAATCTTGCCTAAAGGCTGCAGTTGTTTGTATGGAAAAACTTATATATTTTTGATTCCAAATTTTTTGGTTTTAGTAAACATGGGTTCCCAACATATATATATATTTTTATGCCTCTATGCTATCCTATGCTAAATTAATACATTTATTGTATTTCATAGTTTGTGTGTATATATATATATGTACGTGTATATATATATATATATATAGTGTAATCTTAGCAGGATTGCCTGCAAAGCACCTTACATCATTGCTAATGAGGAATCAGCCATGCCACAACTGTGTGTACACAGGCTTCACACTCTGTGGATGCTGTGGAGCGCAGAGCAGTAAAATGTTGGAAAAAAATTATAAAGAAATGATAAAGAGCCCCTCTCTCTGCAGATATATATATATACATGGATATAAATGTAAATATAGACATAGATATATATGTATCCAGCTGAGAGCTCTTGCAGTGTGCTGTGGATACAAGGGGCTGTAGCAGAGCTGTGCTTGCTGGAGCTGGGTGAGGTGGAGCCGGCATCGAGCAGCGTAACGCGGAGACACGCTGCGGATGCTGGCAGTGACGAAGTTTGGTTTCTATTTATGGCTGCCTATTGTATAGTCTGCATTCCTGCCCAAATCGCTCCGTTTCGCTGGAGTGCCGCTCTTGGGTTGAAGTCATTAGAGAACTGCTTGAAGAGTTCACTTGTACATTCTCTATATAATTTTAGCAGCCTGCTTACAGGCTTAGTTATGCCAGGCATGATACCGAAGAGCATTTATTATCTCTGGAAACCGTTGACATGACAAAAACACATGGGCTGGAAATTGTTCTGTAAGCTCATACTGTAACCGGTTGAAGTCAGCTGTAGATAAAAACGTTCCCTCTGTTTTCTTAGTAGTCTTATTTCATTGATAAGTATCATGACACCATAGTACATTCAGAGGTAAAAATGGAAGAAAATTAAATCACATATCCGCTTTACTTCCATTAGCTGATTAATTGGTAATTAAAAAGAAAAAAACATACTTGCAGCAATTTGTAAATATTAGCCCTGGAATATTATTTTCTGCTTTTAATTCCCAATTCTCTGTTGAGCCTCACTTTGCAAAGATTCTCCCATTTTCCCCAAAGTTCAGGTACAATGAAAAGCATTATTTGTGCTGAATGTTCTTTGAGTGCTGACCAAGTAATGGTCATTTAAGTTGACTGTGGAGCTGAAGTCAAGGTGATGCTGAAGGTAGGAATGTTTCAAGTTCTCTGTCTTAGTCAGAAAGGAGTTAAATGTCTTTAGTTCCCAGGAAAAAAAAAATCTCCTTAAGTGATTTCCAGCTGAAATCATGACCTTTTTGGATGCCAGTGTAAAATTAGTATCAGTCAGATAAGGGTGGGGATTGAAATGTTAGGTCATGAGCATGATTTGATTGAGTAGCAGCAGGTTTGATTTCACAGTTTAAGAGATCTCTGAATTCCCAGATCAGTCTGTTACTCAGTTCAGTTCCTTTATGTGATAAACTTAAGTAGGATGTACAAAAAAGGGAAGGGGATATGTGTATGGATGGATGTACTCATGTTTAATGTGTGTATAAATCTGTTGAAGACAATGAAAAAGCCAGTGTCTTGGAAAGATTAAACATGTACTTCAGTGTAGTGTTGAAAGAAGAAGCTATTAGAATTACAATACCAAATGGGATTTGAAAATGCCTTTCTTGTCAGAAACAAGAATGAATTCCATTCTATTTTTCTGTTCTTATTTCAATAAGAGGGATTTCTTCTCATTCCTGTGGGAATGATCACACTTTTGAGCGGATTGGTCTCTCTTTAATTAAGAACTTGGACATATCACTAACCAAAGTTTCCATGTAATAAATTCTTCTTAGAAAAATGCAGATGCTGTTTATGTGTTTTTATTTTAGTGTGAGCTTGTGAGAGAAAGTTTCAGTGAAGACACAAGGTCAATGGTGAAGCATAGGATGTAGTTGGTGTTCATAGAATGGGAAAGGTATTGAAATAAGTAATATTAGATCTGTTTCTGTATCCTGGTTTAATTTATGTTTTCCCTTTCATAAATGCATGATCAAGCCTCTGTCTTCAGAGCTTCTGGTCTTGCAAGGGGTTTTACACAAAGAGGTTCTGAAGTTACATGGATGCTTCATGGAAAAAAAGCATCTCTTTTCGCTGTTCCATTAACTGGTGGAATACAGACTGCATATTGCAGTCATTTTTCATGTACGACAGTCACTCAAGTCTCTGGTCCTGTATTCATAACCTTCATAGTATTTTCACATAGGTCTTTTTATCTTCCTCTTATGATTTTTGCTTTAAAAAATCCAACAACAGCAACAACAAAAAAGCAGCCCAAACCTGGGAAGTTTTTGTATAATAATGTGCAATAAACATTAGTGGTAGGTATATTGCTCAAGCCGTGTGCACAAGCATGGGGTTTTGTTGTTGCTGACTTGTTCCAGTAACCCATGCGTCACTGCTTGTGTTGACAAAAAAAAGTGTCCTTGCCCTACTTGTCTTCCATGACAGCTATGGTGTGCAAGTTTCAGGCTGTCTGTATCTTGCGGATATCTCATTTCATTTATTCCTGCTTTGCATAGATTGGAGCCCTTTACGGGGCATATTTGGCTTGTGGGTCAGCATCATATATGCATGTTCTTGCAAAATGATGACTGGAGTGATTCCAAGCAGACTTTCTCAGGGATTAATTGTCCTTGGTAGTACTATGCGTGTATACACTTCCACAATAGAATGCTGCTTCAGAGGCTGTTGTATCTCCACAGTAATACAGTGCTTGCCAGGGTGAAACTTAATATTTAAAATCTCAGTCTGACATATGACAAGTTTTTTAAAACAAACTGAGAAAAATTCGTCTCCTCATTCTTCTTAGTGTTGTTCTTAGTGTTGGATGAAGTCAAACCCTGACAGATGCCCATGGCTATGTGTTAGTTACATTCTGGTAAATACATGGCTTGTCTGTACTTTCCTTTAGCTTTGAGAATTGTACATCTAGTAAAACCTTCTATGTATCCATGCCTTTAACATTTTTAAAGGTAAATTTTGAGTGAGTAATGAGGATGTTTTCACACTTCTATTCATGTTGCTAACAGACCTTCAGAGTCCATCCAGCCTAATCAGTAGGGTGTCCTTGTAGTGTGCTCCAGAGGTGTCAGCTGTGTTGCCAGGAGTGGGTTCCTGCAATGTCCCAGGAACTTCTATAAAGAGAAGTTCACAAGCAGAAGACTGTCCTGACTTGCAGGAAGTGCACTGTGATGGCATCATCTGTCACGTGCTATTTCCCAAGTGAGAATCGTTGCTGAGATTTTGCACTGAACAGTGAACATAGCTCATCTTTCCTCACCTTGGAGCTGGTTCAAAGCTCTAACCTTTTTTTAAATTCAAGCATCACAGTGTTGTTTCAGAGACCATCTCTTGCCCAATTCCTGTTTGTACATGTGCCTGACTTCTCTTGGTCACCTTGAGAGCTGGAGCCATAACCAGATTGTGAATGAGAAACCTCTCTCTGTGTCATGGGTGGTTGTTCTATGAATACAACCCAACTTTGATTTAGTTTTCTGTAGTCTGGGTTTTATGTTCTTAAGATGTTATGATAAAATGTTAATAATACTTTTGTGATGGTTTGCATTTGGATTCAGCCTCTTTTGGAGGTCATAAAATCCTAAGTCGATTAAGAATATTTGAATATAATAGAATATTTCAGTTGGAAGAGACTAGCCCTTTGTGAACTTATGTTGACTGTGCCTGATATTTGCATTATTCTCTAAATGCCTTTCAAAGATTTTCAAACTATATTTCAGAACATTTGTATGAAGAAGAAGTTCTGCTATCTTGAATATCCAGGAAGAGAATGTGATAATCTGGGTAAAGATTTTTGTCTCTTTGAGACACCGTTGGATGTATAACATCTCTCTTCCTGGTTATGTTAATTGCAATTAATGCAAGGTGTTTGTTGTAACAGGAGCTGTGTTTCAATATTCCTCGGGTCCCTCGCAACTATCCATAAAGGACATCCTGTCATTCTGTGGACACTTAAAAACTGTTCTCCAAAATGCAGTTTAGAATGTTCTGCAAGCTGGCAGTCTGTTGTTTGCTCTGTGTGTGTGTCTGTGTAATTATACCATCTGCAGGATGAACAAAAAGTTGGGGAAGTGCTTGTCAAACCTTTGAATGGGCTGTGTAACCTTTTAGTAAGATAGCACACGGAACATTTAAGTGGCCATTTCTTTTCTTGTTCCGTATACAGATAGCAAAGGGTTGCTTAAAGGACTTCTGAAATGTGCTTAGGCTCACTTGTATGAAGTATTTTGGTGGAGTCTGTTTGCTTGCTTGTTTTCAGACTTAATTTTATTTATTTATGCATGCATATATTTATTTATTTATTTAGTGTGAATGCCAGGAACAGTTATTCTTTGGTTTACAAGGAGATTTCTGGGAAAGATAATTAGAAGTTGCTGCTTCAGGTGTCCTTTTAGTTCTCCTACTTTAGTTGAAAGAGAAATAACCTTGACCAATTTGTATTTTCTTTTGAATGTATTGTTAGCTGCTAGAAATTATGTGGAAAATACTGAAACTTCATATTCCTGGGGAAAAATATATTTTCTTCTCAGTTTTTTGGGTTATCCTCTATTCTTATAGTACCCACATACACTTTTTTTTTTGTTCTGCCTCCTATGTATCAGGAGGTCCCTTGTGTTAGGCAAAATTCCAAGGGTGGTTAGAGGCAGAGACTAGGCAGTAATGATCCTGCAGTGATTGTTGTGAACCTTCAATGGGCCTCAAGTGCAGTTTTATCCACTTGGCTTCTCACATTTTGTTAGTGCATTTTTGAAAAGTGGAAGGGGTTTATGTTTTAATAATAAAAAGTCAGTTTGTTCACATGCAGTGACTTAGTCAAAGCTTGGACGTCTTTCCTCCCTTTATTTCTGTGGTGCCAGAAACTTAGAATACCCACTTTGTTAGCTGATTATGGCATCTTCCTGCCTGCAATAATTCCGTGTGGGAACAGGAACAGTTTTAAGTGTGCTCATCCAACTGGACTTGTAGAAATTGTGGTATCTGCTTGTCATGCAGAAAGAAAGATGCAAATCCTAGCTAAGATAAAACAGTAGGAACAATAAGGGTGTTTTACAATTTCAAGCAGTTCTGGAAAATGAAATAGTATGTGCTAAGGTTTGACACATCATAACTCTGCCACTATTGTTCTCTCTCACTGTCAAGGAGAGGAATAAATTGGGTAATGTGATTAACCTGCTATATAGCTACTGAGAAATACTGTGAAAGCAGAGAGAAGAAAGGGAATTTAGGAAAAGAATTCAGCAATATTGCTGGTTAGTCCTTTCCCCTCTGCATGGCTGCATATCAAAGAGGCTGATGAGTGTTTGCACTTCTCTTTTCATTATAAAGAAAGGTGTTTTGAGAAATCCTGCTTATGTTCAATCTTCTACTGCTTAAGGAGAGCTGATCAGAAAAATAATTGTCCTCTGAAAAACCTGATGCATAGTTGGAATTTGTTATCTATTATAGATTAACCACTCCTGAAATTACATTTTTCAAACAGCAGCTCTGCTATACTGTAGTGTTCTAAGATCTTTCTAGAGACTCAAGGACAAAACAAAAGCACTAACTCATCCACAGATTTTTAGTAAGTAACTTGTGTTACTCACTAAAACGAGTATGAGAGAGAGAGAGAGAGAATGAACTGTTGTCTGAGTTTAGCATCTGTTGCAGTGTACTTAAGAAATTGGGTAATAGTTGTTGGTTTTTCCTGTTATTTCTCTAACAGCAGAAACTTACAAGGAGAAGGAAGAAAGGATCTGCTGTACACAAGCTGGACGTTCACGCATCCCAGTTAGTGATGTGCTGGTGTGGGAGCATTTAGGTGGGGTGGCACAGCTCAGGTCTGAACTTTGTGTGCAGCTGACTTGTTGCCATAATTAAGTGTTTTGAGAATCATGGGCTGACATCAATTCGACAGTAACTTTCAGTGAAGAAAATAATTTAATGAGGAAGTCATAATGCTTTCAAGACTTTGCATTTGGACAAGCTGACCTTTCTTGCTGATGCATTTGAACCCGCCCTTCCTAGGGAAGCATGTGAATTTTACAAGATTCGTTCTCCATGGAATTTCTTTTCCAGGATCGTTTTTGTATTTCTTGAAAAAGCCTTTAACTATTCCACATCAGCCAACTTTGCTTCAACTTTCTGTGGATTTGGGGTGCTCCCGATGCAGCTGGCTTTCCAGTGGTCTGCAGAAATGTCCTTGCCATCTGCTACAAATCCTTTTGTCTTTCATATGTCTCCCTTTCGCTGGAAAGGCAAATAATCATGTTGGTTTTCCATGAGTCTGTCTGAGGTTGATAAAGGCCCTTACATTGTTAATAGAGTGACAAAGTAGGTCTGCCAGGAGGTTCCCACTTGTGCCAGGTCCACACACCCTACTGTACAGGCTGTCTGTACCTCTCCTTCCACATTTTTGTGTAGGGTCCTAAAGAAACATACATGCCATCCTTTGGCTCTGCTTGTGTTTATGGAAAGAGGCTCGGGGCCTAACCATGTATTTTGCTCTTGTTCTTTGTTATTTGAAACACATGACTATAATTCAGTTTAAGGCTTTGTGGTAGCACTTTCCATGCCTCTTATGCTAACATAATGTGCTGGTTTGAAACATGACATTTGGATCTATATAAAAGCAGGAAAGTCAAGGAGCAAGAGGGATGGGATTGAAGGGGAGGAAATTAGGCACAGAGAGAGCAGGTGGAATATGTTTTTGTCTACTTTGTTAGATAACCTCGGAAAAGAACAAGGGGTTTAGAGGGTAATTGTCTGAGTGCCTGCTGTGAATAGAGATGTATTTCTATAACCTGAAGGTGAATTATGTGCCTTGCCCCAAAGCTGTTCATGGTCCTAGGATAAGACTAGTGTTTCTTTTCTCCTAATTGTTTCCTCCCTTCCCCTGATGCTTGCTTGAATTGAGGTGGTCTTACAGAGCCAGAGTTTTCTTTCATAAGGTGTTTTGTGCTTTAATATTGCTGTGATATACTGAGCATTTTTTTTATACTTTTTTATGCTTATGAGAGAGAGATTTGGTTTGTTGATTTATGTTGGGCTTTTTTTTTCCACTTGGGCACATTTGTTTCTTCTGTCTGATTTCTCCCTCACACAATTGCCAAGACATTATGGGTTAAATGTGAAAAAGCATTTCTGCTAAAATCAAACAGTAATACAATGTGGTAAAATTTGAACATTTGTGCAGTGTTCTTTTAATATCATGGGTTTATAGCTTCGTTCAATTCACTGGTAATTTATATTATTTTTAAAAGCCATAAAATTACAAAACTGTGATACAGAATTAAAAAGAGAAAAACAAAACCCAGAAGAACCAAAACAGCCTGAACCTTTTAAAATTTTCTTATTCTATTGATGGCACGTTATGGAATATGTTCAGAGCTACTTGGCTTCAACAGCATCTTGAAAGACAAATGGGAAGGTGGTGGGACTGTTTACTGAGATTAGTCTTTCTGCTTGGATCTTGCTTGTAATGTAATGTCCTGTATTAGAATTCTGAATTAATTTTTTCTTGGTCTTCCTTACTTTGGTGGGTACTGGACTCCATCACCATTTTCATTTCTTTAATTTTCTCCTTTTCCAAAAAAATTCCATGATTTGCAAAAGAGTTCAGCTACTCTAAAGTAAGGATGAGGCTTGCCCTGCTGGTGCTTAGCTATTGCCTGCAGAACAGAGCAAAAAAAAGCCTAAGCCAAATCCCGGGCCACTGATATATGTTTCATTATTATATCCATGGTGATAATTTACAACAGAAAGAAAAAGCATGCTTTTTAAAAAGCATGTTTTTTAAAATTTCATAACCATAATTTTAAAATAAAATAATTTGTTTTTTTCTGTTTATCCTCCCTCTTTCCCTCCATTTCAAAAAGACATTATAACAATTTTTAAGACACAAGTACAGAAATGCCTTTTGCTCTTTGTAACTTCACCCAGCAAAACCAGGACTGTGTGTGTCCTTGACTGACGTTTTCTCCTATGAGAGGCAGGACAGCTTGTGCAGCTGGAACTTGATGAGGTAAAGCATTTGGCACAGGACAGCATTGTAAATCAACTGCCCACTGTATTAACTGCCCTTCGTAATGCTGCTTCTGGGTATAGGCTGCAAGAGAATTTTATGTGATGGATTAGTTTCAAAGTGATAAATTCTCTCAAATCATACTTGTTCAAATTTGTGCTTTCATGTTTTGATTTTTTTTTATGAAGTCTTTGAGAGTTTTCATTGGGATTCTTTGCAGTATTGATAGATCATGCTGCCACTTAGAGAAAAACTGAAAAATAAATCCTAACCTTTTTACCACTATAAAACTTTAGTAATATTTCCTAAAGAAATCTTTTTTTGTAAGTACTTAAGCCAAATTTCTGAAAGTAATTGCAGAATGGACATCTGAACTATGCTGTGACTTTGCAAAACCCACCTATCAGTTCATTTCTTTTGCATACAAATAGGAAAGGAGTACTTTGTGTGGCTGGTTTCTGAGTTTTCCGTGAGCTCAGCGTAGAAAGCCAACAGGCAGTCTGTGATGCGCCTTCATCTGTGAGAATGATTTAACACCAGGAAATGTCAGTATTAGCAGAGGAGCAAGTGAATATAGAACAAAGGTATGCCAAATGCCTCCAGTGAAATTATTGGTGAGAATTCAGTGGAATGTTCAGAACATTTAAATAAAGAAAACATAAAGGAAGCTGGTTGTGCCAGCACTGTGATTTTGTCTGTTTTCTGCCCTGCTCCCTCAAGTTTTAAGAAATCCAACTTTCTTGACTTCCAAAGTGAAATGCTGTTCTGCTGTGTGTTTCAGAAAAATGGGGTTGGATGTAAACCAGTAGCCTCTGGGCAGCCCTGACAAGTGCAGCAAATAGTGTGAGCAAGTGTTAAAAGGACTTTTGTTTGCTGCTTCCTGTGTGCTATTGTGTTTGTTTGCTGCTCAGTGAATAGTAGTAAGGCATAAAGAAGAATAAGCTGAAGTAATGAACAGCAGAGACGTCCCAAAGAAATTGATTAACGTCTTAAGTTGCTGAATGGCTCAAAAAATGCAGGCTTGCTGATGTCGGTTTTAATTTTCTCTGGGTGTATTTCACATGTTACTTGCATCAGTCATCATACAGAATAGGGTACTGGATGTGCCTTAATTCTTTGTGACAGTGCTATTTCTACTTCTGTTTATTCTTTGTACTTTCGCTTATTTGTCTTCTGAAGTCCAGGCAACAAAGAAAGATGCCCAACTTTTATCACAATTTAAGAAATGTCATTATTCAGAGCCTTCCTTTGTACTTCATCTAAATTATCATGGACCTTTTTGCATGATCCAGATGATGATGTACTTTAGTTCTTCTTTGGTACAATTTGCTGTGGATGTTCAGTGTTAAATACATAGACAGAGACAGAAGTCTGATGGCACAATTTTTTAAAGTGATATTTAAATAAAAGTGTCCAAACTCTTGCATGCCTAAACAGTACCCAAATCCTACTGCAGCTTTGTGCCAGCCTCTGGGGCTGGACTGTAGTTACTTTCATAACTAATGATGAACGTACCTCTATATAATCAAACTCTGTGCTCCTCTGTCTTGTGTCTGAGGTCTATTTCTTGCTGAGACTGCTGAAAACCTGATGGTATGTCTCAAAGCTTTGTACTTGAGATAGTTTCAGATGGTCACAAGCCCCAGGAGATCGTGGTATTTTGAGAAACAGAGAAGATGCAGTGAAAATGTTCACTCTCGATGTCAGTGCCATCAGGGGTACCAGTATTGGTCTGGCATGGGGAAGGGGCTTTTCCCAGTCTTCTGTTATAGAAGTTATTAGCAGGCAGCTAGTTTGAGTTGAACCATGGCTGAGCTGTTCACCTTGAACAGCTTTCTTTTTAATTTGCGGAACATACGTCAAGTTTTTGTCTAGTTCAGGTCTGAAGGAAATACAGATTCTGTAATTGACAGTCAATAGTTTAACAGTATCAACAGAACTCACCTGGGGTTCACTGAGTTTTGATGTATTGAGAAAAACATACTGTAGAATAATGGGATTTTCAAAAGTAGGGATATAATTGTAAGAAATAAAATACATGGTAGGGTAACTTTTAAGCTTATCATTAAAGCACCAAGTGGTTAATTAGGTTTAATACCTTTATGGCGGGGCTGACCTGCAGGCTGCAGTATCTTCTAGTGGAGCAAGTTGAATTAATGAGCCTGCAGCAGTGGCTACACAAAACTTAAGACTCAAAAATTCACTGTATACAACAAATGCATAGAGTTTTATTAATACACACTGCATTTTATGCAGTTTAGTATCTCTGTAAAGTCATTACCACGTATTGTACTGACCACGTTTTGCTAATTACTGCTGAAATAATGTGTTAGAGGGGATCTAAGACAGGAATGTAGAGTGTAGTATTAGGGACTCTTGCCTTGTTTTTACTTCATCATTTAAAATGTTAAACAGCGGGAGGGTTTCTCATGAGAGGCTCAGATTTTCTTGTTTCCAGATATCTCCAGTGCCATCAAACTGCTGAGCATTATAAAGTAATTTTGTAATGTTGTTTATCAAATTAAACTTGAAGCCGTTACTCTCAAGCTGTTTATCTTGGAAGTTTGTTATTTCTATTTTAGGTCTGAAAAAACATTTGTGTTTCCTTTGTGTTTCCTTCCATCTCTTAATTGAGTCCATTGCTATATCATTCTCTATAAACTTTGGTTTGAACAATATACTCAATTTAAAGGAAAAGTAATAGCAAACCACTAATAATTGTGTGCATCAGAAATGTCTCAAAAGAATAGATATTTAATTTTAAGAAAATTCAAATATTTTGCTTTTGAAAGCTAGATTCCAGTGAGATTTGTCCCTAAAACCGAGATGCCTAAAATTTTATCTTTCATCTCTCTGAGGTCTAGGCCAGTTAAAATAAGCTTTAAAACATAAAATAAAATGCTTTTGTGCAAAATGAACACCACTCTAGCTTTAGACATCCAAGGTGATTGCTCTCAACTACCTTCTGGATGTACCTGCCTTGCTCAGTATGTATGTAGGATACATATATAAGGACAAATATTTGAATCAGGAATTTAAAGGCGCCTACGGTATGCCCATGTAAGTGCCTAAGTGTGGTAAAACCTTGCCAAATGTAGCCACAGTTTTATTGCAATAATGTCATCCTGTGCTAGTAATCACTCCCTACTGAAACAGAATGAAGCAGATCAGCCTCAGTCTCTGTGGCACTAATGTGACTGCACCCATGGTGTGAGAGCTGTATCAAAAGAGCCTTTTACTGATTTAAGACAAAAACTGAAACTAACAAATAGTCTAGGTACACCGCCCATTCAAAAATAAAGTCTTGAGGAATACATTGGATATAAGAATTTGAATTTCAGACAAAGGGCTTCAAATGTTATTCTAATCCTCTGAATAATGGTTGAGCTTTAATATTTAATAACAAAAACCAAAGAAGCCTGAAGAATGTGTTATCGCTTGGATACAAATGTCCTCATTGTCATCTAGCAGTTCAGTTTTCCTTTCTCTGTGCTAATGAGTCCTCAACTCAGTTTTGAGCTTTCAAATTATTTTTTATCTTTTATTGATGCTGAACATACTTTTCTGCCAGTGTTCTCTTAGTACACTAATAAATCTTCTCGCAATACATTATTTAATAAGAAAACAGTTCACTCTGCAAGGAATCTGCAATTTTTAAAATGCCATCAGTCTTCAGTGATTTACTGTGAAAAGGGTCTGCATAACTCTTGCAGGTAGTGCTTGTTCTCTATCTAATCTTCACAATCTATTGTGAAGAGCAGTATTTCAAATCCCAAGCTGTGTTGTTGACCTCTATTATAAAGCCCATGGATTAGGTGGTACTCTGATCTATTCCCCAAAGTAAGAGCCACAAGATTAAAGTGCATTTATAGTGTAAATATTTGTATTTGCTCTCAAAACACTTCCTGCAGAAGCTCTCAAAATAATACTTGATGTGCCTTTTTTCAGAAAATCCCACCAAAATCTTCACTAGGAGCTCTATGCAACACAACTGATGAAAGCTCATCTTTGTTAAAATTGTCTGCATAAATGTCCTTCACCATAATCACTTAGGATTTTAAACTCAGCATACTTGTTTTCAGTATTATTTTAAATGTTTGATGCTTCAAAAATTATTGGTCTGGGTTTAAGCATTATCTAAAGAACAGCTAATTAAAAAAAAAAATCGCGTATTTTTATTTGATGAAATCAAGTTGCAGACTTTGAAAGATAGCTGGAACATGGGGAATTTTTCTGGTGTGGTGTTCATGGAACAGTTCAACAGAAGCTGTAGGAAGCATTCCGTGCAACTGCCTGGTCAATGACATCACCACTGTTATTTTAACTTAGGGCTCACCAAGATTTTGTCAAAGATAGCTTCGTTTACACAGGATTTGCAAATGTTGCTAGAACAAGGAAATTCATTCAGGTTCCCTTTAACCACCTCCAGGCTAAAGATCAGGAGGAAAATTGTAGTTGACCTGCAGTCATCCTCCACCGTAGATGCTGTTGGCATCCAACTCTCTCTCCTAAGAATATCTTCGACTGTGCTTTTCTTCCCCAAACAGATGATTCCTCATTGTTACAAGAGATGAAAGCTTGAACATCAAAGAAAAGCAGATACTTAAGGAAGAATAAGGAGAGCCAGCTATCTAAGGAGCCCTGTGTGGATAAGCAGCAGCAAGCATAGATGTTTGGCTGAGAGCGAGCGGGCTTTTGGTTTTGAGGGAGTGAAACGGCAGCAGAGCATCGCTGCCATTCGTGTGTTAGGTGGAGATCATGGCAGCAGGATATGCTACAAGGCCAGCCCAAGACTGAGGCTGTGCAGTTTCTTTGGACATCTGTGCACAAGCACACGTGCTTGCACTCAGCCCTGAGGAGTGTTCGAAACCAGATGGAAGGTCTGGGTAATGTTCACATCACCTCATAGCATTTCACATGTGGCTTCTTCAAAGCAGGCAATAGCAGCAATGCAGTGCAGGCAAAGACCTTAGCTCAGCCACAGCCATAGCTTTGATTATTACCTGAACTGGATGGTGCAGATGCCCTCTGTCAGTAAATACATGACTGTGACACACTATGTTGGATTTGCTGTATTTGCCACAGCAGTGGCACAAATGGCTTACATCCAACAAGTCTAAAAGACAAAGCACAATGGTGTCTATTTCTACATATGCAAATAGGTGTAATTTTACCTATTACTGGAAATAAGGCTTAATTAAGATGATTTTGGGGAGGGAAGACAGGGAGTAGAGCAAACTAGTTTAACTGCATACATCAGTAGTTTAAAGGGTGTCTAGTTTAACTAGTGGGCATACATAGCTGTATATCTGAATGGACCTCTATTCTTCCCTGCCACTGAGACCTGAACCAAGAACCCAAGAATAACTGTTTCATTCCCACATTCTGGTTCCATTGTTGTGAGAAAATTCCTAGCATGGACTCGGCCTCAGCTGCAAGAGCCTGGCACGGAGTGTGAAAGTTGATTTGTGCTACTCTCTGGGATGTACATTTAATGGTGTCTAGGAATTTGTTTTCAAACGGAGATTCTAGAAATCCAACCTGTTTTGAACCCACTGACTTCATGCACATGTGCACAGACACATGTAACTGAAAATGCACAACATCTGGAAGACGGCTATAAATGCCACTGGCTTTTCTGAATGGTAAAAAAAAAAATGGGTAATGTTTTATGTGAGCTTCTGATAATATCACTTCTAAGGAATATTATGCACATCTGAATCATCCATTTGTTTTCATGCTGTTCTCTGTCACTACAGCTACTTCAGGACTTTCTCACATGATCTGCCAAAGATTAGTCACTGTCCTGGTGACATTGTGTACAATCTCCTCCCAAGGGCCAAGGGTTTTATTCCAGTTGTATTCTGGTGGTAGTTTGGGTCAGTGCTTTTGTTGTGGCTCTTTGGAGATGGGTCTCTTTTTTTGGCTGCTGTTTGCTTTAGGAATTGTGAGGATATGAAAAGATCCCGTTGTGGTAAAACAGCAGAAACATCTGCTGAAGAGTGGGAGGAGGAGGAGGCTGCTAACCAAATGCAGCAGCAGGGAGCTTGCAGTTCCTCCTCCTCCTCTGCTCTCACCGCTAGATGTGAACCTGCTGTAATAAAAGGGCTGGCACCACAACACAGGCTCCAGGGGGAAATAGGTCTCAGGTCAGCCAGCTAGAGAAACCTCAAAAGAAAACATTAAAACTGAATAAACATTGGAAATAGTTTTGGTAGATTAATTCACTCCATTTTATCCATAATGCCATTCGGAAGTTGTATGTAAACTCCAGGGAAAGAGAAAAAGCAAGGCAAACTTGTGCAGTCTGCTGCTTCTGAAAGTAATGGCAGCCTTTAGACATACACATCAAACTTTTGATTTCTGTATTGAAATAGGAGAGAAATAGGTGGCAATCACATCACTAGAGGTAGGTTTCAAATCAAACTCTGCAGTAACCACCTGAAGCATGTGTACTTGTTTTCTGAAAAAGAGTGTGTGCAGCCTGCCCTCTGTTTGGCTGGCTTGAGCAGTGAGAACAGCTTGCGATTCTTTTATGTGCAGCATGCAGAACATTTCATCATCTTCTCAAAAGCAAGCTGCTGATAAAATTACTGATGATTTCTTGTTTTTGTTAGGATCAGAAGGCAGAAAGTTCTGGGAAGCAGCAAAGAAGATAGGGAGGTAGGTTTCTTATGAAATAGAGACAATCATAGTATCAAGAGTGGTGGTTGTGAGCTTCCTAAGATAACTAAACAAATACACACTAGAAAGTTTGTAAACAAATATTGGATCATCTTACTGAGAAGATGTAAAAAATTAGGTGAAAGCTTTAAGGTATACTGTCTAACTTAGAGGTCAAATTGTTGGCTTTTGTAACTGTACCACATCCTTTCAACTTACTGAATTAATCAGTGTTCATGCTGTCAGGACAAGGTGTGAAGAGCCAGCACAGAAATGAAATAGCAGTCTGTTTGTTTGATCTCTGCTCTGTAAATCATGTTTGGCCCTAGACAGGGAGAGCTCTCTGCTTCAAATTCTTTCATATGGGATTGAAAGATAATGAGATGGATGGGATTGGAACAGAGCAGTTGTTCTACCCATGTCACCTGGTACTGCTCTGTGTTGGGAGCAGTGTCAGGGCAGTGAGTGCTGTGTGCCTCAGCTGAGAGCAACCCCAATCCTATGAGATGTCTGGCTTAGAGGTGGCTGCAGCTGCCCTTGCCCCATTATCCCCAGCCTGCAGAGGAAAGATCAGGATTTTGAAATGGGTTTTGAAGCCATTTTTTATCTCTGCTTTCTACCTGCTGCTGCTCTCCAGTGGTCAAGGATGATGGTGTTTGGCTCTGACACTCTGCTAAGCTTGGACATATCCAGGAGAGATTGCTTGCAGTGTTTATTCACAGCAGTTACAGTGAGGCATCTACCAAAGACATGTTTGTGTTCTAAATACATGTGGATAACACTTGAGATTTCAAATGCTGTTATTCTGTTGAGGGCTTCACAGAATAAACCTTGAAGTGACTGATTTCTGCCTTTATTCAGAAAGTGTGGTCCTTCCACGTAGTCTTGTGTAGATGCTGTGAAGCAAAGATGTGGTTGTGTCTTACGGGAAAAGCTCTAGCGAGAATCAGTGTCTGAAGTCTATGATTTGTAATAAGATAAACATTTGCAATAGTAGGTAGTTACATTTTATTCTGGTCTTGTAAGTTTTTATACAGTCCAGTTACATACATTTTGGATCAAAAATGGCTAATAGTCTTTCATGTTGCCTGTCAAAATAGCACACTGGATTGCTACCAGTGATGGATTTGGTAAGTTTTATCTTTAAGTGATACTGATAGGGAGCTTATAATTGAGTGAGACCATGTTTCTTGGTAGCATCTCAGTAACTGGGCCCATGTTTGGAGCAAAGCAGAAAGCTGTAAGGGCTAAAAAGCATCCATACCTGTCATGCCTGGAGTTTTGTTGAAGCTGCTATGCCACAGCTTTGATGGACAGGAAGGAGAAGGGTCATCCTTCGTCTCTGGTGATTCATTTGTGTGCCAGAGGGGATCAATAGCAATGGACATCTCAGCATTGCAGCCTTTTTTTGAGTTTTTAGTATATTAAAGGTAATGGGAAGAGGTTTTATGTGTGGAACTTCTCTTATTGTCACTATGTGTATTTCTTTGTGAAAGGTCCTTGCTTTTTAGAATAGAGGTGAATCCAGTCTGGATGGCAAAGAAGCTTGGAAGTTGCATATTTCATCCCATCAGCTGGCTTTCTTTCTCTCTGCTTTAAAAAAGAACCCACAAACCCATGTGATTTAACTTCTCTTTTAAACCAGTTGAAATTACAGGTTATCTTTTGTTTATGAAGGCATTGTGCAGGTTGAAAATGAAAGAATAGGAACAGTGATTTGTGACCCAGGTCAATCAAGCACTCTTGCATTCTGAAAACTCAGTTCCTCTAATCTCCTGACAAGTTTGGTTGCAATTTTCCTTTATGTTTTCTGGTTTGTTTTATTTTTTTTATTTTTTATTTTTTTTAAGTTTAAAAGCTTCCCTCCTCCTTTTCCTTGTCATTCAGTCAGAAATGTTGAGGAATGGAAGTTTCTAAAACCTCATCTTGTGGAATTGTGGGTTCCTGTCAGAGATCTCAGCTTTGGGTGGGAGCGTAGGTTCATATATTGCTTTTTGTTTGCTTTTTTAAATAAGCAGCTTCAAGTTCTGATCTGCCTAAACTGTGCAAGTATCTCAAGAAAGAATTAAAATAATCCATAGTGCTGCTTATATAGTGTGAAAATTGTTAATAATTTAGCTTGAGTTTTAATGTGACTTTTGTTTTTTTTAACATACGACCTTACTGATTTTTAAATTTTGTATGCAGACATAGGTGCTGACTCATGATATTTGCCCCAGTCATTATGAAATACTATTCAGTACTTTCTGGAGCATCAATCCTTCCTTTCCCATCTCATGTCATGAGGTAAAAGTCCATTTCCTTTTGCAGACTTCTGGCGCCTGTACCCAAACCATCGGTGATGAATGTTCATCCATGATGAATATTCTCCTCAAAGCTTTCTAGCAAAAGAAACTAAACTTCTTCAAATGACTGACTAAAAATTCCATCTGAAGTCCAGCTGGCTCAGAAAATGTTGCGCTTGTGAGCTAATGCTGCAGGATGTTTTCAATTGGTTTGTCTTCATTTTTGGTTATGTTTTGTACTGTGTTGGCACTGCAGTGCAAGGCCACTTTGTGTGGACTAGTGTGACATGGATAATTTTTGATGGTGATTCAAAAGGGCAATTCAGTCTTCGACTGGTTCCTGTTCACTCAAACAAGAGATAAGACAAAGAATGTGAGAACACGTTGGTAAAACACTGAGCTTTTTATTTTGTTGTTTTCATAGTTATTCTTTTGTGATAGCCTGTAAAATAGAGGAACAAACTTTCTCTGGCACTGAGTAAGATTGGATAAACTGATTATATTTAATCATTGTAAATGTACCTGGTGTTAAACAATGATTTTTTTTGCTAGCTGGTGGTCTTCTATGAACACACAGTGCTTTCAAAGTCCTATCACCCTGCACCCGCCGCCAGGCCTGTCAGCACTTTCATCTGAGCTGTCCTTACTCTTTCCTGCTGTGAGAAAGGATGACAGCTCATTTTATCTGCCTTGCAAGCAAACACAAAGGCTGGATTTCCTGCATGTTTTTAAATTCTCCTCCGTGAGGATGAAGACTTGTGTATGAAGAGACACTGCTTCATGCCAACTGTTTGATTTGCAGCTGGGGATGGGTCCCAGCTGGAACACTGGAGACATTTGTCACCAGGAAAACCAGTGCCCAATTCAGAGACCTGAAACTGTTTCCCTTCAATAGGCTTTTCCAAGCACCTTAGACATAGAGATGGTAAATCTAGATCTTAATCTTGAGACTTTGTCTTCTGAATCTGTGTTACCTAATCTGTGTTCTGTATCTAATCTTTGTAAGGGTTATTAAGACATTATACCACTCAGTAGTAAACTGTTTGGTGCAGGTTTTGAAAAAGGGAAGGGCTGTGCAGCTGGAGGTCTGAGAATACAGATGGTTGCTGAACAAGTTTCATACAAGAGTTGAATGGAAGATTTTAGTTTGGAATTTTGCACCAGGGCTATTTTCCCCTTCTGCTCCCTTTTATTTCTGCCTCTTCTAATTTTACTCCATCTCATCCCACTACTTCCTAAGAGAACCTGTGACCAGTTTGTAAAAAAGGAGCAAAATCTTGGCAGTAGGAGTGATTTTTAAGAAACTGTTAAGAGCAGGGCATCTTTCTAGGCAAACATGACATATTTTACATATCCTTTCCCAGAAGGGTAATGGACTCTGAAGAGTGCACTAAAATTGGTTTGTAAACTTGTTTCTATGGGAAGGTCAGGATAGAGGAAGCAGATTAGGGGCATGGAAAAGAGGATTAAATGTCCAACAAATATTTATATAATAGCAAAGCCTATCAAATCTAGATTGACCCTACTGTGATATATCTATTTATGTGCTTTTCTTTGGGGGTTTCTCATAATTTGTATTTTAGAAATTTTCATGGTGTATATATGTTGCTTGGAGCTTGAAATTCTTTCTCCAGCCTTGCTGACAGGTAATCATTGGTATTTGCATGGGTTACTGCCATGTGCTCTAGGCCAGAAACAGGAAACTGTCTCCTTTGCAAGGGCCAGGGAAGCCTTTTGGACACCCTTCTGCAGGCCATGTATTAACACATATCTTTGTAGTATTTCGTGACAGCATACAGAAAATCAGCCTTTGGTCATATGAAATTAAGCTGTAGACTGTCTGTATCCTAAGAAGTGCTGGCTTATGAATCTTGTCTGTTTAATTTATATTCTATCTTAATTTGGTTCAAAAAGTTTAACTCAGTGCTGTACAACTCTTACACAGCTAAAATGTACAGTGCACTGTTTGTCCTTTCCGCCTGGTTCTGCACCATAAACTGCTTTCTACAAAGAAGCTTCTTCGTGTTTGTATTGATTTCTGTGTTTTTTATATAATTGAGAGTGCTGGATTGGAACTAGCGGGAGAGGGAACTGTAGAGTTAATTTGTCCCATATGGGTTTGGTTCTCCACCTCTAGATGACTGCATTTGAGACTTCCTGAAGATCTGTCCATGCTAAAAGCAAACGGTTCATGTTCAGGTTTACATATTGTCATTGAAATATTATCATTGTTTTTGCTGTAAGTTTGACTTAGGGCATTTTTGTATGTTTCCACATTGAAAGAAAGAGTTCATTTTCATTTTTTGCTGCAACATTCAACATTCATGTGGCATATATTTTGAATTCCAGAAGATAATACTTCTTTTTACAATGATACTTTAAACTTATTTTCATGAGAATCCCATGCTGCTCTTTCTGCTTTCCAATAGTTACTTGGCAAACTTCACAAAGAAGTTGAGTATCGTTAAGAAAAATGTATTTTGCAATGTGGCAATTACAGCTGGCATGGAAGTGGCTCAGAATTATTGGTTGTATGGATAGCTTGTTTGGTTTGACTTTTTTTCCTTTTAAGAGGGGCTCTGATTACTCTTTATTTTTACACACGATGTTTACTGTGATCTATAATTTTCTTTCATTCAGATGCTAAGCCAGCTGGATTCATGTTTCAAAACAAATTGCCGCCTCTTCTTATTTTAAAACTTTTTAAAAATCCTGCTCTTTTTAGAAGTCTTATTACTTGGCAGGCTCTTCTGATTTAATAAAACTCTTTGTTCTTCTGGGGGTTTTGTAGCCAGGGTTTTTTTCCTCCATCAAATAAAATAAATTTCTTTATATTTTATTTTTCATTGTGTGCCTTATTAAACTTTAGGTAAATTTTGCTGAGTTTGTTTCCTGGAGAAATTTCTCAGAGATGATCCTGTTGTGTGTGCAGCTTCATAACTGTGTGCAGCTACCTGCTTTTGCGTTGCACTTGCACATTGTTTGACTTTTTCTCTGTGAATCTGCTCTTATTTTCCCTTTCTGTATAAGTCCCTGCAGCCAATTCCATTGCAGATGAAGATTTCTCAGTGATGTTTTCTGCTTTCTGATATAGCATAGAATGTTGCAGTTAAGGTAGTGTATTTCTGTTTCATACAGAGCTTGTTCATGGCAACCTCTGCAGAATGAGGATAGAGGTTGGGGTGGAGGAATGTAGACTTAGTTATCAAGGGCTGTGAAAGGCGTAGTGTGAATGGGTACACAGTGGGTTTAGAGTGATTTATAAAACTTGCAAATATGTTCCTCTTTGAAAGCATAGCTGAGCCTCTAAATCACTGATATCAGTGTGTGCTGGATTTAGGGACTCAAGAAACCTTTAAATCAGAGTGTAAGGGAAGAGTGGCAGAATAGCGCTGAAGGTTGTGTGGATGAGGATGAGATGAAACATGGAACAACACAGCAGCTGTAAGAGGGACCATGTGGTGATGGGGCTGCCCATGTCAGGAATCCAAAGCTCTTGGCTGCACACACACCTTGGCATGGCCTGGCTCTCGGTGCCTCTCAGGCACTTCCCTCAGTGCCTGAGCAGTGCCAGTGGCAGCACACTCCAGCCAGGAGAGGATCAGGAACAGAGAAGGCAAGGGACAGCAAATACAGAATAGGCAAAGAAAAAGCATTAGTAAATGCTAAAGCAGTGCATTGTGCTGATGTTGTTGAGTTGTCATGCATTTACACATGTTGATGTTGGCTTTCCTAGTTTGTTAGAAGGATCTGATACTGTTTGTAAAAGAATTTGAAGAGGAAAAATGAATTTCCTGAGATGTACTGAAGCGATCATTCCAGGCAAAACTCAAGGCAGGAGCAAATGAGGTGACTGCAAACGAGTTGCTGCTTATGTTTATATAAACCAGCATCACTGGTGTATTTATAAATAAGAGGTCTTAAAATCATTTCACTCAAAGACCATTTTATCTGATCTTTTTTCTTTCAATTATACTCAATTGAAATAATGTGTTTGTGTAAGTAACCTTCCCCAATAAGAAGCCAAAAAGAAATACCCATAACGTTCAATTTCTGTATGACCTTTGGCAAAATGTAAAGTTAAGGTTGAAAATAAAAGAAGTGGATCCGATGGACATTGAATCCAGCACTGCACACAGTGGCAGACTTTCTGAATTGCTTATAAAATTGTAGCAATAAATAACTTTTAAGGTGCTATTGAATCCAAAAATACTTTTTCCTTATTTTGAGGGAGTCACATGCTTCTTTTAGACAAGAAACCACCATCTGGGTGCCAAGCTGCAAAACAAAGGTAGTTCAAGATTCTCTAAAGGAAAATAAGATATCCAGCAAAATACCTGATAAAGAAAATAGCTAGATATTTGGGTGAAGCTATTCCAATTAATATTGTTTATTATTGATAATTGTTTTGTTCCATGAAGCAGAAATAACTATTACTGTGTTTGCAAGGTGAGGCTGAGAAAGAAGCTTGATGCCCCCTCCCACCTGATTTTAGTTTGAGGGAAAGTTTTGTAAAATATCTGATTCAAGGTTGTTTTCAGTTTCCATGAGTGATGACTGAGCACTTGAAAAAATATGTATCATGGCTTAGATGTTTTGGGTCCCTGTCTCTGTTCTGATCATTGGTGTCAGCTTTGGCAGTCCCTTGTGGGTGGTAGCACAGCCAGCCCCCTGGGACCCTTCCAGTCTGCCTTACAGCAAATTCATTTTGGAGAATGTGTTTTTTAGGGAAGCTGCCTCCAAAAGAAACGAATAGTCTTTGGTGTTCTCTGCTAAGTGTAAACGTTGGCCTGACTTAGGTTCCTTGAGGAAGAAGAAAGTTGAATTCTGGTTGGCATTGTAAAGTAGCATCTTTTGTGTGGGAGGCCCTTGGCGCCTCTGCAAGCGTCTTGTCTTTGGAGAGGCTCTGCCCAGCCAGTCAGAGGCTGCTGCCAGCCCAAATAGCTCCAGCAAGGAGTCAATGAGTGCTCTGTTGCCTTGCCTTTGTCTGGCCATGTTTAACAAAGCGTCTGTGTTGGCGGAGTGGTGGAAATGCCATGCCTTGCCACAATAACCTGAGTGGGGGCTACATGAAAAGTTTCCATTTTTAACTTTTCTTAAAATAATGGAAGGGATTGTCTGGGGCACTGTTGATATGAAAGGAAACTTTGAACTATTGAGTAAATAAAACCACTGAATGTATGTGATTTGAGATTTTGAAGAAGACACTGTGAAATGATCGACTTGTTCTTGTGTCTCAGCGGAGCGAGAGGTGAAGTTGACTTGGGGGAAAAAAAAAAAACAGAATATTTTTAAATCTTGACTTTATGATAAAAAAAGTGGCATTGCATATGACATTTAATAACCACAGCTTGTGTAAGGGCAGATAAAAAGGTACAGAATAAGTACTTGGGAAGCTTGGCCTTCCAGGCGAGCTGCCATGGCTTAGAAGCCCCTGGCCTCCAACCCTGCCTGGCTGGTGGCTCCAGTCAGCTCCTGGGGCTCCCACCCTGCTCCAGCCTATGCTGCTGCCTGTGCCACCTCCTTGCAGCTCTTCTGGAGTGGCAGGCATGGGGAGGTGGGCTCTCTGCAGCCTCTGGCTCCACTTGTGTCAAGGCAGCACCTGTGCTCAATGTGTCCCTGAGGCAGGAACCTCCCAAGGGACGGGAAATGAGGGATGAGAAAACTTTAGTTGGCCCCAATTACATTAATTTTTGGCAGATTTAGGCTGTTTATAGTAGCAATTTCCTGACATTACAAAATGTGGGAGCTTGGGAAATTTGCAACCTGGAGAAGGCTAATAAATATTTTACTTGATATTTCCTTGCAAAAGCATTTCTCTTCCTGGAATGAACCAAGTATGTGTGTCAGAATGCCATTTAATGAAAATCCTCAGTGTTTGGTGGTTGTTTCGTTATTTTTTGAGGTTTTGTTTGTTTTTGTGGGTTTTTTTGGTGTGTATATATATTAAAGCTATGATAGTACAAAACGCTGTTTTCCAAGCAGACTTTAATTTTCATTTAAATAATATAAAGCAGATATTTCTTTGACCTTTTTTTAGTTGTCTTTTGGTAGAGCTAATGTACCTTAAATTAGTATAGATTATGGAGAAATAACTGTGTTTGTGTCAGGTTGACTTTTAGTGGAATACACTGACATCTCAGCCAAAGCAGATAGATCAGTGGTCACTGTTGGCTTGTTGCCCACTATGGCATGGAGGTCAGTAAGAAAGGATGGGAACAAAAGAAGCAAAGAGAGCACAGCGTATTTAAATATGGGGAAAACTGCTTTTCCACTGAAGTCAGATAAATTTGGAATAATTTTTCCTTGAAGACAAAACTAGTGGTATTCATAGTGCATTGTTTCATTTTTGCAGTTTCTGATAGAGATTACTTCTTTATGCCTCCCTGCATATTTACTTGCAAGCAGGCTATACGGTATTTATAAGCTCCATGTCATGCAGCTCAGTGTTAGTTTCCATATTCTTCCCTCTTTAGTTGTAAACATCATCCCTATCCTTCACCTTCCACTGTCTGCTGCTGTCTGACAGCCTTCTTGTCATACTCCCCTTTCATTTGAGCGTATTCATGGTTTTCTTGTTATATGGAAGGATGTTTGAAGGAGAGCTAAACTGCCATTTGTAAGCAGTGGCTGGTAGAGCCAGAAGTCCAGTGACAGCTGTCAATCAGGCTGTTAATTCACCTGGGAAGATTTTCCTTACATACAGTAATTGAACAGCTGCTGTGTATATTTGTATATGTGTATATATATGTGTGTATATGTGTGTGTGTATATATATGTGTGTGTGTATATGTGTATATATTGTGGTTTCTGTTCCTGGTTGTCGGCCTGGATTTCTTTGTGTTCTTTGTGTTGTGCATGTATATTCTTTGCATATTGTGATTTGTTTTGGGATGTGCTGGAGTTTATTTTTGGCTGGGCCGTACCTGGTTTTCACTCTCACTGTTCACTGTAGTGGGTGACCTCTGCATCTCGACCAGCTGCTAAAGATGGATATTTTTGTGCGGCTATTTAAAACTCATTTTTGCATTCAGAAGTCTCTTATGTCATTGGCTAAGTAGTCAAGACACCTAGAGCAAGATTTCCTGCCATTTCTTCTGGAGTAATTAACTGGAATTTGCACTGACTTCATTCACACCAGACTTCCAAGGGAGCGAGTGAGATGTGAATCTATCTCATCTTTTTCAAGTTTCTGACTTTTCTGGAAATCCCAGTAAACAGAATGAGTAACTTCACAGAACTTACTGATTTAAGCTCTGCAAACGGATGTCATGATTATCTGACTTGGTTTTAGGAACTGTTCCTGGGTTGAAGTATTATTGATGGAAGCAAATCAGGATGGAGTCCCCTGCCTTGGCTCAGTTTGTGTGTAGCTGGGATTGCCCCTGTTCATTTGCCATGGTCCATGAACTGGTGATAGAAGTCTTCTGCTTTGGGGAAGACAGGGAGCTGTGGTTGCACTGCCACACTGAGTAGGGATTGCCCTTCATTCCCTGGAATGCAAGTAGCTTTCTATAATATAGACTATGTAATGCTGATGGAAAGAACTTTCTGCTGTAGATGTTTTTTCTCTGTCTCAGCAGCTTGGAAACGTGCTGAATAATACATGGGAAATAGGACATTTATCAGGGACAACCAACTCACTTTTGGCACTTTTTGCCCTTCTTCTGATTTGCATTCTTTTCCTTTTTAGTATTTTCTCCCCTCAGGCTGTGCTCTGTGGGGGAAGCTTATTGCTAAGGAACAAAAATACTGCTGAAATATTGAAGAGCAGTGCAAAACTCAACACTGAAGCTGCTCAACTAGTTGTGAAGTCTCAGGAGCATTCAGTACTTGCAATTAAATAAGCTCTTTTGCACTTGTTTGCAATTTCCTAAGACTTGTTGCCCTTTCACTAAAGGAAGTATTTTTAATGATCAGGAAAGTTGTTAAACTCTGTACTTGAGACCGTAAATGAACCTGTTGTTCGTTCGGACCAAGACGAAGAGTTGGTGGGTAGAACCCCAAGTGTTGCACGAGTTCCACAGACCTTGCCCCTTGCCCTCTGCGAGCTGCTGCTTCTCCCAGCCCTGAAGGGAGGATGTGCGAGACTAGACATGCCTAGGGTCTTGCTGGTGCCCGAATTCCTTTATTATTTTATAAAATCATTCTCACAAGCAAACTGGTTGGGTGAAAATTTGGGGTAAATTTTTATTAGAAGAAACTTTTTCACTGTCAGAGTCTTGGAAGGTCATGTGAAAATGTTTGTGCATATCTCCTAAAACTTGAACTGAAATGGGAAGTAAAATAATCTCAAATTTAATAATTTTGAGAAGATTCAGTCTTCTTAAAAAAACAGTATTAAGATTCTGAGAGCAGAGTTTGACAGCATTGGGCACTGGCAAGATTTGAGAATGGCAAATACTTTCACTGTCATGTATTTGTAGCCAAAACAAGAGTAAGAGGCTGCAGCCCATGGCGGGTCTCAGAGTACAGAACCAGAGAGAAAGCAGGGTCTGTTTATGTGGGAATGTTCTTCTTACAACTTGGTGTTGTGTGGTTGGGCCACAGCAATGCCAGATCTAGCAGCAGCTTTATTAATCTATGATAAGTCTTATGCTCCCTTGGGTCTAGACAGGCAGAAAGCTCTAAACTGTACAGTGTAGGTTTGGGGCAGCATTATTCTTCTGCTGAAGTTAATCACTCACTGATGCAGCTGTTGGTGTTGCTCTGCATTTGATGCTCATGAAGACAAAGATGGAAAAGAGAGGAGTGTTCTTTATCACTCAGATTTATGTTACAATTTTGTCAGATGCTTTGCTTCTGCTGTTGCAGTCTAGGACCAACTTAAAGTGAATCTGTTCTTTCTCATATTTCAAAGCAGAAAAATTGATTCAACTTCCAAGGGTCGAACCAATTCCTACTATTTCTTTCTGACTACATTTCAGAGTTGTCTTTCTTTCCCCCCCATAACTGAGATCCAGCCAAGACAGTCTCTTCTTCATTCCTGCCATTCAACATCTTATTGAATTTTGACTGCAATAAAACTAAAATTTATCTCTGAGTTTGCCTTCAAGCCTGTTTCTTAGTTCCTTTTCATTTGTGTCCAGATATTGTCTTCTGAAATTAATATACTTGAATTGCATAAGTGGCAGAAATACTGTTCAGTGATGCATGTTTTCTCTTAGACTTGCTGCCTTTTGGGATTTAATGCAGTCTTAGAAAACAAGGAAGGCAACCATATCAAGGGCTCGTATAGATGCCAGAAAGTATTAAAAAAAAACCTTATCTGTTTAGTTTGAAAATGTTTCCAACACACTGGGAGCATTTTCTGTTGATTTGTGTTGGATGCTTAACATTTCCACCAAGTCTCCTGAGGCAGGAGCAAGTGAAGTGCTGGGACTGGTGTTGCCACTTGGCTATCAAAAACCAACTGGCTTTGCAATCCAACTGCATATAAAGGAAAATGCAGTTAAGAAATCAAAAGAAAATGAACAAATAAAGCTGTGTAAAACTGCTGAATTATAAGAGTCTGATGAAGGTATAGAGTAACTGCCAGTTCCCCTCAGAAATTTCATGCAACTCCACTTCTGAGTAATTCTGAAGGATTAAAAAAAAAAAAAAAAAGTCCAGTTCCTTCTAGGTATCTGGGGAGAAGTAACTGGCTGGAATAGAAAATGGTAGGAAAAAGAGACTTTAAATTAAAGTTTAGTCTTTGAGAAGTGCACAGGCAGACCAGGTGAACAATCCAGAAAAGTCTGAAGTCGTTGGTGATCTGCCAGAAGGCTGCCAGGCATTTTGGAAGGGGCCAAGGTAGTGACAGGAGACAGAAGGAAATATTGGTGATCTGTGAGTTTGGGGAAGCCTTGGAGGAGTCTCAGATTAGTTTTCATTTTTAATTTTTTTTTTTAATGAGCCTAGGACTGGATCCAAGTTCCTAGTCAAGTGTCAAACCTGTAGATAAAGACCCACACAGAAACCTGGCTTGTAGCTACTCTTTCTATTTAAGCATGTATAGGTGATATGCTTCAGCCATTTCATTGACCTTTTCTGGTGTAGACCTGAAAAAACAAGCACTGCAAGTCTCCTAAATGTTGCTGTGTACTTTAAAAGAGCAAAACTAAGGCCAAGCACAGATGTTGGGCTGAGTGGGAAGCACTTATCTTCCAGCTCCCCAGTTGCAACCATAGGGGCTGTGAAAGATGACCTTTATCCCAGGCATCACAAGTTAATTTTTGTCTTTGTTAATGTAATTGAAAAGAAATTTAGGTTGCTGTAACATCACTGAGTGTCAAATCTAGACCAAATTTTTGTTAGTGGTATTCCAGCAGCCAAAACTGTATTGATTAACCCATGTCTGTTGGATTTGCAAGGTAGGAAGATGCTATGGGGCTAACCAGACTTACCCAGGAGTAAGTCACTGATATCACAAGACTGACCTTGACCATTGCTTTTTCTCAGACCAAGGATCCTTTACACCTCCAGTGTCAAACAGAGAAGACAGAGAAGTCGTTTTTCTTTCACCATGTGCAGGGTGAGGTGACTGAGATATTTGTCCAGTAGTGCTAACAAAAGTTTACTTTAATGCAAAGAGGAATTCTGATCTGCAGTTGCCTTAATCCACATTCCTCAATTTTCTCCTGACTACAACCAACCACATACCAGCGCCACAATAACACACTCTGATTCTGGTAGTGCACCTGTGCTGGGTAGGTTTCCTGGCCAACTTTTTGTTAAGATTTTCCACTGATTTTATCTTTAGACTGTAATGATTTTATTCCCTGCAAAGATTTTCGAGCAAGTTAACAAGTTTCTGTTGGAAAATTACTTTATCTAGATATATTCAAAATTAATCTCTCTTAAAAATAACTTGCTGTTAGTCAGTTTAAGTCCCTCCTGAGAAGTTTGGTGAGGTAGAGAAAAGTGTCTGGAAATAATGCTTTCAATTTTCGTGGTTGTAGTATTATCATTAAGAAATAATAAAGGAAACAGACTTGCCAAACAAACTAACAAGTTATCAAAATGTGTGCTGGTGTTCTGACTACAAACCACCAGCTCTACTGCTTGAATGCATTTTATGTTGTGGGAACTTTGATGTACAAGCAGCAAAAGAAAGCACATTTTATTGAAGAATATATGTAAGGTCTTCTAAAAAGAAAGCCAAATCCATACTGCTAGAATTGCAGTGGAGCTGGATGTAATATCTTGTGTCTTAATAAAGGAATAACGTCTATGTTGGCAAATAATAAATGTGAAATGATTCTTGATCACCTTTTTTTTTAATGCTTTATATCAATGTCTGTGTTTTAAATTATAAGTATGCTTGCAGAAACTGGTGTAGGTTTCATTCATTTTGTTAATCATTACCACTTTCCACTTCAGCTCCTTCTGAGTGAACTCAGTTCTTGAGTGCAGCCATACTGTTTTTACTTGTTGATTTTTAATGTATGGTGGCCTAAGGGTCTGGTAGCAAATGAATAAGCTTTTTAAAAGTAGTTGGAGTAAATGGTCTGATAGTACATAAGAGCTTTTACTATTTTATTTGACTTCCATTTGGTAAACAGATGTATTTAATTTTGCTGCTGCTGCACTGTAAATAATTATACTACAACACAAAGGCAAACGGGAATTGTTCAGCAATGAAAAAAAAGTCCATTAATTCCCACGTCTGTTTGAGTCCTTCTGAAGTGGAGCACACGCCTGGTTTTAGGCTACAGCAGATGCTGCTTGCACAGGTTCTGCAGTACACATGCCTGCTGAGTTTGGCATGCGAAGATTACTTTCTACTTGTAGTGTTACCTGCCTTGCAGATGGTCAAGCAAACACCATCCTTTTCCATACATGGTACAGGAGTTCAGAAAATGCATGGGTTTCTTACATCTGTCACTTATGGGCAGCTTAATGGTGTTGGTTCACTTTGTTTTGGTCAAGTTTTCTGTTTTAAATTTCTTGAGGGGGATCTTAGACTTACGCTCTACAGATTCATGTTGTTTTAGTTTTGTTGTTATGGAGTCTACCTGTGTTTGACCTTTCTTCACACTTTCTCTACACTTAAAAATCATGGATATTAATTTTTGCAAGTAATAGATTTCTATGTGTAGATTAAGTCTAAAGTACCACACAAATCAGAAATTCGGGCTAAAACTGGCGTGTGTTGAACGACCACAAGCTCCAAAAAGTATCTCCCCATTGAATGAAAGACATTGAATTTTACTGCCTGTGGAAATCCCCCAAAGCACAGTTAGCCTGGCTAATTATTTATGTATTGATATTTAAGTGTTGTAAGCAAGTGTAGTCACATGCTCAATCTTTACCAAAATCTGAATCCTGCTTACTACCGTAGGGATTTAAAAAAAACCCAACTAAACAAACA
>VWZS01001372.1:21621-35139 GCA_013397075.1 Rhabdornis inornatus
GGATCCGCGCGCCGAGCGGCTTAACCACGCAGATCTGTGCTACGGACGATTTATTTTTAATTTAAAAAAAAAAGCGTTTTTCGGGTGATTTGAGAGGGTTTTCAGCCTGGTCTCGCCCTGGACCGCCGGGAGCTCCTCGGGCCGCGCGCGGTGCCGCTCGGAGGTGGCAGCTGGTGGCTCAGCATGCAGCGCCGGGCTGGCCCCGCAGCAGATGCAGCCTCAGCTGCCGCTGGGCCCGAGCAGCGGCCCCGGGCCCGGGTCAGGCTCCGCAGCCCGGCCCGCCTGCCAGGACCGTGTCAAGCTGCCACTCTCGTCCCGCTCGCTGCCACTTGTCCCTCCCCAGCCCGGCCCCGGGCCAGGGGCCGCGCGGATCACGGGCATCAAGGATGCCGCAGCAGCACCGAGCTCCGCACAGTTCGACTTCTGGAGTTTCAGACTTCACTCAAAGCTCTTTTGCTTTTTTTTTCCTCATTTTCTTTTTTTTTTTAATATAATTCCTCTGCTGTTGGTGCGAGTGATGCAGCAGCAGACGATCCACGGGGAGCCAGCTCTCTGAATCTAACATCGCTTTATTAATTGCTTTAAAAATTTATATTCTGTACGGTGGTCAAAATATTTTAGAGAGGGCTTTGAGTGTTGAGGAAAACGTGCCAGGATGTCAGGCAGGGATGCTGATGATCGCTGGCCCCTGCTCAGCTCTGACACTCTCCGTGGTGTTAAATCCCTTTCTGTCATCCCCAAACGGAGCTGAAATTCTTCGTGGCTCTCGGTGTAACGTGGCAAAAAACCGGGGGTTTAGGCCATAATATTTATATTATATTTGTATAATATTTATATAATATTTGTATAANAAGAAAAGAAAAGAAAAGAAAAGAAAAGAAAAGAAAAGAAAAGAAAAGAAAAGAAAAGAAAAGAAAAGAAAAGAAAAGAAAAGAAAAGAAAAGAAAAGAAAAGAAAAGAAAAGAAAAGAAAAGAAAAGAAAAGAAAAGAAAAGAAAAGAAAAGAAAAGAAAAGAAAAGAAAAGAAAAGAAAAGAAAAGAAAAGAAAAGAAAAGAAAAGAAAAGAAAAGAAAAGAAAAGAAAAGAAAAGAAAAGAAAAGAAAAGAAAAGAAAAGAAAAGAAAAGAAAAGAAAAGAAAAGAAAAGAAAAGAAAAGAAAAGAAAAGAAAAGAAAAGAAAAGAAAAGAAAAGAAAAGAAAAGAAAAGAAAAGAAAAGAAAAGAAAAGAAAAGAAAAGAAAAGAAAAGAAAAGAAAAGAAAAGAAAAGAAAAGAAAAGAAAAGAAAAGAAAAGAAAAGAAAAGAAAAGAAAAGAAAAGAAAAGAAAAGAAAAGAAAAGAAAAGAAAAGAAAAGAAAAGAAAAGAAAAGAAAAGAAAAGAAAAGAAAAGAAAAGAAAAGAAAAGAAAAGAAAAGAAAAGAAAAGAAAAGAAAAGAAAAGAAAAGAAAAGAAAAGAAAAGAAAAGAAAAGAAAAGAAAAGAAAAGAAAAGAAAAGAAAAGAAAAGAAAAGAAAAGAAAAGAAAAGAAAAGAAAAGAAAAGAAAAGAAAAGAAAAGAAAAGAAAAGAAAAGAAAAGAAAAGAAAAGAAAAGAAAAGAAAAGAAAAGAAAAGAAAAGAAAAGAAAAGAAAAGAAAAGAAAAGAAAAGAAAAGAAAAGAAAAGAAAAGAAAAGAAAAGAAAAGAAAAGAAAAGAAAAGAAAAGAAAAGAAAAGAAAAGAAAAGAAAAGAAAAGAAAAGAAAAGAAAAGAAAAGAAAAGAAAAGAAAAGAAAAGAAAAGAAAAGAAAAGAAAAGAAAAGAAAAGAAAAGAAAAGAAAAGAAAAGAAAAGAAAAGAAAAGAAAAGAAAAGAAAAGAAAAGAAAAGAAAAGAAAAGAAAAGAAAAGAAAAGAAAAGAAAAGAAAAGAAAAGAAAAGAAAAGAAAAGAAAAGAAAAGAAAAGAAAAGAAAAGAAAAGAAAAGAAAAGAAAAGAAAAGAAAAGAAAAGAAAAGAAAAGAAAAGAAAAGAAAAGAAAAGAAAAGAAAAGAAAAGAAAAGAAAAGAAAAGAAAAGAAAAGAAAAGAAAAGAAAAGAAAAGAAAAGAAAAGAAAAGAAAAGAAAAGAAAAGAAAAGAAAAGAAAAGAAAAGAAAAGAAAAGAAAAGAAAAGAAAAGAAAAGAAAAGAAAAGAAAAGAAAAGAAAAGAAAAGAAAAGAAAAGAAAAGAAAAGAAAAGAAAAGAAAAGAAAAGAAAAGAAAAGAAAAGAAAAGAAAAGAAAAGAAAAGAAAAGAAAAGAAAAGAAAAGAAAAGAAAAGAAAAGAAAAGAAAAGAAAAGAAAAGAAAAGAAAAGAAAAGAAAAGAAAAGAAAAGAAAAGAAAAGAAAAGAAAAGAAAAGAAAAGAAAAGAAAAGAAAAGAAAAGAAAAGAAAAGAAAAGAAAAGAAAAGAAAAGAAAAGAAAAGAAAAGAAAAGAAAAGAAAAGAAAAGAAAAGAAAAGAAAAGAAAAGAAAAGAAAAGAAAAGAAAAGAAAAGAAAAGAAAAGAAAAGAAAAGAAAAGAAAAGAAAAGAAAAGAAAAGAAAAGAAAAGAAAAGAAAAGAAAAGAAAAGAAAAGAAAAGAAAAGAAAAGAAAAGAAAAGAAAAGAAAAGAAAAGAAAAGAAAAGAAAAGAAAAGAAAAGAAAAGAAAAGAAAAGAAAAGAAAAGAAAAGAAAAGAAAAGAAAAGAAAAGAAAAGAAAAGAAAAGAAAAGAAAAGAAAAGAAAAGAAAAGAAAAGAAAAGAAAAGAAAAGAAAAGAAAAGAAAAGAAAAGAAAAGAAAAGAAAAGAAAAGAAAAGAAAAGAAAAGAAAAGAAAAGAAAAGAAAAGAAAAGAAAAGAAAAGAAAAGAAAAGAAAAGAAAAGAAAAGAAAAGAAAAGAAAAGAAAAGAAAAGAAAAGAAAAGAAAAGAAAAGAAAAGAAAAGAAAAGAAAAGAAAAGAAAAGAAAAGAAAAGAAAAGAAAAGAAAAGAAAAACCCGTGAGAGCCTCCAAGCCCCATCCCTAAATCCCTTCCAGCTTTGCCTTGCTGTGCTCCCACCCCGAGCTGGGTGCATGGATGGCCTGGGGAAATCCTGGGAAAAATTCCCTCTGCCAGAGAGGGATTTTCCTCCCTGAGGCAGAGCCTTGAGATGTGTGGGTGGTTCACGCTCCAGCTCTTCCACTGATTTTTTGGGATCACCTCGGTCAGTGGAGAGGCTCCAGAAAGGTGGGATGTCCCCGTCTCCAGGGCTGCAGGTGACCCTGGGGATCCGAGCTCACGGGAGCCTTTTCCCTGAACCCTGCTCTGAATTCCCACACAGGAATTCCTGCCTTGGAATGCCCCGGCTGGGTTTTAGCAGAGGGTTGGGTTTAGGTTGGAAGGGTCCCAGGAGGTTTCTGCTCCCTGGGATCAGACCCAGCTCGGCTCAGGATGGAAAAACCAGGATGGAGCCAGCACAAGCTCACCGGGGAATGGTTTAAAGTAGAGAAGGATGATCAAGGATGTCAGGAAAATTAATCCACAAACACCAGAGGTTCATGTCCAAAAAGGAAACAGAAGAGTCCTTTTTGCTTTATTCGAATAAAGGGAGAGCCCGTGGGACATTCCCCTGGGATCTCTCAATTTTTTGGAGGACTCAGCCTCCTTTTTATCCCAATTTCCCATCCACATTTCCCTCTCTCTTTCCCCATTGGCTGAGGTACTTGAGAGGTCCAGACTTCCCAGAACCCCTGCTACCTGAAATCCCCCTCTAATGTACAACCCTCCCTTTTAATTTTTAATTCTCATGGAATTCATNTTGAAGCCTGAAGCAGCGTTGCTTCGCTGCTGCTGGGGGTGGCCACAGAAACAGGTGGGAAAAGGGGAAAAAGGAAATGGAATGCTGATGCTCAAAGAGCTCGAGGGGTTCTTGGTTTTCCTCTCCTGAAATCCTGGGCTGGGATCTCTTCCAAACCCTGGGTGCACCAAGTGAAGCCCTGGAATTCCTGGTGGTTTGATTCCTGAATAAAAGCCGAGTGTTCCAGGTTTTTAAAGCCACATCCCATTTTCCCTCAGCACCCCTGGAATTCTGTGGTTGAGATCACCAGCACAACTCATTCCTGTTTATCTGCTGTGCTTTAAGCCAGCCCATCCCCCAGATCCGGGGCTGGAGAGCATCACCCTCCTCTGCAGATCCTATTCCTGATTCCTGTTATTCTTCTCCCAGAATATCATCCCAGGAATGCGAGGGGGTTGTTGGTAAAATGATCCAGAATTGATTTTTAGAATTTGTCTGCATCCAGCCCTGGATCCCAGCACAGGGAGGAGCTGGAGCTGCTGCAGAGAGCCCAGAGGAGGCAGCAGGATGAGCAGAGGGATGGAGCAGCTCTGCTGGGAGGAAAGGCTGGCACAGCTGGGATTGTTCAGCCTGGACAGGAGAAGCTTTGGGCTGAGCTCAGTGTGGCCTTGCAGGGCCTGAAGGAGCTGCAGGAAACATGGAGAGAGACAATTCCCAAGGGATGCAGGGACAGCACACAGGGAATGGCTTCACACTGAAAAATTACAGGTTTAGATGGGATATTGGGCAGGAATTTTAACCTGGGAGGGGCTGGGATGGAATTCCCAGAGCAGCTGTGGCTGCCCCTGGATCCCTGGCAGTGCCCAAGGCCAGGTTGGACATTGGGACAGTGGGAGGTGTCCCTGCCATGGCAGGGGTGGCACTGGGTGGGATTTNCCTCCGTGAGGCAGAGCCTTGAGATGTGTGGGTGGTTCACGCTCCAGCTCTTCCACTGATTTTTTGGGATCACCTCGGTCAGTGGAGAGGCTCCAGAAAGGTGGGATGTCCCCGTCTCCAGGGCTGCAGGTGACCCTGGGGATCCGAGCTCACGGGAGCCTTTTCCCTGAACCCTGCTCTGAATTCCCACACAGGAATTCCTGCCTTGGAATGCCCCGGCTGGGTTTTAGCAGAGGGTTGGGTTTAGGTTGGAAGGGTCCCAGGAGGTTTCTGCTCCCTGGGATCAGACCCAGCTCGGCTCAGGATGGAAAAACCAGGATGGAGCCAGCACAAGCTCACCGGGGAATGGTTTAAAGTAGAGAAGGATGATCAAGGATGTCAGGAAAATTAATCCACAAACACCAGAGGTTCATGTCCAAAAAGGAAACAGAAGAGTCCTTTTTGCTTTATTCGAATAAAGGGAGAGCCCGTGGGACATTCCCCTGGGATCTCTCAATTTTTTGGAGGACTCAGCCTCCTTTTTATCCCAGTTTCCCATCCACATTTCCCTCTCTCTTTCCCCTTGGGCTGAGGTACTTGAGAGGTACAGACTCCCCAGAACCCCTGCTACCTGAAATCCCCCTCTAATGTACAACCCTCCCTTTTAATTTTTAATTCTCATGGAATTCATGGTTTTTTCTCATTGCTTCTTTCATCTTTCAATATCCAATTTCATTTATCAGCAAACCTACAGTTTGTTTGTAAAGGCAAATAACTTTTTCCATTCATTAATCAATGGAATCCATCCCATTGTTTCTTTTTTTTTTCTCAGTGCTGGTTTTATCTCCCAGCAGCCCCACAGCTTGTTTGGAAAGACAAATCCCTCATTCCTCTCAAGGAGGAGCGATGGGAATGTGGAGTGTCCTGTCCTGTGGGCAGCACCTGGAGCTGCAGGGAGCAGGTTTGGGAAAAGGAGCCCGAGGCAGAAAATCGCATTGCATCCCATGGGAAGTGAATTCCTGAGGAACTCGAGTCTCATCAGTGCTATAGCGGCTGTTCCAGGGGAGAATTCCCTTGTTTTCCAAAACGCAGAGTCCAGAATCCTGGAGCAGGGAAAACCCTGAGCTCAGGCACGATGGGGGAAATTCATCCCCATGGGTGGAGGGACGTCGTGGGGTCGTGATGAGAGCGATTTAGCTCAGAAATAGCTAATTTTTTATAATATCTCTGTATTCTTTAAAAGAAATAAACCCCGGAACGCATTCACAGAATATCAGGGAATTTCTTATCGAGGGATCCAGGAAAGCTCCTTTACTATCACGACATGGATGTGCTGTGCACAGAAAAACCCGAATTTCGACCTGTTTTTCTTTATGCCATCATTTATTGTTACAGCTGATCTGCTTTTCTCTGGCACTATTGGCTATTTGTCATCTGTGTATTTATCCGGGTTTTTTGAAAACCACTTTAATTTGAGAGCTGAAATTTAATCCCCTTTTAAATCCTCCGCTCCTCAGGACAGGAAGCTGCCTTGCAACGCGTGAAGAAGCTGAATATTGAAAAGATCTGGAAATCTGGGAATTTCCCCTTCGGCTCGAAGATTAAGGAGCGGATTTGCTGGGAACAAACGACCCCCGAGAGCAGCAGCGATGTCCGAACCCCGGCGGTGTCACCGGGTCCGTCCCCTCCGGGACATCCCCGCTGCTCCGCCTTTGTCCTGCCCGGTGCCGGGATTCCGCTCTGGGATTCTGCTCTGGGATTTGTGCCGCGGATTAACGAGCTGTAAAACTTCCCAGATGCTGGAATCGTTGTCCCCCCTCGGAGAAGCTGNTGGGCGATGGAAACTCCGGGATGGCCCTGTCCGCTGGAAACTCCCGATTCCGAGGGATGGGAACTCTCGGTCCCTAGGGATGGAAACTCCCGGTCCCGAGGGACCGGAGCTCCGGGATGGCGCTGCCCGCTGGAAATTCCCGGTGCTGAGGGATGGGAGCTCCGGGACGGCGCTGCCCGATGGAAACTCCCAATCCCGGGGGTGGAAACTCCTGATCCCGGGGGATGGAATCTCCCGGTCCTGGGCGATGGAAACTCCGGGATGGCCCTGCCCGCTGGAAACTCCCGATTCCGAGGGATGGGAACTCTCGGTCCCTAGGGATGGAAACTCCCGGTCCCGAGGGACCGGAGCTCCGGGATGGCGCTGCCCGCTGGAAATTCCCGGTGCTGAGGGATGGGAGCTCCGGGACGGCGCTGCCCGATGGAAACTCCCAATCCCGGGGGTGGAAACTCCTGATCCCGGGGGATGGAATCTCCCGGTCCTGGGCGATGGAAACTCCGGGATGGCCCTGCCCGCTGGAAACTCCCGATTCCGAGGGATGGGAACTCTCGGTCCCTAGGGATGGAAACTCCCAATCCCGGGGGTGGAAACTCCTGATCCCGGGGGATGGAATCTCCCGGTCCTGGGCGATGGAAACTCCGGGATGGCCCTGCCCGCTAAAAACTCCCGATCCCGGGGGATGGAAACTCCCGGTCCCGAGGGACCGGAGCTCCGGGATGGCGCTGCCCGCTGGAAATTCCCGGTGCTGAGGGATGGGAGCTCCGGGACGGCGCTGCCCGATGGAAACTCCCAATCCCGGGGGTGGAAACTCCTGATCCCGGGGGTGGAAACTCCTGATCCCGGGGGTGGAAACTCCTGATCCCGGGGGATGGAAACTCCTGATCCCGGGGGATGGGAACTCCAGATCCCAAGGAATGGGAGCTCCGGGACGGCGCTGCCCGCTGGGAATTCCCGGTTCTAAGGGATGGGAGCTCCGGGACGGCGCTGCCCGATGGAAACTCCCGGTCCTCGGGGAGCGGCGCTGCCCAGCCCGGGCTGTGGCCGGATGGTGACAATTAGCGACACTTAGCGCGCAGATGAGGCTGGCGAGTGGCAGCTGGCGGAGCCGGGGCTCAATTAAGCAGCACGCGCTAATGAGGCTGGGCCAGCCCGGCCGCGCGGGGGGCGAGCGGCGGCCACAGCGACACGGGAGGGGCGGGACACGACAGCGACAGCGACAGCGACAGGTCCGGCCCCACAACCTCGGGGTCGGGCGGGGCTGAGGCGGGAGAGCTGGGAAGGACACGGCACGGATTGAAGGTTTGTTGGGTTTTTTTGGGATAGATAAATATTCCTGGGTAAGTGGGGACGGATGTTTAGGTGGGAAATTCGGGAGATGTTCTTCCCTCCGCGCCCTGGCACAGAGCGGCTGCGGCTGCCCTGACCCCGGCAGTGCCCAGGGGATGGAAATCGGGGTTTGGAGCAGCCGGGGACACTGGCAGGTGCCGGGGATGGAATTTGGGGATCTTTAAGGTCCCNCTCTCTTGCCAGTAGCCATCAACCCAGTCACTGACATGGAGCAGAGACCCACAAGTGTGCCCAAGCTGGCCTGGGGGAAGGAGGAGGAAGAAAGCCCTGGAGCTGCCTCAGCACAGGAGACCAAGGAGGTGGTGCTGGTCCAGCCAGCACAGGAGGGTGAGTAGTAGAGCTGGGCCTCAGGGCTGGTGCCTGCATTCAGCTTGGCCCCATCCCATCCATTCCCATCCCATCCCATCCCATCCCATCCCATCCCATCCCATCCCATCCCATCCCATCCCATCCCGTCCCACTCCGTGATTTCATGAGTAACTCCGCGAGAAAACTTCAGGAGTTTTCATGTGGAGACTTCTAAAAATCCTCGTATCCAGCATTACAGTTGGACTCAGTGATCTTAAAGGCCTTTCCAACCTAAATGACTCCATGATTCCGTGAAGAATTTAATTTCCTTCTCTAAACTGCCCGACTTTTCCCTTCGCCGTGTCGTCCGTGTCGAGCTGCAGCGACAATCAGAGCCCGACAGAAACCTCAATATCTGCTCTGCAAAATCCTGACAGTGAAGGATTCACTGACAGCAGCGAAGCACAGAGATGTAATTCAGATCATTCTGATTTTTCAAACGAGATCATTTTAAATGAGCGCAAAAGTCACGTCACATAAACACCTGGTCATTTTAGAAAGTAAATCCTATTTTTTTTTTTGTCTTTCCATGTCACTCAGCAGTCTGCAGGTAGAAAAGAGACCAAGATAACCCCAGGGAGGATTTTTAGTTTTACCAGGACATGAATCAGGATTTTCCTTTAGACCAACCTTACAGTGGAAGCTGCCACTTATACTCAAAATTTCCAAATGTTACCTCTTTTAATATTCTTTAAATTCCCTTTATTTCATTTACTTTAATTTATTTTGAAAAAAATTTTCATCCCACCGTTCATTTTAGAATGCTTTGCAGCTGACCTACAGCTGTGGGTATTTTTATATGTGTAAATATAATATATTTATATTTATNCTTGGACATTTTTTCCTAGGAGATAACAGTTAAAGCTGGAATGTTCCTTTGTTAATGGCTGTTACTCTTACCTGAAATGCCTTTAAATGATCTCAGTGCAAACCCAAATATTCCCTCAGCACTTCAGGGGATTCTCCACTCCGGAGTATTTTTGGCTCCAAATCCCTTGAGCTCTTTTGTTTGTGTGAGGGTTTCAGAGGATTGTCCCAAAAAAAGGTGACACAGAGATTTTCCCAACCCCACCTGTTGCAAAAAAACCCATCAGAGACTTCGCCTTTTTTCCTGGAAAATGGAATTTTACGGGATAGTGATGCAATCAAAGCCCTGGTTCAAGACTCCCTGGGGACAAAGTGAAAACTTTGGCCCTAAATTTTGGGAGGGAATGGTGCTCCTGTCGTGTGCTACCTCTCAGCCAGCACCAAAAGGAGCTTTTGGGGTCACTGTGGGATTTAAAATGATGGAGCAGCTGTGGGAAACACTGGGAAACGGCCATTGCTGAGCTCTGCTTTGGGAAAGGCTCAGGAAGGAAAAGTCCCCCATGGAAACTTGATCCCAAACTGCTGGGAAGGGCCCTGGAGAGCGAGGGAGGGCTGGGAGAGGAGGAGTTGCTCCCTGCGGGTAGCACGGCAGGGAAAAAAGGCTCAAAACATTAAATTGAGGAGATTTTGGGATGAGTGGGGTGAGCAGGGATCCAGCGAGGAGATAAAAAGGGGAAAAACCTCTGAGATGCCTTTGGGAAGTGGTGCTGGAATGAGGCCATGGGCTCATGCCCCTCCAGCCTTTTTGCCATGAGGAGTGGAGCTGGATTAGTCGGCAATGCCTGCAGGAACATCCCTGATCCTGCCTGGAACAAATCCCTCTCCTTCCTGCAGGAACATCCCTTCTCCTGCTGCAGGAACATCCCTTCTCCATCCTGCAGGAACATCCCTGATCCTGCCTGGAACAAATCCCTCTCCATCCTGCAGGAACATCCCTTCTCCTGCTGCAGGAACATCCCTCTCCTGCCTGGATCAAATCCCTCTCTTTTCTGCAGGAACCTCCTGCATTGCAGAGGGCTCAGGGCAGGCAGTGCCAGCTAATCCAGCTCCAATCCTCATGGGAAAAAAGGCGGGAGGGGGACGAGGCACAGGATGTGCCAGCACAAATCGTGGATGTGGGCAGAAACAATCCTGAACAGCAGAACTGTAACGGAGCCTGAGCAAAGGGCAGGAATGGGAAGGGAAAACTGCCAGAAATCCCAGCGTGACCCCAGAGCTGTGTCCTGGCTGTCCATGAACTCTTCCCTCCATCCCAAACAGGTCAGGGGCTGCCAATCCCCTCCTGGCAGGACTGAGCCAGGCTGGTGTCACATCCCAGCAACTGTTCTGCACCTCCCAGGCTTTTGATTTCCTGCAGGAAAACCCACGGGGATAAAACAGGAACAGTGGGAAATCCTAACCCAGCCTCTGTGGGATGGGATCTGCTCCTAAACGTCACCTGTGGGAGCTTTCCTGCAGGTCCCAGCTCTGTGACACACATTCCATGTCCCTGGTGGGTGGCACAGGTGCAGTGGCCGTGAGGAATTTTCGGTGTCCAGGTTAAAACAACCTCCCAGACCACATGGAATATAATCCTAATTTATAACCCAGATGTGGGGATTATTGATGCATTCCCCTCTCTGCTTTCAAGGATTTGATTTCTGTTCTTATTCCATCACGTCCTGGTGGATCTGTTATTGAACTGAGCAAGGCCACACTCTTCCAATGTAAGGAAAAAAGGAAAAAAGGAAAAAAGGAAAAAAGGAAAAAAGGAAAAAAGGAAAAAAGGAAAAAAGGAAAAAAGGAAAAAAGGAAAAAAGGAAAAAAGGAAAAAAGGAAAAAAGGTGGGTGTTTGGTTAAAATCCCTTTTTGGGGGGAAGATTGCACAGTTTTTACTGTAGAGCTGTTACTACCTGGATGGAATCCAGCAGAGAAGGGAAGTTTTGGGAAGTTTTGGGAAGTTTTGGGAAGTTTTGGGAAGGGAAGGGAAGTTCCGGGAAGGGAAGTTCCGGGAAGGGAANAGGAATGAGGCGCTTGCTGTGCAATCACAGATTTATAACGAGCAATTACAGATTTATCGGCGGTGCTGATTTACACCAGGGCTGAGCCAGGAGCCAGAAAGTTTGGAAGTTATTCGGCAGAAAAAGCAGGAATGGGAAGGGGTTTGCATCATGTGAAGGGTTGGAATAAACATCTGTGAGCAAGGACAGCATGGAATGAACTCAGCAGAGCGGAGTCCGAGAGCTCTGATGGGAAATTGCGTCTGACACAAAGCAGTTCCGGGGGCTTGCGGTGAATTTTCTCCTCGCGAGGTTCCGTTTTTGCAGCAGAACCTCGTGAAAAACAACCCGGGCGAGGCACCGGGAGCTCCCTCGGTGCCATCCCCTCGCACACCCCGCGGGCACTGCCCTCCCCCGAGGGAAAACTTCCTTCTGGGAAAGGGGAAAAACACGACCTCAGCTAGAGATCCAAACAAAACACCAGGGTTTTAGAGGGATTTAATCATCCCTTCCTTCCCCAGCTTCCTCTCCTGCGGAGAGCTGAATATCCCCGGATTCACACGGTAAAACACAAGGGTTTAACCATCCCTTCCCCACTAATTCCTCTCCTTTTGGAGACTCGGAAACTTGGATGGAAAAGCTTTTGCTTTGGGAGCCTTTGATCGGAGGTGAGCAGGAAAGGAATGAGCAGGAAAGGAGCGAGGGAGGTTTGCACACGCTGGGAAAGGAATTTAAAAAAAACAAGAAAAATAAAATTGATCGTTGCTTCTGCCCAACCTCAAACCAATTCCCGCAAAGTCTGGGCTCAGCCGCAGTCCCGGCTTGAGGACGAGCTGTCAAATGATGCTGGTGGGAAGCAGCACCGAGGTTTTGTCCTTAATTGCCCCGGGAAGGCCGCGCTGTGACAGCTGCGGTACCTGGCTGGCCACGAGAAATGAAAAAGGCCCCATTAAGGATGGTTTGTTAAACAGTGACTGATAAGTTGTTATCTTTCAGCATCTCCGGCTAATTAGACACCGCGAGCCAAAGTTAATTTGGTGGAAAACATTTCTCGACTTAATGACATTTATGGGCAATTAAGCGTGTTGCAGCAAGAGCGCACATTTACATTCCAGCCTCTTTCCAGGGCCTAACAAGAGCCCACCTCTCTCTCCACGGGAGATTTGGGGCTCCCGGTGGAATTCTCGCGGCGCAGACACCGCGGGTCCGCTTGTTTTCCTGGAAACCGCTCGTGTGAGACGCGGTAATGAGGAGCAGCCAGAGGGGAAAGGAGGGGAAATAAAAACATTTACCCCGCTCAGGTTCCTGCTGTGGCACGGCGAGAATTGTGCTGGGCTCAACAGGGGCAGGACGGCGGTGATCCCTGAGCAGCGGAATCCCAAAATCGCTGGGCTTGGGGAAACCTCCGGGATCGTCGAGTCCGGCTTTGACCAAACCTTGTCAAGCCTCAGGTTCTGGAAGCGCTGGCGCAAAATTTGGCAGAGGGTTTGGAAAAGCAGCAAGTGAACATAACCAGCTCCAAATTTACTGAAGAAGGTTCCATGGGATTGATTCCATTTCTAATTACCAGGAGGGAGAATGAGTGCGCTCCTCGGTAATTACAGAAACATGGAATCATCGGAGCTGCGAGAGCCTTCGGGGTCACCGAGCGCCACCCCAGCAGCACCATCGGCACCCCCGACCCTAAACCCTGTCCCCGAGGGGCTCATCCAGACACCTCGGGACGCTTCCAGCGACAGCGACACTTCCCAAGCCGGCCCATCCCAGTGTCCCTTCCTGCCCTCGGGGCAGGATTTGGGAGGTGCTGCCCAGCTGGCACCTCCTGGCACGGGCAGGGGCTGCTTTTGCCCCCCTCCCTCAGCAGAAAACACCAGCTGGGACCGCTGCCTGCTGCTGATTTCTCCAAAAATTCGCAAAACCGTGGGGAAGCTGCAGGGAGGGCCGGAGTCACGTTAAAGCCGGGATGCGTCAGGGGCTTCAAAGGTCGCGTGGACCGAAAAATCCCGGTGGGGACATCCCCGAGCCTCAGGAGTTTGGGCTGAACAAAATATTGAACCACAAATGAAGGCGGCTGAGCGTGCCAGGGTGTGCTGGGACTTGCCCGGGTCCAGCCCTGAGGGACCCGAGGCCACAACGGCAGAGACGGAGAATCCAAAACTCTGCTGGAGCAAAAAAAAAAAAACATCTTCGGTGTCCAGGGCAGGGAACGGAGCTGGGGAAGCGGCTGGAGAACCAGGAGGGGCTGAGGGAGCTGGGAAGGGGCTCAGGCTGGAGAAAAGGAGCGGAGGGAAGGGGAAAGGAGCTGAAAGGAGCGGAGGGGAGCAGAAAGGAACCGAAAGTTTGGGAACGAGCTCGTCCCGCCCCGTGCCGGCCCCGCAGTGGCGCCGCGGGACCCGCAGGGGGCGCTGCGGAGCGGCCGCGCCTCCGCTCCCAGAGGGACAGACGGACACAGGGACAGGGGGACAGGGGAACACAGGGACA
>VWZS01001372.1:35185-49558 GCA_013397075.1 Rhabdornis inornatus
GGGACACGGGGACAGGGGGACACAGGGACAGGGGGACACAGGGACAGGCGGACAGAGGGACACTGGGACAACAGGACAGGGAGACACAGGGACACAGGGACAGAGGGACAGGGGGACACCGGGACAGGGGGACACAGAGACAGGGGGACACAGGGACAGAGGGACAGAGGGACAGACGGACAGAGGGACGCTCCCCGGAACACAGAGAAACCTTCCTAAAGGGACACAGAGAAACCCCATCCGGCAGCCTGGGACACAGCACAGCCCGGACAGGCTGGGAGAGGGAGAAGAGGAGAAGCTGCAGGGAGAGCTCAGAGCCCCTGGCAGGGCCTGAAGGGGCTCCAGGAGAGCTGGAGAGGGACTGGGGACAAGGCATGGAGGGACAGCACACAGGGAATGGCTCCCACTGCCAGAGGGCAGGGCTGGATGGGATCTTGGGAATCAGGAATTGTTCCCTGGCAGGGTGGGGATGGAATTCCCAGAGCAGCTGTGGCTGCCCCTGGATCCCTGGCAGTGCCCAAGGCCAGGTTGGACACTGGGACAGTGGGAGGTGTCCCTGCCATGGCAGGGGTGGCACTGGGTGGGATTTAAGGTCCAACCCAAATCGTTCTGTGATTCCATGGTTTTATGAGTCAAAGAGAGTGAACACAACAATTTCTAACTTGAGAACAGAAGCCAGAACTTGTTGCTGAATTCTCTCTTTCCCGTGCAATGCTCAGGGGGACAAAAAGGGGATGAAGCCCTTTAAAGGCTTCCAGGGACATCCAACACCTGGAGTGGGAGTGAGAAAAGCATGGCCAGGGATGGCTGAGGTGCCCAGGGATGGGTGTCCAGGATTGGGTGCCCAGGGATGGGTGCCCAGGATTGGGCACCCAGGGATGGGTGAGGTGCCCAGGGGTGGGTGCCCAGGGATGGGTGAGGTGCCCAGCACCAGCTCCATGTTCCCAAACAAACAGCAAATCCTGGTGTGCTCCTGGGTGAGGATTGCATCCTGCTCTGTTTCTCCTCCTGTTTTCCAACCGCAAAACATTCCCAAGGATTCCCAGAGCCTCTGTGAGGAGAAATCCTGCAGGGTTTGGGCAGTGCCCACAACCCCTGGGATGGGGATTGGGAACTCCATGGGTGTGGTATTTAGCTGTGAGCTTCCTGTGAATTTGGCTCCTTGTTTTCCAGCCCTGGGTCACTGCTGGGGGTCCCGAATTCCAGGATTGGGAGCTGCATCCTCAGCTTTGTGTCAGGAAGGTGCTGCAGGAAAGCTCCAGCCCCCACAGCAGCAGACGCTGGGAAAGCAAACCGGACAAAGGGAAGGTAGGAATCCTTCCCAGGGGTGGCTCCGCTTTGTCCCTGGCAGTGAAAAAGTTAAAACTCATAGGGTTATTCATGAATTCCGCTTTTTAAAAACATGTCCCATTAAAATGCAGATTTAGGCTTCCATTTGCAAAGAACATCGTTATTTCCAATTCTGTATGGGAATCCTTTTTGTATTTGTATCTTTTGGGGAGAAAGTCCAGCTGCCTCTTGTGAGATTGCACATATCTCTTCAGATGTCAACAAATCATTGAAAAGTGTCAGAAAGGGGGAAATGAAAGATAATTATTCAAACCATGGAGAGCTGCTTTGAAAGTGAATAGGATCTGTCAGATAGGCTTTGAGAACAGCAGTTGGCTGCTTGCATTGGATATATTAAATGGACATATCCAGAGGCAAGGGATGCTGCTTGAGATTCAGATCAGTTGAAGAACTGAATTTTTAGGGTGGAAGAAGCTGAAACCACCAGGAATTACAGAGAGGAAATCAGATTTTTATGGAGTGGAAGAAGCTGAAACCACCAGGAATTATTGAGGGGAAATAATTTTTTTGGGGTGGAAGAAGCTGAAACCATCAGGAATTACAGAGAGGAAATGAGATTTTTATGGGGTGGAAGTAGCTGAAACCATCAGGAATTACTGAGGGGAAATCAGATTTTCATGGCGTGGAAGAAGCTGAAACCACCAGGAATTGGGAAGGTGTTTTACAGAGTTAGGGTGAGATGCTACAGGGAAGAGAATGATCTGTAAATAAAGCCAGGAAAAATGGAACTTTAACATTTGTCAGCTCTGGTTTGGGATAAAGGACGAGGAGGATTTGGCTGAATTGAACATAGATGGGGTGCTGTAAATGGGAATATTCCTGCAAGCCCCACCCAGCACCAGCATCCCCCCAAACCCTGTCCCCAGGGGCCACATCCAGACTGCTCTGGGACAATTCCAGCGACTCCAAACCTCCCTGGGCAGCTCAGCCCAGTGCCTGACCACTCTGGGAGGGAAAAATATTTCTAATTTCTGACCTGAGCCTCCCCCTCACTGCCCCTCCTGGCAGATACTCCAAGAACGTTTGGCAGCAGGAATTTCCCCATGGAAAGGGTGGGAAGAGCTGCCCAGGGAGCTTTGGAGTGCCCAGCCCTGGAGGTGGCACCTGGAGGTGGCACTCAGTGCTCTGGGCTGGGGACAAGGTGGGCATGGGGCACAGCTGGGACTGCCTGGGCTGGGAGGGCTTTTCCAAACTCTGGGATTTGGGGAATTCTGAGAAATTAAAGACATTTAAAGGGGTGCCAAAGGTGAGTGAGGAATAGCTGGGGGTGGGAAGCTGCAGCCGGCGTCTCACCAGTTTATTTCTTTCAAGGTGACTTTTCCCCCCTTTCCTTTTCCTTTCTTCCTTGTGCTTTTCTGGGCTGACCCAGCTCGTTTTGGGGTGTACGGAAAAGGCAGGAAAACCTCCAGCAGCTTCCCATCATTTCTGCTCCCTGGCATGGGGTGGGGCCAGGTTGGACACTGGGGTTGGAGCAGCCTGGGACAGTGGGAAGTGTCCCTGCCATGGCAGGGGTGGCACTGGGTGGGATTGAGGGTCCCTCCCAGCCCAACCCAGTCTGGAATTCTGGGATTCTGAGTCTCTGTCAAGCCCTACCTGCTCCAGATCCCCTAAGGGAAAATCCAAATGAGTTGTTTTTTGTTTTTTTTTAAGCAGCTTTGCTTGTTGCAATTCTTGCCCAAAAGTCACAACACGAGATCTCATTAAAAAGTTCTCTTTGGCTTTCAAAATTCAATTAAATATTTGACATCACGCCACAAAGAGCAAACCAAAAGTGCATTGCTCCATTCTAATCCTGACCAGAACATCCCCTCCAGAAAACCCCACAGATTAAAGGACAGATTTGCAACCCCAATCCCAAAACCAGTCTCTTAAATCCTTTTTGAAGGAAGGGACATGCCCTAAGCAGGTTTGCCAGCAGCTGCATCCCTGTCCCTGCCCTCTCCAGGTTCCTGCAGCGGCTCCACCAACCCCCCACGGGTCCCTTCCCAGATGGGAGCAGTGACAGCAAGGACGTCTAGGATTGTTCCCGAAGAATTCCTGTCCCCCGGCCTCCCCCACCTCCCTGGCGCGGAGGGAGCGGCTCCTCCCTCCCTGGGCGGGTCCCAGGCCGGGCTGGATGGGGCTGGGAGCAGCCGGGGACAGTGGGGGCTGTCCCTGCCCGGGGATGGGGGAAGATTTAAGGTCCCTTCCCCCCCCAAACCATTCCCTGATTCTCTCCGTGGTGTCCCAGTTGTGATGGGCTGGGGCACAGCTGGAGCCAGATGTGCTGGATCCTGGGACACCGGATCCCAGAATCCCCAAATCCCCGAGGCTGGAAAAGCCCTCCCAGCCCATGCAGTCCCAGCTGTGCCCCATGCCCACCTTGTCCCCAGCCCAGAGCACTGAGTGCCACCTCCAGGTGCCACCTCCAGGGCTGGGCACTCCAAAGCTCCCTGGGCAGCCCACTGGTTTTTTGGGTGTTTTAAATTCCACAAGTATTTGATATAAAATCCATAATGTATCCCCACGGATGTGAACTCCTAACCAACATGACCCTAAAACCATTGAACTCCAGCATGTGCTGGGTGGGGAGGGACCTTGAAGATCATTTTGTTCCTTCGGCAGGGACACCTTCCACGACCCCAGGCTGTTCCCAGCCCCACCCAGCCTGGCCTGGAGTGGATTTGGGGAAAATGCTGCCAAGAATCAGCTGATGCCAAGTGCCCTGAATTTCCCAGGAATGGCAAATGCCCCTTGGCCAGCTTGGCGTGCAGATGTTGGGCTGACAGAATTCTGCACATCCAGGGCTCCACTCAGCTCCTGCTGCAGCTCAGGGGGATTAAAATGAGACAGAAACAGAAAGGGAAGAGCTGAAATGAAAGGAGTTTGAAGAAACAAATGAAGAAAAAAAGGTTGTCTTTGGGGAGCTCTGTCCTTCCTCCAGGGAGTTTTCCAAGGAGATAATCTTTGAGATGCTGGCACAAGGTATTTGAATCCCTGCTTCAAGACAGGAAAAGGGAGAAGAAAATAAAGAGCAAAAGGAGAAGGTGGCTTTTTTCTGTCAAAGCAAAATCTACCTCTTACTTTGGGGGGGAAAAAAAACCGAAAAAAAATTTGCTCTATGTTATTGATAATTATTTCTCCAGCAAATGGGGTTTTACATTTAAATGGATTCTTCTGCTGAGAAGCCAACACTTGGCCTTGCAAAGTCTTCTTCTTCCAGCATGATGGTGTTTGTATTTATATCTATATAAATTTATATTTAAATTTCTATTTTACTTGAGTTTGGGATTATTTTAGTGGGATCTGTGTCCTTGCCTGTAGACACCAACGACCCAACCCCAAAAAAGCCTCAGTGAGAGCTGCCTGCTGTTGCTGTCCCCACACCCGGGACAAATTCCTGCAGTGTTTTCCAGGGATTCAAGGGAGTTTGTGGGGTTTTTAATCCCAGGTGTGTGTGTTTGGGGCCTGGCACTGCAGACCTGTGAGGGCCAGGCCAAAACTGCTGCCCCCATTCCATGATCTGAGCAGGGGAAGTTGAATCCTTTGGAATTCCACAGCCCACCAGGAGCATTGAAAACTCCATGCTGGGGATTTTTTTATTTATTTACCTTTTTTTTTAAATCTTTTGGGCCTGAGAACTGTATTTTCATATGGGAAGATGGAGTTTGGGGTTCAGGCGTTTGCCCATAAAAAAGCATTTTGTGTCTGAGGGGAGAAAAAGTGGGCAAAGAGGATTTCTGCTGAAGGGAAAAGAGAGTTTTGGACTGGTCAGAATTCAGCTCCAAAGAGATGAGATAAAGCCAGGCAGCATGGGTTGCTCCTGATTTTATTTTCATTTCACTGTCAGGATGTGAGGGAGGAGCAGGGATGTGGAAAAAAGGAATTTTTTGGAGGCCAAGCATGAGGTTTGCTTTCCATCCCAGGGAATCCTAGATTTCCCCGAGTTATTCCCACGAAATATTTCACTGGCAAAGCAAAATCATTCTCCCTTTTTATTTTCTCTGACCACCTCTTGCTCTCAGTGCCAGGGATGCCATCCTGCCCTGGGCTGAGGGGAAAATTCTGAAATTCTGTCAGGAAAATTCAGCCACTAACACCACAGCTCTATGTCCAAAAAGGACACAGAGGAGCCCTGTAACTTTATTCCAATAAAGGGACAGCCCATGGGACATTCCCCTGGGGTCTCTCAATTTTTTGGAGGAATCAGCCTCCCTTTTTATCCCAGTTTCCCATCCACATNCATTCCTGTCACTTCCAGAGCCACGAGGGGTGCTCAGGGAATTCCCACAGCGCCCTGAACCCCAAAAATCCCCAAAAATCCCCCAAAATCCCCAAAAATCCCCCAAAATCCCCCGAAATCCCCCCACATGGGCAGCATTGTCCTGGCAAGCAGCAGCCCTCAGCCCTGGAGCAGCATTCCTCAAACCCCAGAGTCTGGGAGTTTGGAACTTTCTGGCACTGACCCCCAAATCTGCTTTTTTGGGCTGCTTTTGAGGCCTTGGAAAAGGCCTCCGAATTTGAATGATGGAGTTGGAGAATGATGAAAATCACTGGTGTGTGATTTTCACTTTTCACACGGTGATGGGTTTGGAATTTGGGGTTTTTGAGTACAGTAATAGGTGTGGGACAAGGTGGAGGTTCTGGGCGTTGGCTTTTTCTTCCTTCTTGTTCCTTCTTCTTGGTTTTAGGTGGTACTTTTAAAATCAGAGAGAAAATCCGGTAGTGTGGGCCACAGGGGTTTGGTCATTGGGTCAAAATAAAAACAATGTAGCTGTTTTTAATTCAACAATTCGGCTTTAAAAGACCTGACAACAAGCCAGTTAAAACTCCAGTTTTTCGGTTTTAGCTTGTTAGCTACAAGTGCTGTAGCACTCACTGTAATACAGAAAAAATTAATAAACAAACTTTGTCTCTTGTGCTTCAATCACAACTCTAATTAATTGTAGCAAAAGAAAAAGGAAGATAAACGCTAATAAGTGATGCTGCTGCTGCTAATTATGATAACGATTATAATGACAATGATAATGATAATGGTAATAATAATAATGATGATAATGATAATGATAATAATAATAATAATAGTAGCAACAATAAATCCCAGGCATCAATCGCCTCTTTTGGGATCTCTCCGGGATTTTTCCCGGGCATCAATCCCCTCCTTTGGGATGTCTCCGGGATTTTTCCCTGGCATCAATCCCCTCTTTTGGGATCTCTCCGGGATTTTTCCCTGGCATCAATCCCCTCCTTTGGGATGTCTCCGGGGCTTTTCCCAGCTCCTGGCGGTGCCCCAGGAATTCCCATTCAGGTAGAGCCGTGCTGGGGGCTCCTTGTCCCGGCGCAGGCGGGATTTGCGAGCCCGTGGCACCGGCGGCTTTTCCGGCTGGCACGCAGCAGAAAGAGGCGCTTGTTTGTGCGGGGGCCCGGCGAGCAGAGCCCGCTGCAGGTGCTGCCCCAGCAGCCCCATGTTGTTGAAGAAAAGCTCGCAGGTGCTGGACGGCGCTTCCTGGGCTCGGCAGCGAGCTCCAGAGCCTGCCAAGGCCGGACAGAACCGCTCTGTTGCCTTAAGAGTGCATAAAAAAAGATGTTTCAATGCTGTCGTCGGATCTGGGTGCTTTGCCACGGAGGACAAAAAGTCTCCTGTAAAATTGGGTTTAAATAGTCCTATCTCACTTGTGCTCTGGGGGAGCAGATTCCATTGTGCCGGTGTCCCCTCTGCAGTATGATATCATAGCTTCAGAGGAAGCCTTTATTCCGAGGTCACATCAGTTTGTCCTGGCCATGCAATCATTTTTTGTGCCACGGACAATGTTTTACTGTGGAGATATGGGCCAGATGGCTCAGCCACTTGCAGTCCGGAGTGAAACAGGCTCTTTATTGTGGCTGAATAAACAGAACCCATTGTGCCCCGCTCGTGAAACTCTTGTGGCCACGGCCGGGCGAAGATGAAGTATGAAATTTTCACGGCTGAGGGAAGAATATGTAAAACAACAAGCAAAAGGGGTGTGGGCTTCCAAAACATTTCCTCATTGTCCCTTCTGTTTTCCCCCTCGGCAGGGATGAGGTATTTGCGTGCCCTGCCATTGTCTGGGGCTGTTTCAGGGCTCGCTCGGGTCCCCCCCGTGCTCTGCACCTCCCGCCCCTCCTGGCCCGGCTCATCCCGGGATTTCCTGGGCACGGCCTGCCCAGGTGTGTGCCCACACAGGTGGAAGAGCTTTGCCAAGTCCGTGTCTCGTGATTTATTGTTTTACAGCCCCGAGAGCTCCCCCTCGGCCGGGGCTCTCCCGTGGGCCGGCAGCACATGGAGCTGAGCAGGGAAAAAAAGATTTTCCTCCATGCCAAAGAAACAATTTCCTTTTTTTTCCCCCCCATCATTTCCCCCCAGGGCTGCCACTCCAGAGGGTTTTCCCCCCAAAGAAAATTCCCATTTTCCTTTGAAACTCGCCCCATGCAGAGCTTCCTCCACGGCAATGTCAGCAGCGTTCCTTTCCTCCCTCTAATTGCAACCCGAGCCAACCTTGACTGGCAAGGAGAAAGTCCCTGACAGGTTTGGGCTGAGTCCAGACCTTCTCAGAGAGTCTGTCAGGCGCTGTTTGACAGCATGCAAATGTATGCAAATGAGGGGACACCGGCCGAGCACCTGCGGAAAGTGTCCATCCCCTCTCCCGCTCCTGCACGCACGTGGGTTTTTTGGAATTCTGCTCCACGTGCCCGTGCCAGAGGATTGTGCGGCCGTCAGCACAACGCGGGGCCGGGCCGAGCCGCGCTCTTTGTCCTGCCGGGAGGAGCGGGGCCGTGGCTGCCGTCCAGCCCTTGCAATCCTCCTTTCCCCGCAGCATCCCCAGCCTTTTGGGGTTCCCGTGTCAAGGAACGCCTTCTGTTCGCCGAGGCGCTGCCAGACAGAAAGGCAGCAGCTGCAGAGGGATGCGCACGGGAACCTGCGGCAATTCCAGAGCCCGGGGATGCGGGGAGGGAGCAGGGACGGAGGAAGGAGAGGCAGAATCTGAGTGAGGCAGTGTTGGAGGCCTAGGAAAATTACAGCCAGGGAAACCATTCCCAGGCTGAGGTCTCTCCTGCTTCTCTCAAATCCTTTCCCAAGCTAATAACACGTTCGGCTCCGGCAGGGAGTTTTCCCCCAAGACGATAGTTTTGTTAAAATAGAATGGAATTAATAACATTAGATTAACACCTAGTGTTGACCGTGGGACCCGTCCTGAAGTACTGTCCCAGAGGCGTTTTCCCAATTATCCAATGAACTACTGTCTTGTCTCAGTTCAGCAGAACACCCTATAAATATGAACCACCCTTCCCAATAAAATGCCTCCTTTTCCCCAAAGAAGTCTGTATTGCTATCGTGGCTTTCTCTAGCGCAGTAGCGACAAGGCGGAGCTGCCGAGGAGAAACTGCGGCTGTGGGGAGCAGCCCCGGGTCCCCTCGGTGTCCCATGGAGCAGCCCCGGGTCCCCTCGGTGTCCCATGGAACAGCCCCGGGTCCCCTCGGTGTCCCCCGGCTCAGCCCCGGGTCCCCTCGGTGTCCCCCGGCTCAGCCCCGGGTGCCCTCGGTGTCCCATGGAGCAGCCCCGGGTCCCCTCGGTGTCCCCCGGAACAGCCCCGGGTCCCCTCGGTGTCCCCCGGAGCAGCCCAGGGATGCTGTGGGCTCAGGGATGCGGGGATTTGCTGCCCTGAGGCTGCACAGGGTGCGGGACAGCGTTTGGAGAGCTCCTCAAACAGAGAAGCGCTGCGAACTCAGGGAGTTCTGGCACCTGAATTCCAACCTGGCACAGGAAGAGCAGCTGGCTACTGAGAATGTGTCAGACACGCATCCCACACCAACTTCCAGCCAAAACCCGGGTGAATCCTCCCAGATCCCCTGCGGCAGCTTCAGTTTCACACAGCTGAACAATCCCAGCCGGGGGTGACCCTGTGGATGGTGCCAGGGTCACACGGAGACACGGGACACGGCTTCCAGAGAGTTCCTGGGGCTGGATCCCAGCCCGAGGCACCTGGCAGTGCCCGCAGGGCTGGCAGGGCAGGGCAGGGGCGCCTTCCCCTGAGCCACGGCCTCAGAAGATCATGGAATGGAACCAGAGAATCCCAGAATATCCTGAGCTGGGAGGGACCCCCAGGGATCATTGATCCAAACCCTGTTCCTGCCCAACAATCCCAGCCTGGGCATCCCTGGCAGCTCCTGGAGCTCTGTGCCCATTCCCTGGGGAGCCTGGGCAGTGCCCAGCACCCTCTGGGGGAAGAACCTTGCCCTAAAATCCAGCCTGAGCCTGCCGGAGGCAGGATCCTCACTCCGCTCCAGCTCTCCCTGTAGGAAAAGCCAGGTCACGCAGGATGTTTCATGTGGTGAAACATCCAGAAAGATCTCAGAGCGTGAGGCAGCACAGGGACAGCACAGCCAGCTGAAGGCTGAGCTCCGAGGGCCACAGACCGGACAGAAAATGGGAAACATTCCTCAGGCCTGGGATAGCAGAGGTGTGGGAAACGCAGGCGGCTGCTGCTGGGAGCCGGGTGGGTGCAGAGGGGCTGAAGTTGCTCCTGAGCCTTTTCCTGCGGCTGGGGATGGGCAAGGACCGGGCTGCTGAGCAGGGATGGGGATGAACACTTAGCACGGTGCCCCCAGAGCTCCCCTGGCACCAGTTTTGTCACCCTCCCCTTTGGAACAGCACAGCCAGGGGGACCTGCTCCAATCCCCCTGCTCCGTATGGAAATCAGCCCCCGCTTTCTCCGGAGACACAAAATCAGCGCTGCTCCGTCCGGGCTTTTTTGTTCGTTTTTTTCTTTTTTTTTTTTCTTTTTTTTTCCCTTCCCACTTTGGAGCCCAAGGTAGCTGCATTTAGAAGCTTTATGTCCTTTCTTTGCCGCTGCGGCAGGGTTGTGGTCACTCAGGCAGCAGTAACTTTGAAAAAATGACCCGTCTACACCCAAACAATAACAGAATCCCCCTTTTTATGTTGGCAACGCCCAGCGCTTTCTCTGCCCTTCAGGACTCCCCACGTAGACGCAACTGTTTGCCCAGCCCTCTTCTGAACGACTTAATTAAGCAAAAGAAAAAGTGTCACTTTCTGCCGGGCTCACAAAAACAGAGCTGTGGGGGTAAGGAGGGGACGCGGCAGCAGCCCCGCATTCCTCGGCGGGCTCGGAAGGGCCCCTGTCCCCATCCCGGTGCCAGGACACGGCTTTGTCCCCGCCGAGCCTGTGCCCAGGTGCCAGGAGGGCTCGGTGGCACCCCTGTGCCGTTCCTGGCAGCTTTGCCAAACTTCATGGAAAGAGGAGAAGCTTTTTCCCTCCAAGGGGGGACCAAACAGCTCATCGTCCCACCCAGGGCAGCTCCGGGGGCTCCCACACTTCCCAGATTTCCCACATTTCCCACACTTCCCACACTTCCCAGATTTACCAGATTTCCCACATTTGCCAGATTTCCCACACTTCCCACACTTCCCAGATTTACCAGATTTCCCACATTTCCCACACTTCCCAGATTTACCAGATTTCCCACATTTGCCAGATTTCCCAGATTTCCCACACTTCCCAGATTTCCCACATTTCCCAGATTTCTCAGATTTCGCCGGATCCACGCTGGGAGCTGCTGGGAACACGTGGGACGCGTGCACATTCCCTGATCCGTGGGGATTACAAAATCTCCCTCCAACCTCCCGAGCTTCATTTCCTTCCCTCCGGAGGCTGGATCTGCTCCTCAGGCTCCCCAGGCGGCTCCAGCTGCTCCCTGTCCAAGGAAAGGGATGAGGCTCTCACCACCACGAGTGCTTCAAGGGCCGGGGCTCTCAGAGCTTTTTTTATTTAACGAGAGGAAAAAAGTTGCTCTTAACCAGGCAGGGGAGGCCGGAGCAGAAGTGTCTGGCTGAGTTATGTTCTCCCCTTCTGGCTTTATCTCCATTAAAGGAGCATAAATTCATTTTGGGCTGCGGCTCTGCAGGGGTCAGGGGCTGCTGTGGCTCTGCACAGCCCCAAATCAATGGCCCGGCTGTTCACCCTGCACACATGGGGGGCTCCGAGGGCTCGGCGGGGTCTTTTCAGATTTTAAAAAAAAAAAAAAAAAAAAAAAAAAAAAAAAAAAAAGATAAAAAATAGCGGTTTGCCCTTATTCTCTCCCACCCCAGCCACGGCTTTCCTTTGGTTATCCCTGGCAGGGAGGAGCCCGTGCACTTCAGAAATCCTGTAATCCTCAAAGCAGACCATTGCATTTTAAATAATGAAAATTAACAAAGCCAAACAGGCCCTGAAATGCTTGGCTGTATTTTCTTGGGCTCTTCAAGGCCTGGCAAACCCTTTTATTCACGAGTGAAGGGAACCAGGCAGCAGAAGCTGCATCCCCAAAGACTCAGATCTCCCGGGGTGAAGGTGGGATATTCCCTGTGGAATTCCAAGGTGGGATCAAGCACAGCACATGGCGGGCTGGGGGGGACTGGAGGGGCAAAATCCCCCTCTGGATGTGGGGCAGCACCAGCACCACCCTCAAATGCCAGCCTGGGCATCCCAAACCCCTCCACACGTGCATGACCACACACACAAACACGGGAGAGGAGGAATTTCCCCATGGAAAGGATGGGAAGAGCTGCCCAGGGAGCTTTGGAGCACCCATCCCTGGAGGTGGCACCTGGAGGTGGCACTCAGGGTGACAAGGTGGGCATGGGGCACAGCTGGGACTGCATGGGCTGGGAGGGCTTTTCCAAACTCTGGGATTTGGGATTTGGGGATTTTGGGACACAAACACCCCCAAACAGCCGGGGAGAGGCTGATGCCGGTGCCTGGGCAGACCCTGGCAGCCACCAGCGACTCCGGGGTGCAATCCTGGGTAATTTTTCCCCCATTCCGAGGTTTTCCCAGGAGTTTTCCGAGGCAGAGCAGCCCCCAGGGTGAACCGGGCGGGATTTCAGGGAGTCCTGAGCTCCTCTGTTCGCCAGCATCGCCCTGCAATGACGGAACTCCAGCGTTAAAGGGCAAAGGAGGGAGAATCCTCCTTGTGCAGCCTCCTCCCGCTCCATTCTCGCGGCGCAGGGGTACAGCAGCTCCCTTTATCGTGATTAATATCTGGGAAGCTTCTTAACAAGGCTTAGCTTGATAGGTGGCTCTTGTTGGAGGAAATTTATGGCCTGGTACTTCCTCAGTGAGACTTCCCACGTCGAATTGTTGAACATTACTGACCCTGCTGCCCAACACGAGGGGGTGGGGATTTACACAGATGTCTGGTAACTGTGGAAGGTGCAAAAATCCAGAAGAACAACCTGCATTACATCCATTGGAAGCGGCTGGTGAACAGAGGTCAGGGGGAGGCCCGCGCCAGCGTGTGAGCCGCAGTGTTTTGGTGCAGTTTGTTTTTTGATTAGTGCAGTTCATGACCGGGCCATCCCACCTGAATAACAATCAGAGCGATTCACGGCGGGCCGGGAGAGGGCAGGGCCGCCCGCAGAGCCGCCCATATGGAGCCGGCCCTGGGAAGTGCGGAACCTTCCCAAACCCAGATGGTTCGGCTTGACGGCTCTGGCACGGCCCCAGCAATAACCTGTGCCGATATGGAATCATCAGGATCCTGACCCCCCCTTCCCCCCCTCCTGCTCCCGCCCTGCTCCCCTCTCCCGCTTCCCTCCCACTGTACCGGTGGAAACAAAGCCGAGAGGGAACGGGATGTACGGGTGGGATGGGATCAGTGGGATGGGATGGGATCAGTGGGATGGGATCAGTGGGATGGGATGGGATGGGATGGGATGGGATCAATGGGATGGGATCAGTGGGATGGAGCCATACTGCCACTAAAACCATCCTCTGCATCCACTGCAGCTGGGTTTCACTTTTATTTTGTTATAAATACATATTACAGTATTGGCTTTTCTCAAATATTAAGGTAGATACCACGTGTGTGGTGTTAAAGCGGTTTTTGAGATACAGTTTTTCTTTAGGAGCAACATAGGCTGATAAAATGTCTCTGTAATAAGTGAATTACCTGGTTAATTGAATTACACCCAGTGAAGACACTGCTGCTGATACACCAGCTACCAGCACCGTCTGTAAAAATTAAAAACCACAGCCCAAATTAAGACTGTCAAGAAAAACAAATTAAAACCGCAGCCAAGAAACACGCGTGCTCTAAAAAGGCAGACTCAGGGAGTGGCCATGCAAAACAGTTCCTGGAATATGGAAATTAGTTTGCAGAAAAGTTTAAAAATGTGTGATGGGTCTATGAATATGCAAGGAGCTAATAAATTTAAGGGGTGTCTCCAAAACAGCAGGGGTGCTCTTGGCTGAATGCCAAGCACCCGGCCCTTATAACCTTTTGCTTTATTATTTGTCTCTTACTGTCTTTTATTAAACTTTCTGAAATCTACCAAAAAAAGTAAACCTAGTTTTTCACTTTTTTTTTTTTGATTGTGGGGGATTTTTCCTTTTTGCCTGGCGCTGTCTTTGCCTCACACGGGCGAGGGGAGCAGCGGGGAGGGAAAACTGTGCCGCAGGGAGAGGGAGGAGCTGAAACCCTTTGGATTTTGGGACCCTTTGGATTTTGGGAGCAGGGAGCTGCTGCCTGGACCCTCCTGTGCTGCTCCTTCTGCTGCTTGAGCGGGGAAATCTCCACCAGTGATGCCAGTTCCAGTCAGCATAGACAGGATGAATTTCTCAAATCCCCAAATCCCAGAGTTTGGAAAAGCCCTCCCAGCCCAGGCAGTCCCAGCTGTGCCCCATGCCCACCTTGTCCCCAGCCCAGAGCACTGAGTGCCACCTCCAGGTGCCACCTCCAGGGCTGGGCACTCCACCACTATGAGAAAACCACAATAAACAGCAGCTGGGAGAGCCGAGTGACACCTCAGAGATCAATAAAATCAAGTCCTGGCCAGTCTGGTCACTGAGCATGCACTGGTTTTGGGATGGGATGTGTTTAGGATGTGCTGGGTGCTGTTTTTGGGGTGGATGTGTTTGGGATGTGCTGGTTTTGGGGTGGGATGTATTTGGGAGGTGCTGGGTGCTGTTTTTGGGGTGGGATGTGTTTGGGAGGTGCTGGGTGCTGTTTTTAGGGTGGGATGTGTTT
>VWZS01001372.1:53629-73837 GCA_013397075.1 Rhabdornis inornatus
AAATAATTAATAAATTGCTGTATCACCTGGATACAATAAACAGCATTTAAAATAATTAATAAATTGCTGTATCACCTGGATACAATAAACAGCATTTAAAATAATTAATAAATTGCTGAATCACCTGGATACAATAAACATTTTAAAGAGCCACCTGGAGCCCCACACCTCTCATTTTGGCTCTTACACCTGCCCATCCTCACATCCCAGCCGGGATGGGCCGAAGGAAAGTGAAAGTTTTCTGTGTCAGGAGCTGGAGTGAAGCCACACCTTGAGGCAGGAGGGGAACACAGGACAGGATTTGTCTCAGCTCTGTCAGGGCTCCCGTGTCCCCTCGGTCACTCCAGGACAGGGGCAGGGAAGGGTGGCTGCGTTTGCACCTCCTGGAGGTGCCAAAAGGGTCAGGAGGGCTGGTGTGACCCAGACACTTCATTTTGGGATGGTTAAATCAGGTGTGACGGGCACAGAGCCCTCAGGTGTGGGGACACAGAGCCCTCAGGTGTGGGGGGCACAGAACCCTCAGGTGTGGGGACACAGAGCCCTCAGGTGTGGGGACACAGAGCCCTCAGGTGTGGGGACACAGAGCCCTCAGGTGTGGGGGGCACAGAGCCCTCAGGTGTGGGGGCACAGAGCCCTCAGGTGTGGGGGCACAGAGCCCTCAGGTGTGGGGACACAGAGCCCTCAGGTGTGGGGGGCACAGAGCCCTCAGGTGTGGGGGGCACTGACCCCTCAGGTGTGGGGGGCACAGGGCCCTCAGGTGTGGGGGGCACTGACCCCTCAGGTGTGGGGACACAGAGCCCTCAGGTGTGGAGACACAGAGCCCTCAGGTGTGGGGGGCACAGAGCCCTCAGGTGTGGTTGCTGCTGTGCAGGGAGGGAACGCTCCCGTGCCCAGCGAGCCCCGGGCAGCGCTGCGGGGCCGGAGCAACTGCAGGGGGACCGGGACGGGAGAGCTCAGCACAGCCGGGCCGGGCAGAACCGGGCAGGACGGGGCAGAACCGGGCAGGTACCGGAGGGCTCAGCACAGCCGAACCGGGCAGAACCGGGCAGGTACCGGAGAGGTCAGCACAGCCGGGCCGGGCAGAACCGGGCTGGTACCGGAGAGCTCAGCCAGGCAGAACCGGGCAGGTACCGGAGAGCTCAGCACAGCCAGGCAGAACTGGACAGGTACCGGGGAGCTCAGCTGGACCGTGCAGAACCGGGCAGGTACCGGAGGGGTCAGCACAGCCGGGCCGGGCAGAACCGGGCTGGTACCGGAGAGCTCAGCCAGGCAGAACCGGGCAGGTACCGGAGAGCTCAGCACAGCCAGGCAGAACTGGACAGGTACCGGGGAGCTCAGCTGGACCGTGCAGAACCGGGCAGGTACCGGCACCGCCAGGGAAATCGCGGCCGGAGCTGCTCGGGAATTCGCGGCCCGGGAAGAATGAACAGCCTGACCTTTCCTCCCGGGCCACCAAGCCCGCGCTGCCGCTCGCCGCTGGCCCGGCCCGGCCGCGGGGTTGCCGTAGCGGGACATTCCCCCGCAGTTGCCCAGAGACGCGCGGAGCCCCGGGGCGCTGGTCCCGCTCCTCGAGGCCCGGAATTCCATTTAATCCATGAAAACTCGAGATGTTTCATGAGCCGGAGGCGCAGGCGGGGGTCAAGACCTTGTCCCGTTTTCTGTCCCTGCTTGGCGGGATCCTCTTCAGCGCTCTCAGCCGGAGCGGGGGATGCTCGTGTGGAGTGGCCTGTCACAGCGGCACTCCAGCCTTTTGTCCCGGGAAATTGGCCTTCCTCTCGTGGCGCTGAGAGGATCTGGGCCGTGTCCTGCCGAGGTTAAGGGAGCAAGGAGGGAAAGCTGCTTCTGCAGCAGGGAAAGCCGCTCTGGAGAAGGGAAAGCTGCTCTGGAGCTGGGAAAGCTGCTCTGGAGCTGGGAAAGCTGCTTCTGCAATAAGGAAAAGGTGTTTCTGCAGCAGGGAAAGCTGCTGTGGAGGAGGGAAAGCTGCTTCTGAAATAGGGAAAAGGTGTCTCTGGAGGAGGGAAAGCCACTCTGGAGGAGGGAAAGCCACTCTGGAGCACGGAAAGCTGCTCTGGAGGAGGGAAAGCTGCTCTGGAGAAGGGAAAGCTGCTCTGGAGCTGGGAAAGCTGCTCTGGAGCTGGGAAAGCTGCTCCTGCAATAAGGAAAAGGTGTTTCTGCAGCAGGGAAAGCTGCTGTGGAGGAGGGAAAGCTGCTTCTGAAATAGGGAAAAGATGTCTCTGGAGGAGGGAAAGCCACTCTGGAGCACGGAAAGCTGCTCTGGAGGAGGGAAAGCTGCTTCTCCAGGAGGGAAAGCTGCTCTGCAGGAGCGCCGGCGGGGCTGGGGTGTTTCAGCTCCTTTGGAGGCGGGGTTCTCATCCCGACTGAGGGGGCTCTGCCGCTCCCACCGGCTGTGGCTGCTCCCGAAAATTCACCGGGATTTTCCAAACCTCCACCCCGGGTGTCACCACCTCCACACTTCAGCGAGTGACAGAAAAAAGGTGGAAAAGTTCCCCGGGCAGCCAGAGCTCTGTTCCTCCCTTACTGAGATGTCCCTCGGTGGATTTTAGGAAGGTTGATGGGAGCAGGAGTGAGGATTTCAGGTTCTTCCTCCTAGAGGGTTTATCTCGAGGTTTTGGTGCCTTTTCTGCTGTTCCCACGAGGAATATCAAACACACCGGGTAAAATCCTCCTGAACTGTGGCATCTTGAGGAATCAGAGGGGAAGTGGGGTCAGCTCAGGCTCAGGAGCTCACGTGGATTTTATCCAGGGGCTCGGTGGGTGGGAGCACTCAGGAGAAGGGATCTGAGACGAGGGAAGCAGCCAAGGACACAGAGCAGAATTTCATGGGGCTGGGGAGGGGGAGACCCCAGAAGAGCCCCCCTGGGATTGGTCATGGCCGTGGTGTTGGGTCCTTCCCCATCAAGGCAACCAGCTCTGCTGTGAACTGATGGAAGGGAATTTCTCCTCTGCTTTCTCTGGTCACACAATCCCAAATCCCAGAGTTTGGAAAAGCCCTCCCAGCCCATGCAGTCCCAGCTGTGCCCCATGCCCACCTTGTCCCCAGCCCAGAGCACTGAGTGCCACCTCCAGGTGCCACCTCCAGGGCTGGGCACTCCAAAGCTCCCTGGGCAGCCCCTGCCAAGGCCTGAGCAGCCTTTCCATGGGGAAATCCTCCGTGAGAAGAAATCCGTCCAATTCCCATCCTTGGGGAAGGCAGCCCAAGGCTCAGGGCAGGGAGTGAGCAAAGCACCTCAAGATTTTTGGGATGGAGCTGAACTCCAGGCTGTGTGCTGTGAGGCTCCCTTGGATTCCTTTAGCAAAAGGAACAACCTTCCTGAGGGGACCTTTTAAATCCCAAAATGTGTTCCTGGAGATTCCTCCCAGCTGGGGTGGGTTGGAGGCTGCACGAGGGCCGGGCTGAGCTGCTCCTCTCCCTGTGAGCTGCACTGCACTCGGAGCGCTGGAACTTTAGGATTGGGATGGTTGGTCTCAGTTGGTTCCTGATCCTTTTCCTCCAAATTCTTTCTGCTGAGGGTGCTGTCAGACTCTGCCAGTGGCACCCAGCTCTGAGGAGCTGCTCCCATTCCAGTCTCTCATTCCCGTGTTCTCCACGTGCCAGGCACTGCTGCTGTGCCAGCCTTGAGGGGAGTTCTGTGTGTGCCCGAGGGCTCCTGCCCAGCTCCCAGCACTGAGTGGCCTTTCCACATGGAATCCTGGAATGGTCTGGGCTGGGAAGGACCTTAAACCCCATCCAGTGCCACCCCTGGCATGGCAGGGACACCTCCCACTGTCCCAATGTCCAACCTGGCCTTGGGCACTGCCAGGGATCCAGGGGCAGCCACAGCTGCTCTGGGAATTCCATCCCAGCCCCTCCCAGGTTACAATTCCTGCCCAATATCCCATCTAAACCTATAATTTTTCAGTTTGAAGCCATTCCCTGTGTGCTGTCCCTGGATCCCTTGGGAATTGTCTCTCTCCATGTTTCCTGCAGCTCCTTCAGGCCCTGCAAGGCCACACTGAGCTCAGCCCAAAGCTTCTCCTGTCCAGGCTGAACAATCCCAGCTGTGCCAGCCTTTCCTCCCAGCAGAGCTGCTCCATCCCTCTGCTCATCCTGCTGCCTCCTCTGGGCTCTCTCTCATGGAATATGTGGGATCAGGGATGTGCTGCCCTGTGCTCTCCAGCCCAGCCAAACTGGGATTGTCACCCCAGGGACACCCAGTCCAGCAGGATTTGCTGTTCTTGGAAAGCTCCACAGGTGGGGCAGGCCCAGCAAAACTGGAGCAAAAGGAGCAAAGCAGGTCAGGCACTGGCCCTGCTGCTCTGCCAGTGACCCATTCCTGGGGAATTGGGGAATGGGGAATGGGGACGTGGGCAGAGTGACCCTGGAGCCCTGGGAGAGAGGACAGGGAAGCTCAGGGACGTGGGAGCTGTGACACCTCCCTGGGCAGGGCAGCCCAGCCCAGCAGCTCTCTGGGATCCCAGCCTGGCTCTTCTCCCTGACCCTTCACCGTGGCCTTGCTGTGTCGAGTTTGTATTTTTTCTTTTTCTTTTAAATTTTTTTTTGGTTATTTTTTGTGCAATTTATTTCTTTTTTTTTTTTTTTATTTCTTCCTCGAAAGAATTAAAAAGTACAGCTTCCATGAATAAATATAACTCTTAGCTCCATCTTATTAACCAACAGCAATTTCGGGCTAAATACAGTGAGTGTTCACAAAAAAGCCAAGAATAGAAAATTGTTTAAGTGGCCAAAGAAAGTTTCTCCCATTGTGCTGCGAGCCAAGCTATGCCAGCTATATGTAAATGTATGCAGTGGGCTCTGTGCATGTGTCCACTTTGAAGTTGCCATCTGAATTTAATTCTGCCTTTGTGATTAAATCAGGCCATTACGTTTAATCTCACTTAATAGTAAGAAACGCTCTTTGTTGTTTTCTATAGGCAACATATTCTGCCCCTAACATATACAGCTTGGCATTCACACTTCCCTATTAATCCCCGATGGCTGATAATTGCCTCAGCTCCAAGTTCTCTGTCCAATTCACAAGGGAACTGATTGCAGCCATTCTTCCCCTATACATTAATGCCCTGTTTTGGTCCCACTCCTTTGGCTCAGTGAACCCTATCAAGCTGGCCACATTTTCTGGCCATGTGGGCGTATTGTAAGATGTTAAATTAAATTCGGGGCTGACCCCCTAAACACCAGAATCCATTAGAGCTGCTGAGGTAGCTGATTGACAAGTGGGGCTACTTTGCCACTCAAAAAAAAAACCAAAAAAAAAACCCCTGACATAAAAAAAAAGAAACAAACCCCAAACCCAAAGCAGGCTAAATAAGGCTGAATATTTTGTTTCAAGGTCTTCTGCCTGCTGTCTCTCTCCTTCCAATTTCATTACTGCCCTCGTAATTATTGCCATCGTATTGTTTCATTGATTCTACATATGTCAGGCAGGGAATTTCTTTGGAAAAAGACCAAGGATCTGGGAGATGTCTTTGCTTCAGGCTGGGAGCCCATGCAGATTTTTTTTCCCAAGTGTGATCAATTGAGAGAGCTGGGGTTTGGGGGTTCCTTTTTTTCTTATTCCATTTTTCCTTCCAAGAAGAGGGGCCTCATTCCCAGTTACTGGATTATCCCCAAGGGGCCTCAGGCTGTTGATTTTTTATTTTCCCAGATAGGATAAAAACCCAGCTCAGGGTAAATTCCTGCAGGGAAAGGATTGGAAGGGACACTCAGACTCTGCAGGGACAAACACCAAGAGTTTGGGTCCCTTTCCATCACCAAAATCCTGCATTTAAACAGACCCAGAGGTTTTTAACCACAGAAAAAAATAAACTGATAAGAGCACAAATGAACAGGGGCTTGTCACCCGTGTTGTGACAACTTCCACAGCCCCAGAGCAGGGCCCACAATCCCACGTGAGTGCAGGAGGGACAGGATCCCAGAATTCCCAAATCCCAGAGTTTGGAAAAGCCCTCCCAGCCCAGGCAGTCCCAGCTGTGCCCCAGTCCCACCTTGTCCCCAGCCCAGAGCACTGAGTGCCACCTCCAGGTGCCACCTCCAGGGCTGGGCACTCCAAAGCTCCCTGGGCAGCCAGTTGTCCTNCAAGGAATGGGAGGCACAGGGTGCTCAGAGCAGCTGTGGCTGCCCCTGGATCCCTGGCAGTGCCCAAGGCCAGGTTGGACATTGGGACAGTGGGAGGTGTCCCTGCCATGCCAGGGGTGGCACTGGGTGGCATTTGGGGTCCCTCCCAACCCAAAGCATTCCAGGATTCTCTAATTCCATGAAAACAGCATCTCTGAATTTCCTGTGCTCAGCCCAGAGTCCTGGAAGGGTTCATGGATTTGCCTGGGCTGGAAGCAGGGACAGGTTCCTGTGGGAAATTAAAACTGTGGAAGATGCACTGGGACAAGACCATAGAGAGTAAAACAAGAAAAAATTGGTGTTAGAAATGTTAGCACCATTGTGTGGCAAAAGCTAATAGGCTGAAAAACATTTATAAGGTGTTGTAATCAATAAATTAATTGCCTTCTGATAGAATAGCACAGGGTTTTACATCTCTGGTGTTACACCCTTCGATAAAACTGATAATGAAATAAAATCCTTTATAAAAACGCCTCTCAAGTGCCCCATCTCTGTGGAGCTGGGGTTTCCCAACACACCTGGAGGAGTTTCCTGCAGACACTGCCCCAAGCAGCTGAGCAGGGGCGATATTTTGGAATTTTTTCGAGGAGTGCTGAAGGAAAAGAGAAGGGTTTTAACACCTGAGTCACTTGAAAAACAACCTCTGAGCCCAGAGAACCAGAACTCAGCTGCTGGGGCACAATTCCATCAACCTTTGAGCATTCTAATGTGGAAAATCTGATTTGAAATCCTTTTATAAGCAGTTCTTTATGGAAGTGCTATTAAAAAACATTAAAAATTCCAATAAATTCCAGCTTGATATAAGAGAGTTTAAGCCCAAAAATCCTGAGGAGCAGAAGATGATCTGAGCCTCATCTTTGGATTTCTTTCCTTCCTTCCTTTCTCCTCCCTCACAGCCCTTCAGTTCAGAACCAAACACTTCCTTTGCTCCGGGTAACTTTTCCCTCCCATTTTTTCGTCTGTTCAGGAGGCTCCAGGTGCGGATTGATCAGAGCAAAACTTTGGGATTTATCAGGAAAAGACAAAGCCACTGTGACCCATCGATTTCTGTCAGCACCAAGGACAGACAGAAGAGGTTATTTTATTTTATTTTATTTTATTTTATTTTATTTTATTTTATTTTATTTTATTTTATTTTATTTTATTTTATTTTATTTTATATTTTATTCTGTTCTATTCTATTCTATTCTATCCTATTCTATTCTATTCTATTCTATTCTTCACTTATTTATTTATTTTTCAAATGTAGGTGCTGCTCTCAAAGCTCTGATTCTCAACACTCACCTCCAAACCAGCATCCCTAAAACACTGCATGGATGCTTTTTATTTTCAGCCTGTTTCAGCCTTTTTGTGAGCAGTTCTGGGGCTCCTGGGAGGCATTTCAATTAATTAATTAATTAATTAATGCTGCTACTGGCCTCACACTGGCCTGGACAAAAGTCACTTTATTTTAGAAGTTGCCCCTGTCCTGCTGCACTCTCTGATCCTGAGGCTCTGTGAGAGCAAAAGGATTTTGTGCTGGTGGTTTCCAGTCGAAGGAAAACTGCTCGGGAATGAGATTAATGCTTTAATTAAAGGAGCAGGAAAGAAATCTGCTGGGTTGGTCTGAGCAGCGATTTGTGTCGCAGCAAAACCCTCAGAGCTCCCCAACCCCCCCAGAAGCTGAATGGTGTTTAATAAATCAATAATCTGATTAAGTTATCCACCCATCCAGATAATGATCTGACTTCGTGGGGATTTTCTCTGGACTCTGCCACAGCCTTAAACTTCTTTCCATTGCTTTGGGCCAGACAAAGCTTTGGAGCGAGCCTTGGGAAGTCTGGCTGGGCTTTGGAGCTGGTTTTTCCTCTTTCATCGGAGCTCAGGTTAGATGTCAGCAGGGCGGGGGCTGTGGTTGGGGAAAAACACACAGAAAGCAGAGATTTGATTTGAAAACAGCCATAAAAATTGGCTCCAAAGCTGCCGGCCAACGCAGGGTGACCCCAGCACAAAACTGCAATAGCAGAGTCACGAATAAATTAAAAATTAATCATATTTATTTATGGTAATATATGTATTCATATATATTTTAAAATATGTATTTATTGTATTTAAAGACCAGTTTAAGCTTTGAACTTCTCCCAGGCTGCCCAGCAGCTGCTTTGGATTCGCTCTTGGCTGTAACAGGAGGCTGGTGACATTCCCAAACCAAGACCCCAGAAATTTCGGGTGTCTCCTTGAAATCCTTGTGTGAAAAAACAGAAACAAAACCGTGCCAGCTTTAACAGGACCAGGAAACCCCTGCAGACAAAACACGCCACAATTTCATCTCATCGCCGTTGTTATCAACCAAAATTTGCAGTGTTTTCCCAATAAACCCCCGGTGGATTCTGCTGCTCGAGCGGGGAGTGACCTGGGGAGCCCCTGAGCAGAACAGAGAGCGGCTGCCCCGAAAATCCCGGTTTTCATTTGGAATTCCGAGCCGCTGTGTCCCGGCACAGCCCGAGGCTCCCCAGCCCCGCTCGCCGTCCCTTTGTCGCCGCGGGTGCCGCAGTGCGTGCCCGCCCGATGTCCTGCCGCTGCCAGCCGTGCCAGCCCGGCTGAATGCTTGGCACGGCTTTCCCGGGAGCCGCTCAAGCTGCCCAACCTGCATCTCGCATCCTGCCACCACCCAAGTCGCACAATGACCATCTGGGCTGGCCTGGGACTGCATTCAGCGCCGGGACAAAGTCACTGCTTCTTTTCCACGGGCGCTGCCTGGCCGGCAGCGGGGCTGCCGGGCGGAATTCTTTGGTCTCCGGGCTGTTCCTGGAGGATGAGCCTTTCCCTCCAGGCCTCCGGGACCATCTCCATTTGTCCCCACGGATTCAAATGCAGAGCAGCACCCTGCTCGTCCTGCTGCTGTCCCCCGGCAGGTTTTGGCTGGGCTGTCCCTGCCGAGCGCCAGAGCTGGTGAGGGGACACCCCCTCCGAGTGACAATGCCAGGGCATGGCACCTTCAGCAGCTAAAGTTAACGTTTGTTGTCTAATTATTCAATATCAGATCTTTAAGACTGACAAAAGGAAGAGGAGGAGGAGTGGATTGGGACACCTGGAATGTCCAGCCTGGAGCAGCCTGAGGTCAGAGCTCCCCGGGGCTGCAGCTCCTCCCGAGGGGCAGCGCAGGGACAGCTCCGATCTCTGCTCTGCCACAGGGACAGCACCCAGGGAGCGCCTGCAGCTGGCCCAGGGCAGCCTCAGCTTGGATTGAGGGCAAGGTTCTTCCCCCAGAGGCTGCTGGGCACTGCCCAGGCTCCCCAGGGAATGGGCACGGCCCCGAGGCTGCCACAGCTCCAGGAGCTGCCAGGGATGCCCAGGCTGGCATTGCTGGGGGGGCTGGGCAGGGACAGGAGCTGGGTCAATGATCCCTGGGGGTCCCTTCTGGCTCCAGGGTCGTGGATCCAGTGACTCAGAGGTCACCCAGGCACTGATGTCTCTCACCCCCGGCTCCGCTTTTTGCGGATATTTTGGTGGAACCCTTTTTCCAGGGAAAGTGCCGTCCCGTCAGACGCAGCATCCCGGGAACAGCGGCAGCTCGGCCCCGCCCTCCCCACGGACACCGGGGAAGCCAAACCGGGTGTGGAGGGGGAAGGGAGCGGGGGGAGGAGCCCCCGAGGCCCCGCTCGGTCCCGCAGCGCTCCCGGGTCCCGAGCGGGGCTGGGGCCGCTCCGGGCGCTGCGGGGACCCTGCTGCTCTTCGGGGGAGCCTTCAGTGGGAACCGGAGAGTGACGGCAGGAAAAATCATCCCAGCGGCATTAATTCATCCCAGCCTCCTGTTCACAGGATCGTGGGGTGTCCTGAGGGAAGGGACCCACGGGAATCATTGATCCGGTCCTGCCCAGCCCCCCCAACAATCCCAGCCTGGGCATCCCTGGCAGCTCCTGGAGCTGTGGCAGCCTCGGGGCCGTGCCCATTCCCTGGGGAGCCTGGGCAGTGCCCAGCAGCCTCTGGGGGAAGAACCTTGCCCTCAATCCAAGCTGAGGCTGCCCTGGGCCAGCTGCAGGCGCTCCCTGGGTGCTGTCCCTGTGGCAGAGCAGAGATCGGAGCTGTCCCTGCGCTGCCCCTCGGGAGGAGCTGCAGCCCCGGGGAGCTCTGACCTCAGGCTGCTCCAGGCTGGGCTGACCGAGTGACCTCGTGGGGCCCCTCCAGACCCTTCCCCATCCCCGTGTCCCCCTCTGGACTCTCCTGACACCCAGAACTGTCCCCAGCACTGCAGGTGAGCCAGGGGGGACAATCCGTCCCTGGTGGCCCCAGGGCAGGGATGTCCCTCCTGGCTCCAGGGGCTCCTCCTGGCAGTCAGGGGGTGCGGTCAGGGCTCCCCTTGTGTCACCACTCCCCTCTCACGGAGCCCAGCCCCCCCCATGCCTTCTGCAGGGCTTTCCAGAGGGAAATGCAGGAGGTGGGGGGAGGTTGCAGGACTCTCCTGGGTGTTCAAACCGCAGGGACATCATTCCATGGCCATCGACGTCCTGGGCTCATAACACACAAAATCCTTCTGAGGATTTCAGAATCCTTCTGATGTGTTCTCCGTGCAGCTGAGGGCAGAGCTGCGCGTGAATCCCGGAACAGCCACGGCTGAGGGAATGTCAGGGAGCCTTCAGCAACCCTTCCCCTCTCCCAAAACCCTCGTGCTCTGACAAAGGCTACATTGGAAGCACTTTCTGCCATTTTCCTGCTGGTTGAAATGCCCAAATCCATGAAGAAAAAAGAGAAATTCCTCACACTGAGGAGGCAGAAGCAGAGCAAACCTCACACTCCAGGGATTTGTGCTTCCAGAGTCCAGAGCTTGTTCTGCAACCTGGAGCAGGCTCCCGTTCTCCCGGGGCTCCCCTCCAAAACCTCCGCAGGAATTTAGCACAGGGGGAAAATCGGGTGCAGCTCAGTGAGAACATGAGGGGTCTCTCCTCGGGAGGCTGCTGGCACCGGAGCTCCCAAGGATGAATTTTTTCATGGAATCACGAATGGCTTGGGTTGGGAGGGACCTTAAATCCCATCCAGCTCCAGCCCTTTCCACGATCCCAGGAACAAAGCGTCCATGTGAGCAGTGTCCATCACACGGACAAACCTCCCTCGGGCAGGACAAGAAGGGGTTGGGATGAGGCAGGACTTTGTAGGAGCTCCTTCCTTGGGAGCTCCTGCTCAGAGGAAGCAGCACCAGGACCCGTGGGGAGACGGGATCTTTTTCCTTCCTGTCCAAAGTGCAGCCAGGAGGAAGATGAGGATTTGGGGATTTTCCTGATCCTCTTTTTCTGTTTCTCTGTTTCACAACCTCTTCTCCAGTAACAGCTCCCCGAGGGTCCCAGGCAGGGTTGGGATCTCCTGCTGTGGGAAGGGAGCTCTGGGTACCCAAACACCATTTTTCCTTCCCCAAGGGAATTACAGGGGTGAAACACACGGCATTTCCCAGTGGAAGTGCTGGACTGACAGTTGGTCTTGATGATCTTAAAGATCTCTTCCAACTTTGAGGATTCTGTGATTCTCCTGCTCCATAAAAGGCACCGGGCTCAAAGCTGTAAATGACTGCTCAGACTTCATAGAATCACAGAAAATCCCGAGCTGGAAGGGACCCACAAGATCATTGAAGTCCAACTCCTGCTGCACTGCAGGCGTTTGATTGTTCCGTTGGGGTTTTTTCCCTCCTGGGAGGATATTTTTCATCCCTGGAGAGGAGAGAGAGAAAAAAAAAAACACATTAAACCCCAAAAGGTTTTAGTTATTGTTGCAAGAGTTCAATCCTGGTGGCCACCATCCCTTCCCTTTCTCTTTATCCCCCAGCTCGCCGAGAGGAAAGGACACAATGGGTGAAAGGAAGGCAGAAAAGGCCTTGGAAAGGAGCGGGGTCTCCTCCCGGCAGGCACAGCCCCTGGCACGGTGCAGCCGTGGCACGGAGCCGCCACAGACTTGGCACCGCGGGCCGAGCCTTTGTGTCCCGGTCACCTTCTGACGGCAGCCAGAAAAAGGCGTCGGTGGTGGGTGCCCGCATTGGCCACCGCAGCAGCCGGGAGGGCAGAAAATGGGGAAAATCCGGGGGAATTGGAGTGTGGGGAGAGGGGACAACGACAGCCGGGTCCTGCTCGGGACTCAGCTCTTGCCTGGGGGCTCCTAAAGCTCCTAGGCCAGCGCCCTGTGTCCTGGGGTGACTTTATGATGCTCAAACCGAAAGGTTTTGTTGTTTAGTACGGTTCATTTTTGCGCTGGGAAGTGTTTTTGCCGGTTAAATAAAAAGTTTTTTTCCCGCTTCTCTTCGAAGAAATATTTTCCCGAACCAGCTGGGGGGGAGGGACCGCTTAAATCTGTTTCCTAAAAGGGGACCCCCATTGAGAGGTTTCCTCCCGGATTTGCCCTAAACCAGGACATCCTGCCAGCGGGGACAGCCCCGAGGGGTCCCTCTGCTCTGGGGTCCCCCCAGGGCTGCTGCACCTCACCAGAGCCAGCCAAACTCAGCAACCCAACACCTGAGCCCGAATCCTCTGCTGTGTGGGGAACAGCTGGGAATTCAGCAGGGCGAGCGCAGCTCCGCAGGGTTTTTAGAGGGTGATGTGTGTGTGGTAGTTGTGGTGGATTTTTCCCCCTTTTCGTATCAAAAATCCATTTTCCACGTGCGGGCGGAGGAGCCGCGCAAAGGCTGGATCGAGTCATTCCTAATTCCAGCTCAGGAATTAGGAATTATTGTTCCTGGTCAGTGCAGCTGCTCCAAAAGCAAACTGAAATGCCACTTGCAAATAATTCTGTGGCGTGAATATTTGTATTTTGCTGCAGACATCAGGAGCTTCAGTAGAAAATACACCAGAATAACTCGAGTGCAAATATCTCCCCTTGGAGCTGCTGGCTCTGGATCCTGTTACCCCAAAACTCCTCGATGCAAAACGCGGTTACCCACAGTTTTAACTCACTGAAAATTAACGAGGGCATAGAAGTTGGAGAGTTTCTGTCAAACACCTTGAAATGAGCAGTCGAATGCTCACTTTAACGATGCTACACGATAGAAAATCAGCGCAAAATCATTCCTAGCCTTTCAGCAGCACGATCGAAAATCAGTGCAAAATTATTTCTAGCCTTCCAGCAGCAAAGCCGTGCCAGCGAGCTGTGAAACCCCCAAGGCCCGGTGCATAAAACCCCTTTGAAAGCTTTGGCTTCCAGGAATCTCCTCGGAGCCTTTCTGGAGTCAGCAGCCAAAGCCAACCTCACATTGGGGCTTACACCACTCCCGTCCAAAGGGACAATTCGCTGGGAAGCCTGTGCCTCATTTGGAGCACAATGGAGCGCTGCTGCCCGGAGCTGCCAGCTCTGCCCAGCCTCTCCCCGCTCCCAAAAAAAAAGATGGGAGCGCTCCCGGCCGGAGCCGGGGCTGCCCAGCGGCTTCAAACAGCTCCTTTCATCGCGACACACGGCCAAGAGCGGGCAGAGAAACCAGGCGACGAACAAAGGTGGCTCTGAAGTCATTTCCCAGCGCTCCATCCAGCCATCCGGTTTCGCTCCTCGCCCATTGAGGGGGCAGAAAGCGGCAGGAAGAGCGCGGCTGAAAGGGAACAAACCGGGGGGAGCAGCCGGGCCCGGGCGAAGCTCCCATTCTCCCTGCCCAGAAAGGGATGAATGATTAATTAGAGGCGTCCAAAAGGTAATGGATGTGGTGGGGAAGGGGGGGTGAGAGTCCCGCGGCCAAGTTCCTCGAGCACCTGCGAGAGCCGCGTCCCGAAGCGGCTGTGGCGAGCACAGAGCGGCTCTGTTCGCCTTCACCTGGGCTGCGGCTGCTGGCACGGCAAGCAAAACCCCTCTGTGTGCACAGAAAGGAGTCGGAGCCGTCCCAGATGCCAAAAAGGTGATGGGGGGGTGATGGGATCCGGCCCTGGGAGCGGGGATGCAGAGCTGAGGTGCCAAATCCTGTCCCCCCGCAGAGCCTGGCAGGGGCACGGCGGTGCAGGGGTTGGCATTGCCGCAGGGACCTGAGGAGGATCGCACGCGGGTCCCACTGCAGGGAAACACAGCCGGGATCCCTCAGGAGCCCTGGAAAATCCCAGCCTGCCCCAAGGATCCAGCAGAGCACAGAGAGCTGGAACTGGAGTTGTGTGCAGGGAGCGAGTGCTGCCCGGTTACTCCTAAACTGGGCTGGAAACATCCAGCAAGGTGGAAATCTTCGTCACTCTGGTTTTGTCAGCAAGTTTGGAAAATGCCCCGCACGGGTGGCACTTGCCCAGGAGGCACAGGTGGCGGTGGCTCAGGTGGAGAGCAAGGAAAGGAGTTTTGTGTCCAGTTGTGGCTCCTGCAGGAGAGCCCTGGAGGGGCTGGAGCGTGTCCAGGGCAGGGAACGGAGCTGGGGAAGGGGCTGGAGCCCCAGGAGGGGCTGAGGGAGCTGGGAAGGGGCTCAGGCTGGAGAAAAGGAGGCTCAGGGGGGACCTTGTGGCTCTGCACAAGTCCCTGCCAGGAGGGGCAGGGAGGGGGGGTCGGGCTCTGCTCCAGGGAACAGGGACAGGAGGAGAGGGAACGGCCTCAGGCTGGGCCAGGGCAGGCTCAGCTTGGACAGCAGCAGGAATTTCCCCATGGAAAGGCTGCTCAGGCCTTGGCAGGGGCTGCCCAGGGAGCTTTGGAGTGCCCAGCCCTGGAGGTGGCACCTGGAGGTGGCACTCAGTGCTCTGGGCTGGGGACAAGGTGGGCATGGGGCACAGCTGGGACTGCCTGGGCTGGGAGGGCTTTTCCAAACTCTGGGATTTGGGATTTTCTGTGTGGGATCTAAAGGATGTCTGCCATGGGCAGTTGGTGCCATCCCTGCAGTGGCAGCTCTGAGAGTTTTGTGGGAGCTTCCCAGGAGAGACAAGGCAGAAATGAGGAACCCCAAGTACTCCAGGCCCTTCGTTAAATGGGATTGAGATCTCTCGGTTGTTCAGGTTTTGTTGGTGAATGGAATAACAGCCAAATCCCCTCCACCCATCCCACCCACGATCTTCTGGGCTGTGAGGAAGTGAAGCCCCTGTGAGAATCCCATGGGAGCAGTGAAGTGGGGGAGCAATGCAGGCAGCACAGGCTTTGCCCTGGAGAACAGCCAGGGAAACGATTCCTGAGGATTCCTCTTTGGTGGGGAGGGTTTGGCAGAGCAGGGAAAGCAAACACAGCAAGCTCTGGGAATGCCCAGAACTCTGGGAATACCCAGAACACCGGGAATGCCCAGAACACCAGGAATGCCCAGAACACCGGGAATGCCCAGAACTCTGGGAATGCCCAGAACTCTGGGAATGCCCAGAACACCGGGAATGCCCAGAACTCTGGGAATACCCAGAACTCTGGGAATGCCCAGAACACCAGGAATGCCCAGAACACCGGGAATGCCCAGAACTCTGGGAATGCCCAGAGCTCCGGGAATGCCCAGAACACCGGGAATACCCAGAACTCTGGGAATGCCCAGAACTCTGGGAATACCCAGAACTCTGGGAATGCCCAGAACAGCGGGAATGCCCAGCCCTGTGACATTGCTGCAGCTCCCTTTTAACCATTTCCCTCCCTCTGTTGCCACTCCCAGCCTGTTCGTGCTCAGGGAGGGTGAACAGCCCGGCCAGGGAGTTTTTGGATGGGGAAATGCTGGAAAAGTTTCTCATCCAGCGTGGTGTGGCCAAAGCTGCCCTCACCAATCCCCTCCTGCCGCAGGAGCCTTTGGAGAGCTCCAACAGAGGCACCAGCACAGGCCGAGTGACTCCTGTCCAGGTGAAGGGGTGCAGAGCACACCTCACCCTCTGCTCTGTGCCGCTGATCACCCCAAAAACGGGGTGACAATCACCCCACAACCGAGGTACAAATGAATCACTGCGGGTGTTACAGTCACCCCAAAACCGGGGTACCAATCACTGTGGGTGTTACAGTCACCCCAAAACCGGGGTACCAATCACTGCGGGTGTTACAGTCACCCCAAAACCGAGGCACTGCAGCAGAGTCCGGCGGGATTGAGGGAACTGCTGTCCCAAACCCAGCCTGTCCTCGTGTGTGCCCCTGGGAGCCCTCCCGGGAACGCCTCGGTGTCACCTTGGGGACGAGCCATGCCTGTCCCACCCCGCCCCTTTCCTTATCCCTGTCCCTGTCCCATCCCTGTCCCTGTCCCCGTCCCTGTCCCCTCCCTGTCCCTGTCTCATCCCCATCCCTCTTCCTGTCTCATCCCCATCCCTGTCCCATCCCTGTCCCTGTCCCCATCCCTATGCCATCGCTGTGTCTGTCCCACCCCGTCCCTTTCCTTATCCCTGTCCCTGTCCCATCCCTGTCCCTGTCCCATCCCTGTCCCTGTCCCTGTTCCTGTCCCTGTCCCTGTCCCTGTCCCCATCCCTGTCCCTGTCCCTGTCCCCATCCCTGTCCCTGTCCCCCTGGAATGTGCCCCTCAGGGTCTCTCCCAGCCCTCTGTTCCAGATGGTTGCCGTTCCTGGCGAGCAGTAGCCAGGGGGCAGCGCCCCGCAGCTCGCCCCGCACGCAGAGCATTCCCAGCGGGGCAATTCCGTCCCTGGCACTCCGGGGATGCTCGGCCAAGGACGGGCCGGATGGGCCCGGATTAAATCTCAGTCTGGCCTATCCTTTGTCAGGATAAACAGGACAGCTCTGCTCCAACAAGAGCAAACCAGGAAAAAGCGTGGCTCGGCCTCTGGAGGATTTGGGATTCTGGGGTGTGAGCAGGGAATAAAACCCACAGTGAAACCCCTGACCCAGGCAGAGCCCAGCAGCAGAGATTTGTCTGCTCTGCTCTGCTCCTCCTGGCCTCAGAGCCTGAAATGGAATTAAAATCATCAGTGTCAGATCCTTCATTGGCTGCGGGAATGCTCCACTTCCCAGAGCTCCCGGATCTCAGGAGGCTCCGGGGTAACCCAGTTGTGACATTCCAGGACAGCACACAGGGAATGGAGGGACAGCACACAGGGAATGGCTCCCACTGCCAGAGGGCAGGGCTGGATGGGATCTTGGGAATCAGGAATTGTTCCCTGGCAGGGTGGGCAGGCCCTGGCACAGGGTGCCCAGAGCAGCTGTGGCTGCCCCTGGATCCCTGGCAGTGCCCAAGGCCAGGTTGGACATTGGGACAGTGGGAGGTGTCCCTGCCATGGCAGGGGTGGCACTGGGTGGGCCCTGAGGTCCCTGCAGCCACTGCCACTGCCCAAGGGGGGACACCAGAAGAGAAGCTCTGGTGACAAAACCCTCCTGTCCTCCCCCTCCAGGTGTGGAGCTCATCCCAGTGTGACATTGTCCACGGCTTCTGTTAAACTGGAACCCACCCTTGGGCTTTACAAATCTCCTCTGGGCTTTGTGCTCGCTGCACTCCCGTGTGTGTAAATCTGTGCTGCACAAAAGGCTTCCAGAGCACTGAACATTTTATTCTCTTTAAAATAATACCATCATTTTAAAGTGAAGTATCATTTTAACAATAAAACTGATAAAGTCCTGCCACAAATTGAGCAGAATGTCCACCTTGGAAAGGTTTTATCCAGTGTGGAACTCCAGGATTGTCACTGCAGGGTTTTCTCCATTTTTGCCTAGGATGGCAAAAATCCAAAGTGCTGCCAACAGCCAGGCTGGGAAGTGTCCCTTTGGTGCCCTGTGGCAGCTCTTGGTGTGCCCATGGGATGGGCAGAGGTGTCCATGGGGTGGACAGAGGTGTCCATGGGATGGACAGAGGTGTCCATGGGGTGGACAGAGATGTCCATGGGGTGGGCTGAGGTGTCCATGGGGTGGACAGAGGTGTCCATGGGATAGACAGAGATGTCCATGGGATGGACAGAGGTGTCCGTGGGGTGGACAGAGGTGTCCATGGGATGGGCAGAGGTGTCCATGGGATGGACAGAGATGTCCATGGGGTGGACTGAGGTGTCCATGGGATGGACAGAGGTGTCCATGGGGTGGACAGAGGTGCCCAGCTGCTGTTGGGGATTCTCTCCCTCCATGTGAGCCAAGGGCAGCCCCGAGGCAGTGCCAGGGAAATTCTCAGCCTGGGTCTGTTCCTGCCTGCTCTGAGCTGCTGCAGCCAGACCCTGAGGCTCTGCTGCAGGAGAGCAGCTCATTAATCCTGCTCATTATCCCAGGCAATTATCTCAGCTGGGCTCCTGGTGGATGCAGAGCTCATCTCCATCCCTGGCACCTCTCAGGTGATCAGGTCCTGTCCTGGGCTGGGAGGGTTTGTCAGGATCTGCTTTGGGATGAGGCTCACGGTGCTGCTGGGGAAATGAAGCTGCTGAGATGCAGGAAAGGTTGGGGTTTGCACACTTGTCACCAAACCGGGTGGGACACGTGGGGGTTTGGGTTGTGCTGCTCACCATGACCTCACAGTGATGGCAAAGCCCCTTTTCCCTGGAGCTTTTAATGGCATTGCCAAGTGTCCAGGTGCTGTGAGGAAATATCATTGTCACATAATCCTGGAATGATTTTGGTGGGAAGGGACCTTAAATCCCACCCAGTGTCACCCCTGCCATGGCAGGGACACCTCCCACTGTCCCAGTGTCCAGCCTGGCCTTGGGCACTGCCAGGGATCCAGGGGCAGCCACAGCTGCTCTGGGCACCCTGTGCCAGNAAATCTTTTACAGTTGTACTTCGGTCAAGAAAAGAGCTCCGTTTTCACTTTTGCACCTTAAAAATCAAGATATTAAATTCCCCAAAGGTCTGGTTAAAATAAAATATCATCGAATCCTGAAAGATCACAGAATCCCAGACTGGTTTGGGTTGGGAGGGACCTCAAATCCCAGCCAGTGCCACCCCTGCCATGGCAGGGACACCTCCCACTGTCCCAGTGTCCAACCTGGCCTTGGGCACTGCCAGGGATCAGGGGCAGCCTCGGCTGCTCTGAGCTGTTTTCACTCTGCTCTCCTCAAACCCTGGCTCTGAAGCTGCTCTGCTCGCAAACCCTGACCTGCCTCGCCTCACTCACCGGCACATCTCCAACTCCTCAATTTTGCCCGAATCAGGATTTGGCTTTCCTGTTGAGGCAAGAGGGGGGTGAGCACACCTGGGGTCCCGGGCGGTGCCAGCTCAGGGACGGTCCCGGGCTGGGATTTGGGAACCCCTGAGGTGTCACCGGAGCCTCCTGAGCTGCGAGCACGAAGCACCCGCAGCTTTTGCGGGATTTGTTCCATGTTTGGGCCACCTCGGGCGGCCCGGAGCCCGACCCAGACTAGCCCAGGGCAGGAGGGAGCCGGGGAACCGTTCCCAGAGCGGCGGCAGCCGCAGGTGACAACTTTAACGAGAGCGCAGGAGCAGATGAGGAGTTTATGGGCTGTTAATAAACTGTAACCAATCGCTGAATGCCGGCGCCTTGTGTTCAAGCTGTTTGGGGCCACAGGTCCTTGGGAGAGCTTGCACTTGCTCTGCCTTTATTCCGACGTAGCAGGACATGAAAGGCCGTGGCAGACTCTTGATGTTTGTTCCCGTGAATAGACATATGTCCCTCACACTAGCACGGGAATATCTAATTAAGGCACACAATGCTGGCTTATACCCAGGGGCAGTGGCAAACAAGACGCTGTCACACTCTTAAGAACACAAACAAAATGAAAATTGCCTCTTTATACATTATAATGAATATGTTCTCCATGCATTAAAAGTTCATTTACTCCCAGGCTCTGGAAGGCCGGCTGGATTTCAGTTAATATCATCTTTTTTCAGACGGTTTGGGTAGGATTAGGGACAGGTTTGTTAATGAAGCTGCGGAGGATTTTCCCCTATAGACATGAAAAAGAAACAAAATCGGAATTGTGTGTTGATTGTGTTGTCTCAGGCAAATCCCACTCTTCAGATCCCCACCTCGGGAGCGACTCCTCCCTTCCGCAGGATTTGTGGCTCCCTTTCTCCCACCTCCCCTCTCCTTCAGCAGCTTTTGGCATTTTTGTGGGCAAGAGACAGAGCCTGGAGCCGGGGGCTGTGTCCTGCTCCTGCACCGGGAATGTCGCATGCCAAGGGCCAGGGTGTGCCCAGGGCTGAGCCCTGACCTGGGGCAGCTTCTCCTGGAGCTGCTGCTTCCCTCCTCCCTTCCCCATCACTTCCAAACACTCCGAGCCCTGTGAAAGCTCCTGGGATGTCGCAGCCCCTTCCCTTCCCTTCCCTTCCCTTCC
>VWZS01001372.1:84169-97900 GCA_013397075.1 Rhabdornis inornatus
GAGCGGCGGGGGGGAGGGACTTTTGTCAAATCCATAATAAAATGCAACAATGACAGCGCCGGGAACAGCTGTTGGGGGGGCGGGACGAGACGGGGACGGGACCGAACAGCCCCCGGCACGTCGGGGTTCCCCGGTGCCCGGCCCGGCCGCGGCCCCGCCGCACGCACCGGCAGCGCTGCCCCCGCCCGGCGCCCCCTCCTGCCCCCAGCCCGGGCGTTATTCTCCCGTCAAGCGGTGCAAAGAGAGGCGGAGAAAAGCGGGATTTCGGCCTCTCCGTTCCCCACGAGCGAATCGCCCCGAGCATCCCCCGGCTCCGGCTCCGCAGCGACCCGGAGAAGTTCTCGGAGCGGCCGCCTAAATCTGTCCCAAAAAAAGCCTTCAGCGAGAAGGGAGCAGGAGAGGGGAGAGAAAGAAACAGTAAAAGACGTTTAGAAGCGAACAAAAAATGACCTTCGGAAATGCCTGCCGCCTTCCTCCCGCCTTCCCGGCTGCCGGCGAGTCCCCTCGCCCCGGCAGCTCCGCGCAACAGGGTCGGAGCATCCTCGCACCGGGGTAAATCCCCCCGGCCGCCGCCTCCCCGCCGGCCCCCCCGGCCCCTTCGCCTTTGTTGTATTATTTTTACACCCGTGTGTTTCCCAGCTGGCCCGGCAAGCCTCAACCATCCGTTAAATATGTATTTAAAACGTTAAGAAGTGAAGCGTGGAAATGTGTTTCCCCAACGGTTGCGGGGCTGATCCGTAACAGGTCAATTAGGAAAATCTGTCCCCGCGACAGCCGGGCCCGCCGCCCGGCGTGTGTCCCCGGCCACCGGGGGCGCGGGGGGGACACCCCGAGCGTGGGGGAGCTGGGGCTGAGCCCCGGAGGTGCGGAGCTCACGGGAGGGGCGGTCCCGTCTGTGCCAAGTTTGTTTTATTATTGCGCGGTGGGGAAGCGGCCGCGGGAGCCGGGCGCTGCCTTCGCCCGGTGCTGGAGAACAGCACAACAACGAGCGCAGGGAACCGAGCCCCGCCGGCTTCCTGGGGCCCGGCCTGCGCAGGGGGAACGGGCCCCGGGCAGACCGGGGAGGGGGCGGTCACCCCCAGGGCAGCGGTGCTGGCGTGAGAAGGAGGAAAACGCCGCATCGCTTGTCTCCTGCCTCGCAGGGCTCGGTAATTTTCCTTCCTAAAAGCTGGGAACTTTCCTTCTCCAAAGGTCGTGCCCGTCAAATGATGGGGGGTCCTGAACTCCGCACCGGGGAGCGGCTGAGCCCCGCAGGCCGGGCCGGGACCCCCGAGCCCCGCAACCTCCCCCGAGCCCCGCAGCCTCCCCCGAGCCCCGCAGCCTCCCCCGAGCCCCTGCGGGCCCGCTCGGCGTGGGGAGGGCAGGAACCGCCCGGGGGGCTGCAGAGGCGCGGATGGGGTACAGGGAGGGGCACCTGCCCGGGGGACAGCGGGGAAAGGTCGGGAAAAATCTCCGGGCTTGGCCTGGACAGAGGGGATGGACAGAGGGACAGAGGGGATGGACAGAGGGGAAAGGTGGGGTAAAACCTCCGGCCTTGGGATGGACAGAGGGGATGGACAGGGGGATGGACAGCAGGCGAGGGTGCCGGGGGGCAGCCGGAGCTCGGGGCCGCTGCGTCCTGAGGCCGTTCTGGCATCACCCTGGCGGCTCGGGAGGGAGAAATGAGCAGTGGAGTGGCTCCTTTTCCTTTTCCTTTTCCTTTTCCTTTTCCTTTTCCTTTTCCTTTTCCTTTTCCTTTTCCTTTTCCTTTTCCTTTTCCTTTTCCTTTTCCTTTTCCTTTTCCTTTTCCTTTTCCTTTTCCTTTTCCTTTCCCTTTCCCTTTCCCTTTCCCTTTCCCTTTCCCTTTCCCTTTCCCTTTCCTTTTTTCCTTCCCCTTCCTTTTCTCCTTTTCCTTGCCCTTTTCTCCTTCCCCCCCTTTATTTTCGTTTTTCCTTTTCTTTTCAATTTTTTCTTGTTTCTCTCTCTCTTTTTGTTCTGGGTTGTTTTTTCTCCCTCTCTCCCCTCCCGAGAGGAAACCCTTCTGTGAGTTTCTCTCGCAGCAGAAATCTCGGGATCTGAGTCCCCAGGGGCGCGGTGTCCTTGGTGACCACAGTCCATCGGTCTGGACACGAGCTCTGCCCCGGGGCGCGGGGTTTGCGCGGGGCCGGGATCGGGATCGGGATCGGGATCGGGATCGGGATCGGGATCGGGATCGGGATCGGGATCGGGAGCTGGAGTGGGATCGGGATCGGGATCAGGACTGGGATCAGGATCAGGAGCGGGATCGGGACCAGGATCGGGATCGGGATCGGGATCGGGATCAGGAGCGGGATCGGGATCAGGATTGGGACCCAGGAGCTCTCCTGGATCCGTGGGAAGAGGAGGCGGCTCTGGAGTCTGGGATGGCTCCGATTTTCAGGATGTGGGAAAGGGGGAGCGGCGGGAAAACCGGGGCTGTTCCCAGTGGGAATGTGGGGATTTGGGAATGTTGGGAANTGGAGTGGGATCGGGATCGGGATCAGGATCGGGAGCTGGAGCGGGAGCTGGAGCGGGATCGGGATCGGGATCGGGATCGAGATCGGGATTGGGATCGGGATCGAGATCGGGATCGGGATCGAGATCGGGATCGGGATCGGGATCGGGATCGGGATCGAGATCGGGACCGCGGGCGCTGCTCTGCCGTCCTGCCAGGGCGGTGCGAGGAAGGAGGGGGACGATCTCTGCCGTGAGATGACAAATTAAACGTCGCACCTCCCCCTCCCTGGCCTCGGGAATCGCAGCCGCCTCTCCCGGCGCATCCCGGGAAGCGGCCCCGGAGGGCTCCCAGAGGAGCCCTTCACCCGAACTTGATTTTGACACTAAAATGTGGAGCAGAGCCCATTTGCCGGGCTATGAATATGTATTATTTTTTTTTAATAGCGTCTGTAGACAACTAAGGCATGAATGGAGGCAATCAGGGAACATGATGAAGTGATAACTTAATAAAAACCAGGCTATTGCTTTCATGCTGGAAATCACTCGGCATGCCATTAGGTTATTGTTGGAGGGGTTTATTGCCCGTGTTCCCCCCGAGCCCGAGGGATCCCCTCGGCCCCGCTGGAGCTGCCCGCTCCGGCCGGGAGGAATCCCAGGCATCCGAGGCACCAGGGCCGGCTGCGGCTGCAGCTCCCGCAGCTCAGAGCTCTTCCAGCGAAGTCAGAGCTGTCTGCCTCCCATCTGTGCTCCGGAGCTCCAGAGCCTCTGAAACGCCCCAGTTCACACTGGGATCTTCAGGGATTCCCTGGGGTCACCCCAAACCGCTCCGGAGCACCGAGCTCGGCACCTGCAGCGAGGAGGAGCTCAGGGAGCTCTGCCCGGGATCAGAGGTGTGAGGGGACAGGCACGGGGAGAACAGCTTCAGCATTCAGGTTTGGCCCTTTCGCCTCGTTTTTATTCTTTCTTTATTTTTTTTTTTTCTCTTCATTCATTTCCCGCTGGTTGTATCTCCAGATGGATTTTGTTGTTTGGACTCCCAGGTGAAGCTCAGCCCGTGGGTTCTGGTGCAGCTCCACCTGCCCGATGAACACATTTGATACCTGAAATCTCCGAGAAGGAAACTCGAGTTCATCGAGCGGGGCAGCCGCTGTCATTCCCTCGGGGTTCTCCTCTTTTCCAGCGCTGGGTTTGTTTTTGTTAACACTTGCTCCGTGGAAGTGCTGGAGACACACGCGCTTTGCCAAAATCTCAGCATGTCCTCCCATTCAAACAGAGACTGGAAAAGCTTCTCATCTTCACAGGAGTCACCCAGAGGGAAGTCTCAGAAATACCAGAGCTGATGGTTGTGATATCTGCAGGATTAAAAACATGCAGGAAATTGGCCATCTCCTGTTCTCATTCAGCAGGAAAAAAAACCTCTTTATTTATAAACTTTTGACACTCAAGAGCCTGCTGCCAGTGAGAATACAACAATTAAATCGCTATTTAAAACGCAGGCCAGATTCTGGGTCCTGTGTCTGTCAGGCTCAGCAGAACCTCCCAGGCACGGCCGATCACTGGGAGTGGCCTCACACCCCTGGGATGGACGGGAATGATTTGGGATTGCTCAGCCGAGACAGGAGAAGCTCTGGAGTTGATGCCTTGGGTTTCAGCTTTTATATTTTTCAGAATCTCTGCTGCTTAGTGTGTGACTTTGAAACTTCATGTCAGGTGTTAGTGAGTTCTCATCACAGGGTGGTTGGACAAAACAATTCCTTCCCAGCTGGAGAATCAAGGACACCCAGTCCCCAAAAATCATAAAAAACAGCGAGGGAAGGGGGCAAGGCAGGGGGCTGAGACTCCATAGCCTGGGGCTGTGGTTGGACAATTGACCCCAAGATGAACCAAAACTTATAAAAGTGTAAAAACTCGTGACCAGGATCCATCTTGGATTTGATTTGGGTGTAGCCCCATCCAGGCTCTTGCACTGCCCAAGGTATATCCTTTCAATAAATTCCTATTTTATTCCTTTCAATAAATTCATATTCTATCCCTTTTGCTCTGTCTGGTCTCTGTTCCAGCTCAGCCTTTCCAGGCATCCAATTTTGGCCTTTCAGGGCCTGAAGGAGCTGCAGGAAACATGGAGAGAGACAATTCCCAAGGGGTGGAGGGACAGCACACAGGGAATGGCTTCCACTGCCCGAGGGCAGGGCTGGATGGGATCTTGGGAATCAGGAATTGTTCCCTGGCAGGGTGGGCAGGCCCTGGCACAGGGTGCCCAGAGCAGTGGGAGCCATTCCCTGTGTGCTGTCCCTCCANCAGTTTTCACTCGGGTTCCCTTTGTCCCGTCCCCACCTTGTGCTCATAAGGAGAAGTCCTTGAAATTCCTGGAGCTCCAGGTGAGTGCACGTGTGTGAGCGAGCCCCGAGGGTTTTGTCGCTGTGGAAATGATTCCTCACCCAGAGGTGTTGGAGCCTTCAGAGCGGCTTTGATGTGGGGGCAGCAATGGTTGGGCTCCTGTGGGAGCAGCCCCTGCCCGAGGGCTTTTCACTGCCAGCGCTGTGGGAGCTCCTTGGAATGGAGAAGTTGGAATTGCAGAATATCCTGAGTGGGAAGAAACCCCCAGGGATCACCCAGTCCCTGCCCGGTCCCCCAGCAATGCCAGCCTGGGCATCCCTGGCAGCTCCTGGAGCTGTGGCAGCCTCGGGGCCGTGCCCATTCCCTGGGGAGCCTGGGCAGTGCCCAGCAGCCTCTGGGGGAAGAACCTTGCCCTCAATCCAAGCTGAGGCTGCCCTGGGCCAGCTGCAGGCGCTCCCTGGGTGCTGTCCCTGTGGCAGAGCAGAGATCGGAGCTGTCCCTGCGCTGCCCCTCGGGAGGAGCTGCAGCCCCGGGGAGCTCTGACCTCAGGCTGCTCCAGGCTGGGCTGACCGAGTGACCTCGTGGGGCCCCTCCAGACCCTTCCCCATCCCCGTGTCCCCCTCTGGACTCTCCTGACACCCAGAACTGTCCCCAGCACTGCAGGTGAGACCCCAAAGCAGAGTGGGACAATCCCCCCTACGAGGTTCTCACTAGATTTTCTTATTAATATGAAAAAAAAAAACTTCCACAGAAGGCTGGAAAGTAAACTCTCCATGAGAAATTTCCTGAGATTTCTCCTCGGTATGCGGAGAGTTTTGGGGGGCCCGAGCTTTGCCGGCATTCCCGGGGGAGCAGCTGAAGGAGGCGTTGGGAGTGAACAGATCCCAGCCCCTGCCAGGACACCAGCGCTCCCCGGCCGTGATGTCAAAGGTTGCGGCAGTGTCCCCCCCGCCCTCGGGGTGCCTTTGTTCGGCACGGTGGCCCCAGCAGATGGCCCAAAACCCGCACCCCGGCCAGCAAAGAGGGACCACATGTGACGAACCATGGATGTCTCATTAGCACACGGGGCGGGGGGGCTGGGGGGGAGCAAGGATGAGAAAAAAAGATAAAAAGAATACACAAAGACATTTACATATTTACATTGTTTCTCCCTCATTTCCAATTCTCCTTTCGCTGGAGTGGCAGTGGGCTCGCTTTTCTCCTTCTGTTTGTGTGTTTACTTGTGCTAAATAGATTATGATAATCAGGCACATAAATGCATGCAACTGTTATTATGGCATTTTAATCACAGAGGTTTTCACTGGAAGCCTTCATTAGAATTCTCATAATCTCACTTGTTAGTGTAACAAACAGTAATAAATGCCAAGGAACTGGGATTAAGTCAGAGACATTCAGACATTAAAGGAGGAATATGGAAATGTTGTCAAATCTCCGCATTATTTATTGAAATGTCACACAAACAGTTCAGGTCTTTCAATATCTCTCTCATTAGAAGGAGAGGGTGTGCGGCCACCTGAAGACACCAATTATATTTTTAGGGAGTGCTGGAACCATATGGCTCTCCTCGACTCTTCCCAACTTTCCTGGGCTGTTTCGGAGCCATCGGTTCCCGTTTGTCAGCTCCACCCCAGGGCTGATTTTGGGGGAGGGGGAGGCTGCTCGTGGCTGGCTGGATGGGACAGGGGAGGATGCCCAGGGAGGCTGTGGCTGCCCTGGCAGTGCCCGAGGCCAGGTTGGACACTGGGACAGTGGGAGGTGTCCCTGCCATGGCAGGGGTGGCACTGGGTGGGATTTAAGGTCCCTTGTACCCAAACCCTGCCGGGATTCCACCGTTCCACGAAGGCCCCTCTGGTTTTTGTGGGGTTCTCCCGGACCTTTGCAGGGTGGTGCCCACTGGACCCCCTGGCCCTGAGGGTCCCGGCTTCTCCAGCCCAGCCAAAATTGTCCCGAAACTCCTTCCAGCCCCTGGGCAGGAGCAGGGGATCCTGCAGCCGTGTGGGATCTGCTCCTGTGCCCCAGAGGGAGGAGGAGGAGCGGGATGGGGCTTTTGGGGCTTTTGGGGTTTTTGGGGTTTTTGGGGTTTTTGGGGCTTCGCCACCACTTTTTGAGGCCGCGACCCCACAGGGCATCCCCGGCAGCGCTGTGGAAATGTGGGAATGCTCCGGCTGGGAACAGCACAGGGCTCGGCTGGGCTGGGATTGTTGGGCCGGGCTGGGCTCAAAGGGCTGGGCTGGGCTCATTGGGTGAGCCGCGCTCAAAGGGCTGGGCTGGGTTCCCAGGGCCGGCCGAGATCCTTGGGCTGGGCTGGGTTGCCGGGGCCGGGCTGGGCTCAAAGGGCTGGGATCCTCTGGCCTGGCTGGGCTCCTTGGGCCGGGCTGGGCTCAAAGGGCTGGGCTGGGCTCAAAGGGCTGGGCTGAGCTCAAAGGGCTGGGCTGGGATATTTGAGCCAGGCTGGACTCCGTGGACCGGGCTGAGTTCCTTGGGCTGGGCTGGGCTGGACTGGGCTCATCGGTCTGGGCTGGGCTCATTGGGCCGGGCTGGGCTCAAAGGGCTGGGCTGGGATATTTGAGCCAGCCTGGACTCCCTGGACTGGGCTGGGCTCCCCGGGGGCCGGGCTGGGCTCCCCGAGCCGAGGTACCGGAGCCTCCCTTTCCGTGCGGCTCAGCAAACCCAGCCCACTGCTGCGTGCTGATGAATTTTCCCCGAGCCCTCCCCGGGCCGTGGGGAGGGGGCTCGGGGCTGGAGCAGCCGAGTTTCCACACAAGTTTAGGTTCCCCCTCCTTCTCCTTCTGTATTTTCCCTGTTAGGAGCCAGAAGGAAAATTGAATATAAAAACCAGTCACGCTCTGCTGGGGTTCCCATTTCCCGTTTGCGTTGGGCTGTTGTGGCCTCGGGGCCCTCCCAGGTGTGGGGCAGGGGCTGCACCAGGTGAATTTTCCTTTTTCTGCCTTCATCCACACGGTGGGGGTGAGTTTTGCAGCGAGGTAAAACCGTCCTATGGCAAATCTTGCTCCCCCAAGGGAGGTTTAACCAAACCTATCCTGGAAGGGAAGTTTGATTTCCCTTTCAGAGACAAGACCCGGTTTAAAGGATTGTGCTTTACCAAATAAAATCCCAGATCAGCTCCTGAGTGTGTGTGAGGAAGGCAAACCCACGTGGCACAAGGAAACAACAAAACCAGAGGCAATCTCCAGAACGAAATGCTGTGGAAATTCCCAGCAGGATTCCCAGGCCGGGTTCAAACCCAGCAGCCAAAGCCAGGTCTGGCTCAAGTTTGGAGCTTTGGGATGTGCAGCTCTGAGCTCTGTGCCTCCCTCCCCTCCTCAAACCACACACCCAGACGGGATTTGTGTCCCCAGGAGCTGCTCCCGAACCCTTTCATCCCAAACCTCCCCCTTCACCTCAGCGGGAACGTTTCTGCAGGCTCAGGAGTTTTTAGGATTTTTTTTCCAGGCTGTCCCTCTCACCCCACACGGTGCTGGGAATCCGCTTGTGCCACCACCCCCTGGTTTTGTGCCACCACCCCCTGGTTTTGTGCCACTGCTCCCTATTTTTGTGCCACAGCCCCTTGGTTTGTGCTATCAGACCTGGGTTTTGTGCCACAGTCTCTGGTTTTGTGTCCCCAGCCCCGAGATTTTTGTCCCCAGCCCCAGGTTTTGTGCCACCACTCCCTGTTTTTGTGCCACCACTCCCTGGTTTTGTGTCCCCAGCCCCGAGATTTTTGTCCCCAGCCCCAGGTTTTGTGCCACCACTCCCTGGTTTTGTGTCCCCAGCCCCGAGATTTTTGTCCCCAGCCCCAGGTTTTGTGCCACCACTCCCTGGTTTTGTGTCCCCAGCCCCGAGATTTTTGTCCCCAGCCCCAGGTTTTGTGCCACCACTCCCTGGTTTTGTGTCCCCAGCCCCGAGATTTTTGTCCCCAGCCCCAGGTTTTGTGCCACCACTCCCTGGTTTTGTGTCCCCACTCCCTGTTTTTGTGCCACCACTCCCTGTTTTTGTGCCACCACCCTCTGGTTTTGTGCCACTAGCCCCGAGATTTGTGTCCCCACCGCCTGGTTTTGTGCCACCACTCCCTGGTTTTGTGTCCCCACTTCCCGTTTTTGTGTCCCCACTCCCCGGTTTTGTGTCCCCACTCCCTGTTTTTGTGTCCCCACTCCCCGCTTTTGTGTCCCCACTCCCCGTTTTTGTGTCCCCACTCCCCGTTTTTGTGCCACCACTCCCCGTTTTTGTGTCACCATTCCTGTTCCAGTGCTGGTTCTGTGCTGCCCCCCCTTCCCCCCGCATTCCCTGGAGGATCCCCCCGAGCTGTGCAGCTCCAGAAGGATTTTTCTCCTCTTGGCAGGGAGTTTTATGTCTTTGCTGTGAGGAAAAAGCCGAGGACAGATTCCTCCCTTCGGGTAACGCTCTGGCCGAGTTTTGATCTTTTTTAGAACATGTTGCATTTATTACTCCGGGTTCTTTGTGCTGTTTCCCCCTCCCGGGGTCGGCTGGGAGCTGCTCTCGTGGCCGGAGCATCCCTGACCCTTTTTTTAGTCCGGATTTAGGACTTTTTTTGGCCGTTTGTAGTGCGATTTTTGGGGGGAATTTTTTGTGTTTCTTAGTGCAAATTTTTAGGGATTTTTCTGTTTTTTTAAGGCTGATTTTTCCCGATGTTTTTCCCGCAAAATGCTCGGGATTTTGGCAGGTCTGAGGTGTTTAAGTGCGGGCTTCGGATGTTTCAGTGCAGATTTTAGGTGCCTGGTGACCCATTCTAGGACTTTTAGGGGGGTTTTAGGGATTTCTTTTTGATATTTTAGTGTGAATTTTAAAGGAATTCTTTCCAATATTTTTCCCAGAAATCCAGATTTTGGATGTTTTAGTGCAGATTTTAGGAGTTTTTTGGCCGTTTTTAGTGCGATTTTTAGGGGAGTTTCGCGTTTCTTACTGCGAATTTTTAGAGATTTTTCTAAATTCCAAGGATTTCTGGGAAAAAAAATCAGGAAAAATTCAACCTAAAAAACCAGAAAAATCCCTAAAAATTCGCAGTAACAAACGGAAAAATCCCCTTAAAAATCACACTAAAAATGGCCGTAAAAATCCTAAAATCTGCACCTAACCACCCCAAATCTACCCAAATTCCAAGGATTGCTGGGAAATATCTCGGGAAAGAAGTCCTAAACAACCCAGTTCACACGTGTGCCTGCCTGGCCTCCGTGGGCCGGGACTGAAAGCACATCTGGCTTTGGAACCGCTGGAAGAGAACGGAACTAGAAATGCCTGGAATTACAGGGCTGCTTTAAAGTCCCACACGGATTCTCCTGCTGGCTCTGAGTGAGGTCCCGGGGTTGAGAATCCCCCAGAGGGGCTGGGAGGGTTCCCGTGCCAAAACCTCAGCACGTACGGCAAAATCACCGCTCCTCCACGGATCGCAACAATCCAAGCTTTAGAAATTCCAGAACGCTTTAGAAGGGCAATTTGGGAAATTCCTAAAAGCTACAAATCAAAAACTACTCGTGTGTAGGTGTCTTGGTTTGGAAGACAGGAGTCTGCCAAGAAAGGCAGGAGCCTCTTTTTTTTTTTTAAATGGAGAATGTAAACCTCCTCCCTGCAAATTATTATAATTTTGAAATTAAGGGGCTCTCAGGCAAAGATGTGGGAATAGGAATAACAGTTTTTTATTAGGAAAATTAAAATAGAAATNGATCTCCACAGGGATCAGGATCACTGCCCCAGCTGTTGAACAGCTGGAACATGAACAGCAGAGATCTCCACAGGGATCAGGATCACTGCCCCAGCTGTTGAACAGCTGGAACATGAACAGCAGAGATCTCCACAGGGATCAGGATCACTGCCCCAGCTGTTGAACAGCTGGAACATGAACAGCAGAGATCTCCACAGGGATCAGGATCACTGCCCCAGCTGTTGAACAGCTGGAACATGAACAGCAGAGATCTCCACAGGGATCAGGATCACTGCCCCAGCTGTTGAACAGCTGGTGACAATCCAGACTTTGGGCACATCCTGTATTAAGGTAGTAGGGCCAAAGCTCTGCCCTTTGTGCCCTTCGTGGCCACATCTGTGGCAGGAGCTGGGGCTGGAGCGGGGGAACAGGAGGGGTTGGGAAGGAGTCACTGGAGAGGCTCAGGCTGAGGGGCTGGTGAGGGGAAATTTGGGAAAGAATCGGAATCATCAGAGAATCCCACACTGGTTTGGGTTGAAGGGACCTCAAATGCCACCCAGTGCCACCCCTGGCATGGCAGGGACACCTCCCACTGTCCCAGTGTCCAACCTGGCCTTGGGCACTGCCAGGGATCCAGGGGCAGCCACAGCTGCTCTGGGCACCCTGTGCCAGGGCCAAGAAATTCAAATTCCTGGGAGAGGGAAGGGGAAGGAGCAGAGGATGCAGCAGCACAGGACAAGGGGGAGGCACGGGGGTGTCAGGAGAAAGAGAGGCCAGGTGGGAGAAAATCTGTTAAGAATTGCTTGGGGTTTTTTGGGAAATCCTAAAGAAGGAGAAAAACTGTTGCCTAAAAAGGGAGAAAATTCCCAAACCCCACATCAGCTGTTCTTCAGGCCTTGGAAAAATCTCTGTTCAGAGCATGGATTTCAACCCTGCTCAGCTCTTTGCAGCACAAACAAAAATTAACCTGAAGTGAGACCTCTGTGTAGTTTGTACCTGCAGGTGTTGACCTGGGCCCGTAGATTTGAGCCCAGAAAAATTTAAAAAATCTAATTTCCGCAAAAAAATGTGGGTCAATGTCCCTTTGAGGTCTCCAGAAAAATCTCATTTCCTGAAAGGACACCGAGTGTGGCGATGTCACCTGGAGATCCCTCAGCTGGGGTCGGGGTTTTGTCTGTCCCAGAATTCCCTCCTGTCCTTCCTCCCGCCCAGCCCTGAGGAAATCCCGGCTCTGGCTCTGCCCGTGCCAGGCACGGGACACTCCTGGGGATGGGTCTGTGCCCGAGGGGACAGCAGGCTCTGTTTGGCCTGGGTTGGCTTGAGTTGGCTTGGTTTGGATCAGTTTGCCTCAGTTGGGCTCTCTTTGGCCCCATTTGGCTCTGTTTGTCTCAGTTTGGATCAGTTTGTCTTGGTTTGTCTTGGCTAGACTCACTTTGGCCTGGTTTGGCCTGGTTTGTCTCAGTTTGCTTCTGTTTGGCTCGGTTTGGCTCTGTTTGGCCCCATTTGGCCCGGTTTGGCCCGGTTTGAATTCCTAGGGCACACCAAGTCTGGATTCTGCCCCTCTCGGGTCACAGTTCCCCAGCTGAGCCTGGTTGAGCTTGGTTTGGCCCCGTTTGGCTCTGTTTGTCCTGGTTTGGCTCAGTTTGTCCTGGTTTGGCTCAGTTCAGCTCAGTTTGGCTCGGTTTGGCTCATTTTGGCTCAGTTTGGCTCTGTTTGGCTCAGTTTGGCCCAGTTCGAATCCCTGGAACGTTCCAAGGCCGGATTCTGTCCCNTTTGTCCTGGTTTGGCTCAGTTCAGCTCAGTTTGGCTCGGTTTGGCTCATTTTGGATCCGTTCGGCTCAGTTTGGCTCGGTTTGGCTCATTTTGGATCAGTTTGGCTCTGTTTGGCTCGGTTTGGCTCATTTTGGATCAGTTTGGCTCTGTTTGGCCCGGTTTGCCTCATTTTGGCTCAGTTTGGCTCAGTTTGGTCCCATTTGGCTCAGTTTGGCTCGGTTTGGCTCATTTAGGATCAGTTCGGCTCTGTTTGGCTCGGTTTGGCTCATTTTGGTTCAGTTTGGCTCTGTTTGGTCCCATTTGGCCCGGTTTGGCTCATTTTGGCTCAGTTTGGCCCGGTTTGAATCCTTGGAGCGTTCCAAGGCCGGATTCTGTCCCAGCCGTGCCTCGCTCCCCCGCTGCCCCGTGCGGGTGAGCGGGGCTGGAACGGCTTTTCCCGGATTTTGGGATTCCTGCGGCCTGGCCCGGCTCGGCCCGGCCCGGATCTTTTCCCTGCTGGAGCGTTCTCCTCCTCCTCGTGCCTCTCCCGCTCCGCTCCCGCTCCTCTCGGGCTTCCTGGGTGGCGCTGAAGTTGTGATGTCTTGAATACCAATAGTGAAGCTGAACATATGTGAACCTTTCCTAATCCTGCTAATCTTCCTTCAAAAACCTTTCTGAAAGTGGAGGCAACATCCAGATTTTTTAAAAAAAGAGAGAAAAAAAAAAAGGAAAAAAAAGGAAAAAAAAAAAAAGAAAATAATTTCCGAGCATTTTAATGACAAATGATCTTGGCGAGGGGGAGGGGGCTCTGCCTCAGCTGGAGATGGAGCTTATGAACTGCAGCAGGTAGAAATAACTGCTGTATTACCTCATGTAATCTCCGCTATTCAGGCTCAGATTAGGCCTGAATGCGAGCCCAAAGAGACTTCTCTTGTCAAGCGGGGACTTTGTCCCCAGCACGGCTATTAGCCGCTAATTAGTTGTGACACAGAATTACCCGCAGCACAATGGCCACCGCAGCCTTACAAGTCCTTTCAAAGTGCTCGGAGGAGCTCAATAGATGCGACTTTCAATTTTCCGATTGTGCTCGGAGCTGGGAAGGATTCCCTGCGCTCCCCTCGCGGCTGCCGGGCCGGGAGCAGCGGGAATTTGGGATTTGGGAGTTGGGATTTGGGAGTTGCCGGCCGGGGGCGCGGCTCTGGGCAGGAGGGGTGAGATGAGAGCTCCTCCTTTGATCTCCTCCGCCGCGGTGACTCCGGCTCGTGTCCCGGGACACTTCCCGGGGCTCTGCAGGGAATCGAGACCTGGTGGTGGCACAGAGGTGGCGCAGCTGGGCTCGCCCGTCCCCTGGGGACTCGGGGACAGCCGTGTCCCTGTGCCAGCGCACCTTCCCGGTGTTCCCGGGATCCCTGCGGGCCCCGGTCCTGGCACAGCCTCCGGGATGCTCGGGGATGCTCAGGATGCTCAGGGATGCTCAGGGATGTTCAGGGATGTTCAGGATGTTCAGGGATACTCAGGGATGCTCAGGGATG
>VWZS01001374.1:0-134635 GCA_013397075.1 Rhabdornis inornatus
GCTTGGCATGCATTTTCACAATGTAGTTTCCTTAAAGCTCTGGGCATTATGGTTTTCTGAACCCTAAGCCTAGGTGTAACCCTAATACCAGGTTTAGCACGAGCAGAAAATTCCCATTGGGATAACCCAGTTGCCGAGCAGAATGGTGCTTAAGGAGCCATGTTGTGGCACTTTTTTGCTGAACTTTGCATGCAATTTTCACTGTAGATTGCTCCAAATCTAAGAATTTGTGGTTTACTCAACCCTAACCTTACGTATAAGCCTAACCCTAGGCAGAGCAGTAAATATTTAGGGGAATTAGCCTGGTGACAAGCAGAATGGTGTTGAAGGAGCCATGTTGTGGCAGTTTTCTCTTCAGCTAGGCATGCTTTTTCACCCTGCAAAGTGCTTGGTACTCTGAGCTTTGTGGTTTTGAGAAACCTAACCCTAGGCAGAACCCTAACCCTTTGGTGAACATTGCAAGCCTCATGACGTGAGGCAGGTGGCAAGCAGAAAAATGTGGATGGAGCACAATGATGGCAGTTTTGTGTTTCGCTTGGCATGCATTTTCACAATGCTGCGAGCTTGAAGCTCTATGTACTATGGTTTTCTAAACCCTAAGACTAGGCATAACTCTAATTCCTGGTGTAAGCCTAAGCTTAACTGGAGCAGAAAATTCCCATAGGAATGACCCTGGTGCTAAGCAGAATGGTGTTGAAGGTGCCACATTGTGGCAGTTTTGTTTTCTGCTAGGCATGTGTTTTGACACTGCAGAGTGCATGGAACTCTGGGCTTTGTGGTTTTGTGAAGCCTAACCCTAGGCAGAACCTTAACCCTAGGCAGAACCCTAACCCTAGGCAGAACCCTAACCCTAGGTTGAGAATTGCAAGCCTAATGAGGTGAGGCAGGTGGCTAGCAGAAAAATATGCCCAGGGCTTTATGATTTTCTGAACCCTAAGCCTAGGTGTATCCCTAATTGCAGGCATAAGCATAACCGTAGTTTGAGCAGAAAATTCCCATGGTGGTAAATATGTTTCCAAGAAGAAAAGTGTTGAGCCATGATGTGGCAGTTTTGTGATGAACTTGGGCTGCATTTTACTCTGCACAGTCCTGGCAGCCCTGGAATTTGTGGTTTTTTAAGGCCTAACCCTAGGCTAAATCCGAACCCTAGGCATAAGCCCAACCCGAGGCAGAGCACTAAACCTTTATGGGGAGGAGCCTGGTGCTAAGAGAATGGTGTTGAAGGAGCCATGTTCTGGCAGTTTTCTGTTCTGCTAGGCATGCCTTTTAACTCTGCAGAGTGCTTGGAGCTCCAGGCTTTGTGGTTTTATGAACCCTAACCCTGGAGAGAACCCTAACGCTAAGCGGAACCCTAACCCTAGGCAGAGCTGTAAAGGCCACATGCAGCCAGGCTTGTGCCAAGCAGAAAAGTCACGAGAGAAAGAAAATGTGGCAATGTTCTGTTTGGATTGGCATGACTTTTTACACTGCAGAGTGCTTGGAGCTCTGGACTTGTTGGTTTTGTGAACTCTTAAGCCTGGGCTGAGCCCTAACCCTATACAGAACCCTAACCTTAGGTTGAACATTCCAAGCTTCATGAGGTGAGGCAGGTGGCAAGCAGAAAATTATGGATGGAGCAATGTTGTGGCAGTTTTGTGTTTCGTTTGGCATGCATTTTCACAATGCAATATGCTTGAAGCTCTGGGCTCTATGGCTTTTTGAATCCTAAGCCTAGGTGTGTAGGAGCGGCTGGTCTGGACGGTCGGCACAGATGGAGAGATCTTTAAAGACAGGTGTTGGAACTTGTGGTTTATTTCATAGGTTGTGGGTAGAAGGCTCTGCTTGGAGCTGCCAGGCGCAGCTCAGAGCAGGCCTGTGAGACCAGGAGGATAAGAAGTAAGAGATTAATTAAGAGAACTAAGAGAGCAAAATTAAGAGCAAGAGTCAGAGAGCGAGCATTACAAAACAATAAATCTTGTTCTGTGTTGAATACTCTAATTTTCACTAACTGATCTAATACAAGATACAAATCCTATAGCATTTACATGCAGCCTATAAGAATCACTACATTACCATACTGTGTTACACTTTAAACCCTAAAAACCACTCTTTGGACCCCTCTGCCAAGCTGTAGGGTCTTCTCTGACCTTTGGACTTGTCTGCAAGCAGAGGGAATTGTTCAGTCATGAGTGGATTACTTTCAGCTGGCCATGCTATTGTTTTCTAGTTGTTCAGTAACTAAGGTTTGGTATCTCAAAGATGGCTTTCATTTCGATCTTGCGTATAGTTTCCATATTCTCAAAATCTTTCTCCAGGCAGACATATTTATAAGGTTCTCCATTTTCATCTTCCCCAACATAGGTGTAACCCTAATTCTAGGCATAAGCTTAAACTTAGGTGGAGCAGACAATTCCCATGGGGATGACCCTGCTGCCAAGCAGAAAGGTGTTGAAGGAGCCATGTTGTGGCAGTTTTGTGTTCTGCTAGGTATGCCTTTTAACACTGCAGAGTGCTTGAAGCTCTGGGTTTTGTGGTTTTCTGCACCCTAAGCCTAGGCAGAAAACTAAGCCTTGGCAAAACTGTAAAGGCCACATGATGCCAGGCTGGTGCCAAGCAGAGAAATGTAGATGGACAGAAATTGTGGCAATTTTCTGTTCATCTAGGCATGCCTTTTTACTCTGCAGAGTTCTTGGAGCTCTGGAGTTTGTGGTTTTGTGAACCCTAACCCTAGGCAGAATCCTAACCCTAGGGTTAACCATAACCCTAGGTTGGGCATTGAAAACCTCATGAGGTGAGATAAGCAGAAAAATGTGGATGGAGCAAAGTTATGGCAGCGTTGTGTTCCGCTTGGCATGCCTTTTTAAACTTCAATGTGCTTGGAACTGTGGGCTTTATGGTTTTATGGACCCTAACCCTGGGCATATCCCTAATATTAGGTGTAACCCAAATATTAGGTGAGGTGTAACTGTAATCCTATGTTTAGAAGTAAATCCTCATTGGAGTGAGCCTGGTACCAAGCAGAAAATTGTTTATGGAGCCATGTTGTGGCAGCCTTGTGTTTTACTTGTAGGGTTTTTGTCGCTGCAGTCGGTTTAAAGCCCTTGGGTTTCTATTCTTTCTCAACCCTAACCCTAGGCGGAACCCTAACCCTAGGCAGAACAGTAAATTACCATGCCTCTTTCACGGAAAACTCATGGAAAGCAATTTCCTGTGCTTTGGGGAGAATATGCAGCTCTGATGCAGTCGAGCAGTGACTGATGAACATGACCTTTCCCACCTCATGTGCATGTATGGCAGGCAGACCCCTATGGATCACTCCTGACCTCTGCATCTCCTCACGTGTGGGCGCTTGCCCCAGGGTGAGCTCCTCCTTGACCCACTGTTAACACACATGGGATGTGTCTCCTGGATGTTCACTCCAGGGCTCCCCTCCCCTTGCTGACAGCTACAAAACTGAGAAGACAGAAATACATCCCTGGAAACCTATACTACATAGGGTAAAATGTTGGAAATTATGGAAAGAAATCACTTCAAGCATTTCATTCTGTATCTATTCCAAAAACAGTACTCACAATTCCAATAGCCTTCCAACAGGACACAACAGCAGATTACCACATTGCAAACAGATACATCCCCTCCTAGTTTGCAGTGAATGAGCTTTGATTTCGTCGTTGCTATCCACCAGAGCAAAGAAATTTTGAGTTACCACAGTTCAGATGATGACTGACAAGTCACTGTCTTGTCTCAGCCAGAGAAAAATGAAGACCACCAAAAGTGGGGTGAAGTCAGAAACTGGGAGTGAGTGTTTAAGCAAATCTTCATTGATAGCCTTCTGGAATCTACATATACCATATATTCTTTTTTTTATTTTATTTTTTTCTACTTCCCCTTCAAGAAATATTTTAAGTCCTTACTGAGAAGATCTCCACTGGCTTCTGTGACAGTTTTCCAGAAATCTGAATTGAACAATTAAAGGACCACCTTTTAGGTCACATCTTTAAAACAGAAAATATGGTATGGTCTGGGCTATAAACTCAGTCCAGAAGAAATACTTATTTAAAAGCAATTCCTGAGGTTACAAGAAGTGTTATATTTTCTTCCTGTGAAAAACTGTGGCATAATAGAAGCTGACTCTAGCTCATATTGTCATTATTGAGGCTCATGCTACACATTAGACATGGTCCATGAAACACTGACCTCAAGGCAAAGTAATTTCTAATATGAATTGCTCACACAAAGGCAATTCAGAATTGTGAAAAATAAGGCTATCCAACCTCAATTTTCATCTTCAATTTGTCAAATGTTATTAAAGATAACACGAATGTGATGGTTCAAAACCTACTGCTTACCTAAAAATATTTCCCTTCCTCTGCCATCTCTTTAAAAATCTTTAAATCTTAAAATTTAAAAATCCTTATTTTGACTCTAGAAGAGAGAGTACAAAGATATTATTTATCTAGTCAAGGAAACTCTGTCTTTAAAAGGGCCAACCACCTAAATGTGGGCAAATTTATCAGACATTATTGCAAATAATATCAACAATTCAAACTTTATCTGCAAAAAATCCACAAGCATGTACCCCTGTTTATTGAAATTTTAATATATTAGATAACCAAGTTATCAGAAAATAGTTAGAACTTTCAGATGAAGGCAGCTTGTAACGAACAGAGACCAACTGAAAAAATATTCAAATGATGGGCACTTGAAAATTATTTTGGATATAATCCTGTATAGAAATACTTGAAGTTTAATTAGATCAAGCTTCTTGCAAAAATGGACAAGGGAAACTTTACAAGTGCCCTCTATAACCTAAACTGTTTCTATTAAAGACAACAGCACCGCATTCAGAATTTCTGAAAACTCGCTCCCTTGCAAAAGTATCCCATAGTGCAAGAGTTTTTATAAATAAACTGCTCTGCTGTAATTTGTTTATCAGCCTAGGAGTACACACAGAATACAAAGGATACATAGGCTTCAGAGGTATCTACACTGGACAGATTGAGATAATACAAGACACAAAAAAATTACCTGGAAATTGTATCCTTTATTTGCCAGGAGTAATGACAATGTTTAAAATCAGGTGTATCTGATTTTTTTGTTGTTGTTGTTTTTGTTCTGCTTTGGTTTTGGAGTTTTTTGTTTGTTTTGGTTTTTGTTTGTTTGTTTTAGGGTTTTTGTTTTTTTGGTTTTTTGGGGAATTTTTTAGTGTACAGGTTGCCCAGTGAGTTTGTGGACTTTCCATCCTTGATTATTTGGTCCTGGGCAAGCTGGTGTGCCTAGCTCTTGTCTGAGCAGAGGAAATGGACAAAATAATCTCCCAAAGAGATTTCATGAAATGTATTATCAAGTATACAGTCTAAAAATATAAATCCCTTGCCTTTACATGTAACACTGCAATACAATTATAAGCATGACAAGAAACTCTGACCTTGCAACAACCTATTCAAAACATAAAAATTTTTAAATTATACAAAAAGACTAAAAACCTTTAAGTCAGACTGTGAGCTGTTTCTGCACTACTGTTTTAAAGAGCAATATCCATGAACTGAGAGGAAGAGCTGCATTAGTAACATGGCAGAAAACTAAAGTTTGTGGTGCTAGGAATGGAAGCACAAAACAGAACCAGAGAATCATTTAAGGTGGAAAGGACACTTAAGATCATCAAGTCCAACCATTAACTCAGCACTGCCAAGTCCATCACTAAACCATGTCCATAGCTGTCACATCTACACACCTTTTAAAAACTTCCAGGGGTGTTGACTCTGCCACTTCTCTGGGCAGCCTATTCCCATGTTGACTACCCTTTCAGCATAGAATTTTTTTCTGAATATGCAATCTCAACTTCCCCTGGTGTGACTCGAGGACATTTCTTCTTGTCCTGTTGCTTGCTACCTGGCCAGAGAGGCCAACCCCCACCTTTCTACAACCTTCTTTCAGGTTTTCTCTGAGCCATTTCTTCTCCAACCTAAACAGCCCCAACTCCCTCAGCTGCTCCTCATAGGATTTGTGATCCAGACCTTTCCCCAGCTCCGTTGCCCTCCCCTGGACAGATTCCCGCCTCTCAATGTCTTTCTTTGTAGTGAGGGGCCCAAAACTGAGCACAGGATTTGAAGTGCCGAGTACAGGGGGACAATCATTGTCCTGGCCCTGCTGGCCACTATTTCTGGTACAGGCCAGGATGCCATTGGCCTTCTTGGCTACCTGGGCACACTACTGCTCTTTACAAAGACTTAAAGCCATATCTATTACTATATTGAGCACACTCAGGATTAAAAAGTCAAAGTTGTTTATGTAAGTATTAAATTTGTCTCATTTTGACCATGTACACAAACACTTTTTATGACTACTGAGCACAAGTGAGCCAATACTTGCTTTTCAGAGGAAGCTTTTTATAAGATTGTCTGAGAACTCAACCCTTAACAGAAAGTGACAAGGAGAAAAGAAAAGAAATTATCTGAATAGCCCATTTGGGAGACTGAGTGCTTATCAGGGATACAAGCTCTTGACCACAGGGGAGAAACAGGAGATACTTGACATTGATGTTTGCAATTTATTCTCACTGAAATCCTAAAAATTCCTTCTAAAAATCCTGAGCACCAAAGCAATGTCAAGAAAAACCAAACACTGTATATTTTCACTGATATGATTAGGAACAGTATTTTGCATTTACAAAGCAGTTTCAGACCTTAGGGTGCTACATTCTGTCTCCTTTTCAAGCACGAAATGCATTGGCTTGTTTTACTTACTAGTAGCAGTAGCAGGACAATATCAGGATTATCACAGGCACAGGCTACATGCATTGATGTCCAAAAATCCTCATCTTGATGATTTACATTTACTCCTCTGTCAATTAGAATTTCTGCAGCAAATGCATTATCGAAGCGGGCACACTAGAAGAAAAAAGAGCAGATTAGGGATGGTGTTTTTCTCAGTGTACAACTAAATTTATTACATACAATTTAAATTGGGCAGATGACACATTGTAGCTAAGCTGCTGTGTTTGTAAGGAACAACAGCTGAGAAATCTATAGAAAAAATTGTGTGGAGATTTCCACTTCCATGTGCATGATTCACAGAATCCCCTATTTCCTTATGAAATCTGCTGAATATACAATAAGGATGAGGTTTTTTTCTGTTCAGTACTGTAATTGCAAATCAGAGCAAAGGCATCAGTGCATGATGATCACATCATGAGTAGTGCTAAGTATATGCACACCCACGCACACATATGTCCGTGCATACATGAATTTCTCTGCCTTTTATGCAGTACAGGGCAATGATACACCCTTCTTCATACCCCACTCCTATTTCAAATCAACTAACTATACTGATTCCTGTTCAAGTCTCTCTGCCAGATAAATGCACTGCACACTGAGGGTGCTATTGGGAGGTAGAGGGATGCACCTGTGTGTGTGTGTGTATATGCATGCATGTGTGCATGTTTCTATACCTTGGTTATGGTCACAATTTTGGTAGAGAAGAAGAAAATGGCCAGGACATTGTTTTGACCTTACTCCTCTGTCATATCTGTGAATTCTTATGCATAAGGTTATGGATAATACCTTAAAAGACAATCAGGGCACCTGAGTTAAGATCTTATCTCTGGCTTCACACATAATCTCAGTAACTCTATAGAGAAGGATCCTATCTCTTTCCCCGTGGGGAAGAGATTATGGGGAGACTCATTTTAATCTGGCATGGAATCCAGGATACTAACGGAAGTGGGGAAGAAGGAGAAGTGTGTAAATGGATTCAACTGTGAAGCCAAGATATGGCTGAGACTGTCAGCAGAATGCAGCAGCTGCATGCACCCCTGCGAACATAAATATAGATAACCCAGATGATGAATATTAAATTCTATCAGGATAAAAAGCAGTCCCACCCTAAGTTATTTCCAAATATACTGACCATTAAATTATAGAACAGAAATTAAATTCTGATGTATTTCCTTTAGCTTGCGTAACTTATCTGGCAACTCTAGAAATGTTTTTTTTTTGTTGCACTGGTATCATTCATTGTATCAGTGCAACTTAAATTGAGCTGTTCTATGCTGAAATTTAACAAATCAGAGGTAAGACATTTTATATTACAGATAGCATAATCTAAAGCCAACCATATTTTCAAACCACTGTTAAGCTAAAAAAAAAAAAAACAAAACAAACCAAACAACAACAAAAAAAAACAAACAAACAAAAAAAACCAAAACCACTTTCCACCCCCAAAAAAAACACCAAAAAGCCCCCCCAAAAAACAACAACAGCAAAAAACCAACCAACCAAAAAATCAGTTCTAGAGATGACAGGTATCCCTGAGCCATTTTGTGTATTAATAATAGACATAGTGCCTTTTGTGATTAGTTGCAGCTTAGATTTGTTGCTGCTCCTTGATTCTTGTTCAATAGGTTTTCTGAAACAAGCTCAATTAAAGATCCAGAATAAAAATGTGACACATTTGTTATAAGGGTGGGGGTGGGTGATTGCCTGTGTGCATTGACCTGACACCATGTGCCTCGTACTGTATGGGCAGCTCAGGCACGTACTCGCTTTTTATTGTACTTCTCCTCTCATGGAACCTGAAGAGAGGTCAGTGAATACCTTTGAAGCTCCCATAGCTTGCCTAGCTTCAACCATATTGGGATACACTCCACAGAGACAAAAACAGAATCTTTATCAAGTGTCACATTTGATATTTTTTTTTTTTTAGAATTAGATCACCTTTTGGAAGCTAATAGATATGGAAAAGGAAAACAGAATCATATAATACATCAGGTTTTAAGAAGAATGTCAATATACATATAGTTTCCATTCATCCTGACACCAAAATATTTAGCCCACGAATAGGAAGAATAAACACTAAGCTCCCCTTCGGACCAAGCAGCTTCACAGTTGTAAAACTAACACTTAGAATGTATTTGAGTGGGCTTTAAGAATATAACACAGGTGCATGCTAAACTACTAGTTTCAATTCTTGCTGACAAATAAGTTTGGCTTGTTTCCCTGTATCATGATTCTCCTCTCCTGTCTGTGCTTCTCTCAAATCAGGCTCAAATCCCAATTTCATTGAATTCAGGTTTGTCTCCATCTCCAGTAGGATAAGCATTTTCCTCTAGATGAATTATGAGTACTTACAAGTAATTCTGATTAAACTGACGAAGTAGGTTACACACAGCTCTCTATTGTAAATTTCTTACTGCAGAAAGCTTTTCTTCCTTTGGAAGCATATGTGTGCCTGTGAAGCAGCAGGCACCAGTTGAGAGATACTGATTGTGACAGTGAATTGGGGCATGATGCAGATCAAGAAACCTAAAATGGCACAGTTCAACTGCAGATTTTATCTGTAGTTATAAACTGTGCATCAGCTAAACTAGATAAAGCAACTTAAAATCCCTGAAGATGAATTTTTCTTTCTTTCATTTTAAAATGCCTGACAGATGTCAAATCATCCACACTGAAGATAAAGATTGTCTCCTAGGGCTTTTGGCATGGGGTAAGATTTGGGATGCCTCTGTTTTGAGAATACCAAAGAAAACCAAATCTCATTTGGACTGCATTTTTGAAGAGTGATTGAGCATCTTTACAGCAGAAAAATAGTTGGAGAAGAGAAAAGAGAATTGAAATTTCTCTCTTCCAAATCAGTACTGCACTTTCCCCTTACTTTGGCATCTATTTCCTAAAGTCCTTGGTAAATAGCGTGGCCATGGAAGATGGAAAACACAAATTAATTATATAATGGAAATACTGTATCTTGCAAGAGCATGGTTACAGGTGCGCTGGAGTCGTGTAATATTACAGGGGCTCTTTCTCATCAATAAATTACTGTATTTTGTATAAATACTATGAGAAATGTGATCCAACTGTTCTAAAATGAAACACTCTGCCAGCAGACTTTTCGTTGTGACTGAAGCATCACAGACCAAAGAAAAGGATCCTAAGATGTAGGAATTATTTATGAGTTTCGCTACTGGCTTCAGCAATGCCAAAATTCTACTCCTATGGTATTTTCTTTCTGTTTACCTTTCATGTCCATACCTCTTGTTTTTACTTCCATTATTATATACAAAACGTTTTTATCTTCCTGTTACTTAATCTGAATTGCTATGCAAATAATGATAAACATGCATATGTAGGAAACTGGTGCAAGAAAGTATCACAAAAACAAAAGGAAAAATGTTAAATCATGCAGGTTTTTTTCATATAGGACCTGTGAATCTTTGAACCATATAATTTTGTATTTGGAATCAAGCAGTATTTCCTTTGCTCTTTCTTGCTGCACAGATAATTTCTAAATAAAACACTTCATTCTCCTTTGTTAGCTACCACTCCCATGACATGATCCATTCTTTTGTAAGCAATTTGAAAATGACCATTTATTTAAAAAACATATTTGGATGCAATCATAGCCATGGCGGAGCTCAGTGTATATTAAAAAAAAATTGCTAAGCCTTTTTTCTTTGTTAATATGCCAAATCTGCTACTCACTATCCCATCATGTTTATCCACAGTCACTAACACTAATCTTCAATCACTCTTACCAGATGGAGCAAAGAGCCTCCCGAGGAAAGGAGCATATGAGGGTCAGCACCATCCTTCAACAGCCGGAGCACTGAAATATCAAAGAAAAGAGCAACAAGAGTTAATATACCTAATATAACAGCAGTACACCTAATTCTGAGCTGTTAATAGGCCGATTCTTAACCATCTCCATCAGTGGATTTAATAATATATTCAAAACTCTTATGTAATGGCAAAACTATCATGTCAGCATTTGCCACCTCACCCGTTTTAATAGCTAAGCCTGTAAAGCAAAAGATCTTTGATAACGAACAGTAAACATCAACAGTGTCAAGGACTTTTCAAGTATACAGATGAGCATGTCAGTTTTGTTCATACGAGAGGGGAGGGTTGCAGAAAAGAGCCATGTCAAGGTCACAATCACCTGATAAGTTCATTTGGGAGCAAAATCACAGTTAATTGGTGTTATTTTACTTTTCGAAGTTCCCATGTGATATATTGGCTTTTTCAGCAAATATTTGAAACTAGTATTCATAACTGATATAACTTGAAATTAATCATCATAAAGCTAAATGATCTGCACTCAATTTAACCTTTCCAGTGCATTGTCAGATCACTGATGCAGCATAATCTTTAAAACGATATTTGGAGCCACACTCCACTCCCAGTTACATGTATTAAACCCCTTTGAAATGAAAACAGGCATATAAGTGCAAGCGAAACCACAACCCTTCACAGTGGTGCTCACTCAAGTGCAAAAATTCAGCACTTTTCCCCCATGGTCTTTATTGCCTTTATAACCTTTTCAGTCTGAATCAAAGCACTGACTGACTCATGGAAACAGTGCTCATTCCTTGAACAGAACTGTGCAGTAGCAATTCCTGGCAGTGCCAGGGGACTCCACACCACCATTGCAACCCTGTCTTCATTAAACTGCCATGAAAAACCCTTTTAAAAGGCCTCTGCCCATAAGAATAGCTGCCAAGAATATTTCCTGAGTGGGAGCACAGGTGGTTCTGTCTTGAGCTTAATTCTTAGTCAAGGTCCTGGATGGACTTGTGCAAACAACTGCAAAGAAATTTTAAGTTGTGAAACGGGTTCCACTGAGATGTCTGTCTTACAGGAGGGCCAGAGATTTGTCTCAAGGCTCTTCTGTGAATCTGTCAACAGACTCATTACCACCACCTCTTTCCTATCTATACATTTTCTGTATCTGTTTTCTTTCTCCCATGGATATATTGCAACTCCATTTTCATTGTACATTTAAACTTGTTACAGCATTCAGACACTTACTTAACCTATTTGAAAGGGGGCACTTTTCTTTTCAAATATTGTCAATTTATAGAAGCAAAGTTTTTTGAATGTGCTGAATTATTTTTGACCAGCTGCCCTAGAAAAATTTCTCCTAAGAAATAATATTTGGTTAAATAGTTGCAAGTCTGCAAAATTAGAGTGAAACACTTGGTATCATCATTACTAAACACATCATATAGCAAAAACACACTGGTATAATGGACAAATATTTGTAATAGTTAGGCAAATTCACTTAATCTTCTACTTTTTTAAACTTTGAAAATATAAGATCAACCAAAAATACTGTATAAATTTTTACTTTATGAATAGTTCCATGGTACCTATTTCTCCTCACCAAAGGTCTTGCCTCATTTAATTTACATAACTGTAAAAGACTTATATGTTCTGGCAAATGCCACTTTGAAAGTCAGCCATTATTAGAAGTCTCTGTCATCCCCAGCACACCCAACAAAGTAGAATGGGAGCATTAGGTAACACAGAATAAAAAAACCTGCACAACATCTGTTAAGCAAGATGAAAATATTTACAAAATTTCATAATGTCAGGAGAAATGGATGTACAATAAAAAGCAAACCATTCCTTTCTGCTCTCTCAGATCCACAAATCTCATATTGAAGCACACACTTGTCCTCATCCAGAGAGAGACCACTAAAAATAGAGGTTCAGAACTAAGTTCCTTTTTTAATACCTAAATTTCTGACCACATATGGAGATGCTCTCTCTACCTCAGGTTGAAAGTGAGTAAAGACTTATAAATCCTCCTTCCTTAAACAGGCATGCAACTACATCCTCCTCAAGAGTTAATATTTCCAATGTTCCTGTGATAATTGATAAAAGATTTGTGTTAATCACAAAAGCACTGGGGGCTTGTATAAACCAGAATACTAAGCTCTGAAGTGAAGCATGGACACTAGATAAAGGAAATTCTATGATAGAATCATTCTGTTTAAAATCACCTTGTTATGTTATATTATATTATGTTATATCATGTTATATTATGTTATATCATGTTATATTGTGTTATATCATGTTATATTATGTTAGGTTATGTTTTCCGAGTAAGTTGCATCTACTACAAGCATCCAAAATCAGACTTCCCAACAGCCCTTCCTGCCTTTGTCTGATCAATGCTGCCTGTCTCAAGGACCAGACTCCCAGAACTTCGCTGGTGCTTATCTACAAAGGCCAGATGGTTATCTGTGCGACTGACTATGGCCGGAGATTTGTGAATTGAGATAGGGATTTATTCGACCACTACTGCTTACCTGCCAAAATCGTGACAGCTAAAGAAACAAAAGTTATTGATTACAGCGGGAAACCACAGTATAAGAAGGGGCCAGGGGCCGGAGTTTGGTGGAGCGTGGAGTGGGCGGTGACCCCTCACATTCCCCAGTGCTCTGCTTGCTCTGTCTATATCCAATAAAGAAATCTAAACTTTGCTAAATACCAAGACCTTTGTCTCTCATTTATAACATTCCGATGCTATGCCATTTCTTTAGTAGGGCAGAAAATATTATTTCCATATCACAGAAGATTTCTTAAGACTCTGAAAATAATTTCATTCTCCGAATCTCATTAGGATTTCACCTGAAGAAATTAACACTCCAAAGTGTTCCTTTTCCTCCATCTCCTGTTTTCCACGGGGAAAAAAAATCACACATCATGTGGTGGCAGAGCAAGCACACTGTGCATTGGTGGCAGAAGTCTGATATTTGACTAGGACTGATATGAAGCAGCATCCTCAATCTGTGTTTCTACAAGATGGGATAAAACAGGTAAGGTGTTAACCAAAGGAGTCTGTTCCTTTCCTGCACTCACAAAGGGCCTTACACACCTTTACCTCTGGCTGTCTCTGCATGTGAGAACTGACTCTGATGCACAAAAAATAACACCAGCAAAAATCAGACGTGGAATTTCTTGTTGGGTCACTGAGATGAACTCAATCATTATGAGCGTTGGGATTACCAAAAGTGGCTTTAGGATAGGTCCTTCTATGCAAACACAGGATGAAGACTTCTCTCTTTTGGCAGAACCAGGACACATGGGAAGGTCAGTGGGTTGGGAAATTGCATTTCTAACAGTATTCCACAAGAATTTCATCTGGAGCCTAAAATATTAACCAAGAGACGAAAGAAAATCTAGCTACTCAATTATAAAAAATTTGGGCAATTTATTGGATATCTTTCTCCCACCAACCCCTGAACACTTGGTTCTCACAGAGAAGCTATGCAAAACAAAGCCTTTCCAGATCCATTTTGCAACTCCTTGCAGTTGAAACAAAAAAAAAAGACAGACCATTTCTAGATCCGAGTTTGAAATTAGAATTAATTGGTTTGCCTTGATTTTTTTTCAGCCATCAGAAATGTATACCAAGATTACAGCATAAAGAATTAATATGTTAACTCCGATCTTCAGGTAGAATAAGAAATAATTGTGACCATAAACAAATTACTGAATCACATACAAAAACATTCCTTCCTACTACACAACTCACTTAGATAATTTATTTTAGACTTCATTAATCAGTAGAAAATATTCACCTTATGTTCATATTTTCCTTTTGATAGAACTACTACCTAGAAGTAATTAGATAGTAAATACTAGCTACTGCTATAATTTGGGATTTAATGCCCTAATGAGGACAGAAAGTAATATAAAACTCTATTCAAGAAATGCAAAATATCTCTTAATTAATGCAATTTTAAGGAAGCTTTCACAAGACTTTCTTTTAAAACTTGTTTTACTTGCAATCCTTCATGTAAGAAAAGTTTACAGGAAAAGATGAAACTAAAAACTGACTTGAAAGCAGGAAACTGACATTTACCTGAAAAAAAAAAAAAAAACAAAACAATCCCAGAGTAAAAAACTTTCAGCAAACTGAAGCCCTTCCTGTGTGTGTATAAACAGGTCCATCCATTCACTGATATCTTTTAGATTTGACACACAAAATTACTGACAACCTAGAACAGAATTTCATACCTAATTTCATACCTAATTTCATATCGAATAAAAGTGTTTTAGAAAGCATTGGATGCATTGATGAAGTCTCATCGGAAAAGATAGATCATAATCAACAGAGCTTTTTACATATCCTTGATGTTGTAATTTTAACCAAATTATCCCAGAAAGCTGAATACCTTTTCACTTTCCATTGATTGTATTGACTAGATTTCAACTTATATTATAACCTTATAATGCAGTAAAGTCATTATTGCTTTGCCTGTTACCAGGCACAGGTCTTGTACTAACTTTGCTTGTGGTACTAGGGCTGTAAGGCTTTACTTCTTCTGGGCTTGTCTTGGCTTGCTTTGAGCTTTGTTTTAGTTATAGCAACTGACTGATGACAAGGTGACAATTACCTAGCATAGTTTTGTTGAGCTCTGCGTAACTGTGGTGCATAATGCATTAAAGATTTTGATATACATGGCAGCAACTATAACTGTGGTTAAAATCTAGCTACATTGGCATCTAGAGCTATCTGTGACCTTATGTATGCAGCAGACAAAAGGAGTACTGATCTGAAGTCACAGCAGAGCCTGAGAGCTGAATTCAGAGGACCCAGGGCTATCAGTAACTCACCAGGGATCTGCTACTGATGGCAACACAAAATTAGGCGCTGGACAATGTTGCATTCACACCAAACAGTTTTAGTAGTAACAGAATAGACAAAAAAAAAGACACCTAACATATGTAAAACCTAGCATCTGGCCATCTACTGTGCTGCGTATAGAGTGCCAGTGTATGCTCCTATTAACTGTTCCTCTGGGGAATAGCAGCCAGCAAGTGTAAACTCTGTTCCTGTTAACATCTATTTTTGTTCTCTTTAGTTCAGCAGGAATAACTCCAGCTGGAAGGGTTTACTTGTTCATGATGTGCATAAACATGACTTACTGATGCAGAAGCATAGCTAAAATGCTGCTGATTCTGGAATGGATTATCACATTCTCCTCCTACCCCAGGCTGCACATTTTTGTCACTTGGAACACAGCAAAGTTTCCCAACTAGACTAAGAATCAGGAAATGTGGCACTAGGTAATGGGTGCGAGTAGCGAAAACGGTGTAGCCACTATTTTCCACCAATAGCTGAAAGCGGTTTGGGCATAAACTGACAATGAAGTTGAATCACAATGGGAGGAATGTCAGATTTGTCTTTACAAACAAGCTGTGGATCTGCTGGTAGATAAGACTAGCACTGAGAGATAAAAGAAACAATGGGATGGATTCCACTGATTGATGATTGGGAAAAGATATTTGCCTTTACATACAACCTGTAGGTTTGCTGACAAATGAAATCGGATATTGAAAGGTGAAAGAAGCAATGGGGAAAAACTATGAATTCTATAAGAATTAAAAATTAAAAGGGAGGGTTATACATTAGAAGGGAATCTTAGGTGTCAGGTGTTCTCGGAAGCCTGTACCTCTCAAGTACTTCAGCCAATGGGGAAAGAGAGGGAAATCAGGCCAGGCAAACAGAGTAACAAGGAGGCTTCGTCCTCCAAAAATTTGAGAGATCCCAGGGGAATGCCCCATGGCCTCTCCCTTTATTTGAATAAAACGAAAAGGACTCCTCTGTCTCCTTTTTTGGACATAAACCTCTGGTGTTTGTGGATTAATTTTCCTGACAATAACAGAAGTAATACTGAAAGATGTGTAATAACATCCTTCCACCCCTTCCACTTCCACCAGTTAAGAGTCACGTTTTTCCCATTAGTTCCTCCATAGTCAGATATTTTGTCCACCACTGGCATCTTAAACTCTGTACAGATTAATCACTTAGAATTCTCTCCACATTCATACCTCTTTAGTTCTCTTTTCTCATTCCTCAGCAGTCACTCCATACCTTTCAGCTTGTACCAAAGGTGTTTAGGAGAAACCTGCTACAGAATTCAGCTGCATGTGAGAACAGATGAATTCTAGTCTCTGGAAATTTCTTAATCAGAACACCAAATGAAATAATGCAAGATGTCATAAATGTTTGGTTAATGTAGTCTTAGAAAAAATATTTACCTCATGCCTTTGCTATGAGTAGTTACAAATTAAATTTTAAAATCCAAGTACCAGTGTTGGTAATTTAATCAATTCTTTTAAGGTGTCTTGTTTACCTAACAAAGACATTTGCTGCAGCAATACTGCTGCTATCACTATCCTCACTATCCCTAGCCTAGCCTGAGGGCTCAGGCTTTCCTTCAGAGCAAGCTCATCAGTTGACAGTGTTTATTCAGAGCAGTCATGCCCTTAATGAGCTTTGCAAACAACTGATTTGTAATCCCACTGCTTTTTACACAAAATATTTCCAGAGTTCATTGGCAACATCTGTCAGACTTGTTCAGATCTCCTCATTTTTAGGAGAACTCTTGGAAATTAATTCCCATCTTTGCCGCACAAAGATTAAAGGCAGCAAACCATAAACAAAATATGCACATTTGCACAGATAAGTGTGCCATTCACAGATTTCAGAAATGAAGAGAGGGAAATTGCTCTTTCCATACTGGCTGAATTTGAGAGTGTTAGCCTTGCATAGCCTAGCTATAGTGCCCACTGCTTGAACAGAGCACTGATAAGGACAGGGCTGACATTTCCATCCTCCCTGTCAGAGTTCACATAGTTTATATTTCTTTTCAGGTAGCCAGGAATCATAACACCACGATTCCAAAGCAACTGGGTCATTGATTCTCTTCTGAAGTTAAAAGCATGATGTGGAATGTCAGGCTGATTCCTGTGCTCCTTTGGACACAATATTACCTTTAAAAGAAACAAACCAAGCCACCAATGAAACAGACTGACAGAGGCAGTCCTACAGCTCCATTCGGTATCTCTCCCAGATTAAATGCTGAAAGACCAAAATACACAGTAGTTCTTTCCCATGCTCTCTTTGTGGAGAAATCAGTCAGACTCCAGCCTTGGAAACAGCTGAGGGGCTTGATCACTCAGTGTGGGGGCGACCTCCAGCAGCAGAGGGAAGCATGTGACAAGATAATTCCCTTTCTTTGTGCCTAGTCTAGTGCTGCTTTCCTACCAGACCTGGTGCCATCAGCTGTTGTGTTGATGTTGTGTCCAGGCACTCACCAGCCCTGCCAGCTTCCTGCCATGCACTGTCATGCTGGAGGTTGAGGGCACAGCCCTCCTGTTACCTGTGACATCCTGAAGTGGAAAACCACATGGAAAATAATGGTTGTGTCTCTGAGCAACAGCTCACTAAGTCAAACTCCAATGAGATCCATGAGGAGAGTCACAGTTCTCTCATGGGACATCTCTATCATTGCAGACACAGCCAGAATAATTTATGAGTTAGGGACTACAGTTATACAAGAACTGATACATTTAAAATTTTTCCTTCAGGCAAATTCCCCCTCTTTCATTTCTGTGTACATTAAATATAATGCAGTCTGTGTCTCCACTGGAAAATATTAAGTCCACAAACCCAATGGCTTAAGAAATCCTAGTGTGTACCTCTTACAATGCCCAGGCAGTGACAAATTAACCTATCTCCTTACACAAAAGTGACAATGGGCAGCAGTCAGCAGTAGCATGCCTGAGTTAAGTTGTGATGTGGAAGGCAAAACAGTGGTGTAAATCACAGTAATTTTGAGAAGACTGAAAGTATCCATTCAGTTCTGTGGTCCAAAGATATTGCTGCAAGGGGCACACCAAGGATCAAAAAGAAACCATAGTGAACTGTGGTTTTGCCTATATTAGAGCTTTGGCCAGGCCAGAGGGAGAGAAGTGTTGTGGTAAGGTCTCAGTTGCTAATAAAGCTGTGATTTTATCTCACTGCACCTACAACCTGTGTATACAACACAGAGAGGCTACTATAATCGTTCAACACCACCTTACAAAATAACACATGCTTAGCTAAAAATACTGGGTCTATCATCACAGCTAATAACACAGCCAGGGTTTTGCCAGCACAGCTACTTCTGAGAACAAAATAGCTATGTCAACAAAAACTGGTAGCACAGACCTGACTGAATCCAGAATGTCTGTTAGTGAGACAAAATTGCAATAAAACAAAAGCTTTGTCAACTTCCAGTGAAGTCGAACGCTCTGAAATTAACTTTAGGGGAAAGTAGTTGATCATACAGTAAACTTAAAAATAGCTTTTCTTAAAACTTTCACTTCCAGCTAGTCAATCAGATTTATTTATTTCAAGGTTAAGAAAGAGAAAAGAAAAAAAAAGGAATGAAATATTTTAGCATTTAGGTCATGCATTTCATGTGTTACACATATTTTATGTCTGCCATGTATAGATTTTCCTGGAGATCCTGAAAAAGATGACGAAAACCAATAAGAACTTTATCATCAGGCGACAGTCAAGTATTTCAAAAGCTCACAACCCACTAGGTTCACATTAGAGATATGTCTGAAAGTTCTTTACATTACCAGTACAAGTTTTAGGCCAACTTTTCAGCAACCTGAAACTTTTCAGAAACACCTGACTGTACATTCAAATGTTGGTAGAATTGAATAAAAAAAACTCAGATCTTACAACACTTTACTAAATGTTAGATACATTTATTTCAGAATTTGCAAATTTCCAGTCCTATAGTCATTAAATGATAAACACTAAAACACACATCAGCAAAATAACTCATTCTGTGGTCAGTACCTTAATTTGAAAACCATTGTCATACTGATGCCTTGGGTTTTAGCTTTTATATTTTTCAAATGCTTTGCCACTTAGTGTGTAACTCTGAAATTTTATATTAGGTATTAGTTAGTTCTCTTCACAGGGTAGTTAGACAAAACAATCCCTTCCTAGCTGGAGAATCAAGGACAACCAGTACCAAAAAAGCATAAACAACAGTGAGGGAAAAGGGGCAAGCCAGGGGGCTGAGACTTCATAGCCTGGGGCTGTGGATGGACAATTGACCCCAATATGTAGATGAACCAAAACTTATAAAAGTGTAAAAACTCATGACCAGGATCCATCTTGGATTTGATTTGGGTGTAGCCCCGGCCGGGCTCTTGCACTGCCCAAGACGTATCCTTTCAATACCTATTTTATTCCTCTTGCTCTGTCTAGTCTCTGTTTCAGGTCAGCCTTTCCAGGCATCAATACCCATGCTTTTCCTCAATGGTAACAGTTACAGAATTTGCATACAACACAAATTTTCATCTGAACAGACTGTACACCCCCTCTGTTTCACCAACGTTTATGTTGATCCTACACCAATGCTACTTAATTGGCACAAATCAAATTATTGCTGACTTACATTCCTTACGAAGCAAGAGTCAGTCCCTCTTTAACTTGCATAACATGCAAAGCAAGTTTATGCCAGCTGGCTTAGAAGCCTTGTAAGCAACCCATTACGATTTGTATTAGAGATCTTCAAGGATAATAAACTCCTATCCTGCTCAGCAGCTGCTAAATGGTACTAATTACCAGCTGTAGACCACTGGCTGTTAGATCTCGTGTGTCTCCTGGAATTCCCAGGGTGTGCAGTGCACAGCTTAAACCAGGCAGTATAGAACAAACTAGGGGCATTACCGATCCATGCATTTATCTAAAATACTTGTGTGTGTTGCATATGAGTGACCGAAACTACGAAGAAAATGTGTAGCTCCAGGAATATCTCACCACTTGACATATGTGGCTCAGGCACCACCTTTCACAGCGTGTGATCTGTGACAGTTTACACTGTCAAAAACAGAGCTGCTTCCCTCTTGCTCATGCATTCATTCTCACACTCCTGCCCTCATCTTTGCACAGCAGCGCAACGTGTCACGCTGCCATGAGCTGGGCTGGAGAGCTAAATCAGCTGAAAACCAACCTTGTGAAAGGCTGTTTCCAGATGGTTTATTTCCCTGCCTCATTCCAAAATGAGCATAAAGATGGGAGGACAAAGGGGTGGGACAGAAGCAGAGCCAGACGGGAAGAAGAGCAACCAATGGCAGCCTCAATTTTAGCTTAGCTTTAAACTGTGTTAGAAACACACTTTTTAAGTGTAATTTGGTATTAGAAGTATCCTCCTTAGGGAACTATTAAAATCAAATCAGTGTTTCCAAGACACCCAAATGTTTCCTTTCCTTCTCTGCATCAGCCTCATCAGCTGTGCAACAGGAAGGTGAATTGGTTCAGAGAGGTGACACTGAATTTAGCTGTTGATTCTACGGGGTGGTGCACTTTCTTTTGGATCAGTTTGCTGAACTGACTTGCTCTGCAGCCACACAATTCCTAAATCTGATACAAAGAGCCTGCAGTAAAAATGGTTGTAGGAACAGCATCATAAAATCATAAATGACATTTTCTGAATTAGAGAATATAGCATTGACATAACATCCAGCTGGGGCAGTGGGATAGGCCCCAGCTGCCAGAGCCTGCCCAGCTGCCCTGGGGTGGCTCCCATGCTCCCAGTGGCCCACAGAACAGCTGGGAGCAGCTGGCCCTCATGGCGCCCTTACAGCATTTACCTGTATTTAATTAATTTTGAACAAACTATCACATCCAGAAGGATTTCCAGTCCCTTCCACACTTCCATAGGTTTCATGGGAGCAGGGTCAAGTCTCTGCTGTTCTACCTTGGCACTTTGAATGTCCACATAATTAAGTTTTTCTGACTGGTGTGCTGTGAAACACTTTCTGGTTGAGACACATCCTGCTGTGTGGTAAACCCTGAACTATCAGCACACTTCACATTACTGATACTAGCATCCTCTGTCAGACATCTCAGAGGTGGTCAAGAGATATGAAGAGCCATGGAGAAACCCCACGCACAAATGAAATCATTCCCCTCTTCACTTTTACACAGTTTAAAGACAGACAGAGAGAAATTGGATTTTGGTGTATTCATGTCACATTTTTCAACAATATCAGCATTCAGTCACAGTCTTTTACTTTGCCAAAGACAACCAAGAAGAACATATTAAATTTCTTGATGGTTCTTTTCTACTTCACAATGCACACCCTCACCTCTCAGTTTATTTTCCTTTTCCTACACAATTCATGAGGTTTGCAAACACTTAGGAATCCTTGCACAAATGGAAAGAATGACACCTCCTATTGGAGGTGATGGAATAGGATTTGCTTTCTTTGTTAACTCCAAGATGGAATCACCACATCCAGAAAATTGAGCTTCTGGAGAGGCAGTGTGAAGCCCCTCATACTCTGCTAAGAATTTGTGACTGAAAAACTGGTACAAGACATCTCGAGAGATAATCTGTACTGTTTGGTCATGATCACTGCAGGAAAGCAACATATGGGGTACTGTCACGAGTCTCCCATATAAACATGAATATAAAAAGCACACATGCTGAACAAATGTTTCAGTTTGGGTAAACTCATCAAGTATTACCTTACGATTCTTTTCAGAACTTACTGCATTGGTTGCAACATGCTGGTTACCTAGTTCTTCTATTAACCTGTGCACTACATAAAACAGATATGAATATTTTCACATATTGGATATGTGAAAGACTTGTGCCACAACTCTTCAAAGAAAATAACTATGCCTGTGCACCTAGCTCAAAGATGTTTTAATGTCTCATTAGCTGTTCTCCAGAATTTGATTTGGCTGAATTGCTGCATTCTTGAAATGAATTATATTTTCCCTAAAGGTATTTCAAGCAGGTTATACCCACTGATGTCCAAGTCTTCTTCAGTCCTTTCTAATTTTCCACCTCTTTCCATGATATGAAGGGTCTGACAGTTATAGCTAGAACTTCTCTCACATGTTGGCTCCCAAACTCCCAGTCTGCAAGGAATTCTTTCACATTTGGCAAAGGGCAAACTTGTCACATTTCATAATATAACACAACTTTTTTAGTCCTTGTTAATTTCTGACAAGGGGGTCCATATACTAACTTTCACACTTGCCTGCTGTGTATTCTTTGTGCAGACTAGGAGTCTTCTGTCAGTAGTGACTACAACAAAGGTGCAACCAAAAGACAGCTGTTAAGTGTCCTTATAACACCAATAAGGGTCATGTTTTAACTAAATTTGATTTAATACATTCTGGAATCTTTATTAGTCTCCCTGATAACTGATGGGTGGCCTGGAGGTCCAGCAAGGAGAGCAAATTGCCCACAGACAAGTCCAGACAGGAGACATAATCTCTTCAACTCAGGGCTGCTCTGACTGCACAAGCGCAGCCTCCTGGAAATCATCCTGCTCCCACTCACTCACATCCTACACCTGGAGGTGTAGGTTGGAGTGTTGCTGGAGGCTTCCAACTCCAGTGTATTCTAGCTAACACCTTCATTTTTCTACACCAGTTACAGCAACAACCACGACTACAAATATGCCAACAACAAAAAACAGTTGAAAAATAAGCAATGAACACATTATCACCCCAAGAACAACAGATCATGTGTATAAAGCCAGCACAGAAGGAAAGAGCTGTCAAACTTGAAAACTGTGACTGACACTTAAATCACCTCAGAATAAGCAAAGGAAAACACCTCCATTATCTGCTTTGAGATAAGGCTGTCAGACTTGGGCAGCAGAAGATTGCCGCAATGTAGACTTCATCTGATTTCAAAGTTCAGTATGAAATGCAAAAAACCATACAGGGGCACAGGAGACTTAAATGACAGATTTATAACAGTTCATCTGAAAGAAACGTGCAACCAAAGAGAGAAACTTGATGAACAAACAGCTCTGCATTCAATATCACCAAGCTTACAGACAGCTAAATCTATATACCAATATTTTATGTAAGGTGAACCTACACGGGGTTACCAGTGAAGCATTTGAGGATCTGGGGAACACACGATGTGATGTATGACAGACCCTCTGCCTCCTCTTCTCTGATATCAGTCAGCCACTGGAATAGCAAAATTATTATGCCAAAGCTGGATCAACCAACACGAAGCAAATTTTGCTTTATTTATGTTTTACTTCATTTTTTTACAGGTATGGGTTGCCACAGTGTGAACTGGAGTTATAGACCAGCATGGAGAGGACAAAATTACACTCACACAGTACCTGGTACAATCACCTCTGTTTCATAGTTTATGGAAAGCAAAAGTCTTACATAAAAGCTGATGGTTTAATTTGGCTTTGAAGGAGAATTATCAGTTGCTCTCCACATGAATTTCTCTGCTTTGCTTAGTCTGCTCTTGCACTACAATAATAAGAGCTGCCTTAGTTCAATAGCCGAGTTGTCTCATTGCTCTACAAAGTCAGCATGATATTGGACTATTGGACCTTCTGAGGTCCTTCTGGCCAGACTGATCTTTTAACTTGTGAATCCAGTCTTGATGTCAGCAAGGGAAAGGAGCAACCAACATATCATCTGACATAAGAGGAGCTCTCAATTCTTAGTCCTACCAATGAGTCCATGTTCATAAAGAGCCACGTGGTAGGTTTGCGCTGCAGTGATCAGCTACAACTACAGAGCCTCAAACTTCCCCAGTGATACCCAATGCCACATGTTCTCATTTGCTCAAACAATACATCTGACAGGTAGCTGGTACATAAATCTGGTAAATCAGGGAGAAGTCAGAGAGAACTCTGCCCCAGAAGTGCCTAAGTTAAGAAAAAGAGATAAGGACTAATCCAGAAGCACCAGTAGAACTATATGTATTTGGACTTTACATCTGTCCTTTTCTGTTCAACTTGTATAAATCTAAATATGTGATCTATAGGATTTTTAGGGAGAGGCTTGAAAGCAAAAGAAGTCTAATGTTCACCCTGTACAGGAACTGAGAAGCCAGTGAAGTTCAGATTACCATTATTAAAAGGTTTGATAGTTGGTACCTTCTTATAGGATGTCCTTTTAGTAGACTAAGAAACAAAGCAGCAGTTCGAATTTCACAGATACTTCCAGCTTTAAGAACACTTCAACATATATTTTCTGTACTCTCAACGAGTAAATGTGGAAGTCTGGAAAAACTACCATTTTATGTCAGCAGTAGTCGTGATTGCTAAAATCTGGAGCATCAACCCTAACTCAAGGACAGCTACAGCTGTCATGCTTGTCTTCTGAGCCCAAATGTAATCAAAACCCTAAAAAGTGCATGGTGTGAGAAATTACCTCCTCTAAACATCTTTGTCCTGTAAAATGACTATGCTGCTTCAAGGTCACGTTTACACTGCATTGTAGTAGAGAGTCAACAGAGAGAAACATTAAGAAAGCAGTATGTGATTCCAGGCTGACTGAATTCTACCTTGAACCTTTTGCATACACGTAAAACTTTTTTCAAAAGAGGACATTTAGAAATATTGTGAATTTCACCTTAACCACTCACATTTCCACCTCCATTCTTGGATGCAATTCACACAGAAACACAAGCTAAATTAGCCATTCCCTTAGATTTTTTGACTGTACTCTTGAAACATTCAATTCCTCCACTGTAACAACCTATTACTGTAAAGGCTGCAATTAACAATAATTGAGAAGAATCAGTTTTCTATACATTAAGCCTTATAAGCTTTCTACTATTTTCTAGCACAGCTGTAGAGTTTGTTGACTGTCAATTTGAAGTGCAAAAGGTTTTAACAGCTAAAAAGCCTTGCAGACTAAGTTGATACCTCAGTGCAATAAGAAAGAATCCTCCAACCTATGTCTCAGAGTACAGCAAGATGACTGAAATAATAAGCAGCATATGTATTTTGTGATTTGAATTTGTACTGAGGAAGAAAAACCACTAGGCACTATATAAATAAATCTGTTTCATTCTCAGATATATTTGTATTTTTTACTGGGAAAAGGTACTAGGATTCAGACAGAGTGGAAGAATCATAGAATTTGCTGAGTTGGAAAGGACCCATGAGGAATATCAAGTCCAGCTCCCAGCCCTGCACAGGAACCCCAAGAGCCACACCCTGTGCCTGAGAGCATTGTTCAAATGCTTTTTGAACTCTGCCAGGTTTGGTGCTGTGACCACTTCCCTGGGGAGCCTGTTCCAGTGCCCAACCACCCTCTGGGTGAAGAAATTTTTTCTGATATCCAACCTAAACCTCCCCTGACACAACTTCAGGCCATTCCCATGGGTCCTGTCACTGTCACCACAGAGCAGAGATCAGTGCCTGCCCGTCCTCCTCCCCTCACAGTGAAGCTGTAACTGCAGGGAGGTTTCCCTTCAGTCTCCTCCAGGCTGAGCAGACCAAGGGACCTCAGCTGCTCCTCACACGGCTTCCCCTTAAGGCCCTTCAGCATCCTCGTTGCCATCCCCTGGACACTCTCTAATAGTTCAATATCTTTTTTATATTGTGGCCCCCAGCACTGGAGGTGAGGCTGCCCCAGCTCAGAGCAGATCAGGACAATCCCTCCCTTGCCCAGCTGGCCATGCTGTGCCTGATGCCCCCAGGACAGGGTTGGCCCTCCTGGCTGCCAGGGCTCTGCTGGCTCATGTTCAGCTTGCCATTGACCACAACCTCCACATCCCTTTCCACTGCTTTTCAGCCTCTCATTCCCCAGTCTATACTCACAACCAGGGTTGCCCAATCACAGGTGCACAATTTGGCACATGCTCTTGTTAAAAAATAGCAGAATAACAAAAAAGCCCTAAAGAGACAGGACTTTGCAATTAAAAAAATTATTTGCTGCATTTAGTTGCTCTGATTATATTCATTTAGTTATGCCTTCAACGGTTCTAGAGAAAGATACTCCACTTAGTTATCCCACTCCACAAAACCTCCAAAAAAATTCCACTTTTTAGAAATTTTGAAGGAATGTTCTTCTCAAACTGGCGACTAATTTGATAGTCATAAAATAAAGCCTACACATTGAAAGATAGCAGAATAAGGGTCTTCTCCCAGTCTTATGCTTAAGTATTCATATGCTCCAGTGTAGCAATTTCAGTATGCACTAGAACAAAAATGCTTCTAAAGTTGAATTTAAAAATTGAAAACATTTTTAAGAACTTATATAAGTCCATAAAGGTTTGCTCATAAAAAAATAAAAGAAAAAAAAAAATGGAAAAGGTTTTTCTCTACTGATTTCTGTAGCTCCCCATGTAAATTTCCATCACAGTGTAATTTGTGATTGAAATGAAAACATTTTAAAGTAAGTGATATTGAAAGATATTGAAAAGTTTCCCCTTTTTACTGAAATATTATTGGAAATCAATATGAAGCACAATAATTACACTGGAGATGAAATCAAAAGCAAAAAGCACAGAAAACATTTTATTCTTGTTCTCTTTTTATTTCATAAGAATAGACTAGGATCTTCTGCTGTTACAGCAATTTTTTTAAATCAGTGACTTATAACAATAACCGGAGAATGTCAGTAGTATCTGCTACTCAGTGGATACAATCTTTCACAGAGAGAATAGGCTTCTGATTGCTGCCAATTTAGTCTTGCATCCCACTGTGGACCCCCTTTCATATGAATAGGAAGAATGCCAGGTGCCAATTTGTAGGTTGCTGATGGCTTAACGAACCTTTATTGGTATGACAGTGAATTTGTGAGTGATTAGTCCTTGTGTTTCTTCATACTTCATATTTGAATGCTGGAGCATGCTGTGCTGGTTTCAGCTGGGGTAGAGTTAATTTTCTTCACAGTGGCTCGTAGGGGGCCATGTTCTGGATTTGTGCTGAACACAGGGTCAATAATATAAAGATGTTTTTGTTATTGCTGAGCAGGGCTAACACAGAGCCAAGGCCTTTTCTGCTTCTCCTACAGCCATGGTGGGTAGGAAGTTGTTGGTGCATGGGAGGTTGGGAGGAGACACAGCCAGGACAGGTGACCCCAACTGACCAAAGGAATGTCCCAGACCACAGGAAATCATGCTCATGTATGAAAAGAGGGAAAGAAAGAGGAAGGGTGCACATTTAGCATGTTGGAATTTGTCTTCAAAAGTCACCATTACATGTGATGGGGCCCTGCCCTCCTAGAGATGGCTGAACACCTACCTGAGCATGGGAAACAGTGAATTCATTCCTTGTTTTTCACTGCTTGTGTGTGTGGCATTTGCTTTCCCTATCAAACTGTCTTTATCTCAGCCCACAAGTTCTCTTCTACTCTCCTGATTCTCTCCCTGATCCTGCTGGTGGGGGAGTGACTGAGAGGCTGCTTGGAGTTTGGCTGCTGGCCACATGTTGGGTTAAACCACAACACATGCTCAGATGAAAAAGTTTTTATTATTAAATGTAAAGGAAGGTCTTATGGGAAAAAATCCCATAAGCATGGAACTATAAATAAGCTTAATAGGTTCAAAATTAAATAGAAAAGGAACAGATATGTGTCTATCTGTCTATCTATCATTCTTTAAAAGCTGGACTCTTGTTTAGGGGTAATGGTCTTCTAAATAATTTTTCTTGACATTTTAGTTTCCAAAAGGCTTTTGAATAAGTCTTATTAGAAGTCATGAATAACATATATACGACTTTTCCAACTGCAGAAAAGCTTCATATCATAGTCCACCAAAATAAGTATTTGAGAATTTTTAAATGTGTTCAGAAGTAATTTTTTTTTTAAATTAGAAATATGTGTGTTTTTACAAAGGTTTTCTCATAAATACTATGTTTTACACATGCAATTGAAGCAACATTTATGATTTCTAGTTAATCAAATGAGGTTTTTGTTTGGATATATAGGGTTAAAGTTCAAGAACAAACTTATCTACATAGAAAACAAGCAACTCAGTACCTACATTTTAGAAATCTGTGATTTAAATAGAAATCTGAAAGCTGAGTTTGTAGAAACTCTATATCAGTAAGAAAAAGGCATGCTTTTCAACAAATCCTTCAGGGTGAACTTAAAAACACACTTAAAGACACCCAAAATCACTAAAAGGGAATCACAAAGTCCAAACACATATCTCAGTTTTTATCTATTCAGCACTTAGGCATGTGAAACAGGACTGCAAATAGCCCAGAACATACTCCTGTTTTCAAAACATAGTAGCAGACATAATGATAGTGTTGAGATTTTTGTACAACAATTTACTATTCATTCAACTTTCTGTAATTTACTGTAATGTAAGCAAGACTGGCTAGGTTCAATTTGCCTCTCAAGTCCTTCCCCAGGAGAAAGCCATGCCAGGCTGGACACTGCTCGAGATACTTGAGGTGTGTGTAGACAAAAGGGGATAGAGAAATGCACTGACAAAAAATGGCTCTCAAAGCAACCCACAGACAAAACCTGTGGGCTAGGAGAAATGGGTGGCTCACAGCTCCAAGCTCAGTTTTTATAGAGAGAAGGAGGACATCATAACTCCATTTGATCAAAAGACAGATAAATTACATTTGATGTAAATCTCCCTACTGAGGAGGACCCAAAATAGAGGGATGCTTTTTCTTTATTTCCCCACTTGGTACAGGCAGAGGATAACTGTTCAAACCAAGGTAGTTCTGGGCATATGCAGAGACAAAAACTGCAGCTGAAACAAACCAGGAAAATTTCACAGCTGAGGGAAAAGTAGTCATGGAGCAGAAGCACTCCTGTGGTCAGACAGTCCACATGGAGAACAAACAGATTAAATTTACACCCTCAAGTCTATTCTTCGCTTTTTGACATGTCATATCTTTCTCTGTGAGTCTTACTTTTTCCAATTAAATAAGTGTTGTATATTAGCAGTCATACATATTTTTATCAACAACAAATCATTTAATATTCAGTTCTCAGCTTCACCAAATTACTAAAAATGTAAACACATGGTCAAAAAGAACATATGGAATCCTGCAGGAATTCAGATGTATTCAAATTTCATCTCCCTGTGATTTTATGATTGCTTTTGAAATGGGCTGCTTTAATTACTAAACATCTGTTACCCAACAACTAAAGGCATTATGTTTGCCTGCGTCATAACAAAAAGATGCCCTGCGTTGCTGAATTCAGCTCACATGGAGCCAAAGAAAGTTACCAACCATGCTGAATCTGCAGGATTGAAGCCTTGCCTTGCCCTGGTTTGAAAAGTCTCTACCTTCTGGAGAAGCTTCTTCATCAATGGGTGGATTGGGATGGTTTATTGATGCTTCATTTTCCTATACACAGGGCAGTTTAAATCACCAGCAGCATGTTGTACAGTCAGCTGCATTAGTGTCATCCAAAGTTATAGACATGATTCCCAGTCCAGAATGCATGAATTTGTCTTGTGAAAGCATTCATTTACATTATATAGTTTTCTTTCGTTCCAAAAGCCCCAAGTCACAAATTTTTAGGTACTTCATCAATTTCATATGCTCTTATTAGGTTCTTGACTTCACTATTCAGTGCCTAGTGCTCATGTCTCTTAAGGATTGCACAATAAATATTAAATTGTATAAATTATCATAAATGTGTGTTGTGATTTCTTCTACAATAGTTGCCAGCAAACCAAGTTTTGAAAATAGTCCCTTTTAGATTACTGTCTAATGTACATTTTTCTCCTCTGATTCAAGGGAAACACTGTAAAATCCAAAATAGCTCTGTGTGGGGAAGTCTCCCTATTATTACATGCATAATTAATTCCATTTGCTTCCCCAGAAAGATGAAAAATAGGCTTTAATGAAGTTTAGAGTGGGAGTAAACAGTAATCTGAAATTAAAATATATTAAATAATGCTAGAACAGTCCTGAAACAAAACACTCTAAAAAAGGACTGCGCATGCTCAGGTAATAGAGTATGAAATACATTTTAGCTCTGTTCTGAATGTTCTTGACCATTCCAAGTTTTAAATTCCTCAAACTGAAATCAGATTAAATTGATTTGGGGGGGTTCCCACTTCATTATGTCACCATGCAGGAACTTACTAATTGGTGTTATTTGTCTCATTTCCTATTAATTCAGGTTTTTGACCCAAGGTTTAATTTTTTTTTTTTAATCTGGGAGCTTTCTTTTGTCATGAAGATTACCTGTGCATGCTAAACACACTACAACTATTTGTCATATTATACCTCTCAGAATTGGAATAAATGGTAAAAGTGAGGTTTCCCGAAAGAGAGTGTAAAATCAAGAGTGCATGGAAAACTGGGGAAAGTTATTCAGATTACACAACTAAATTCTGATTAACCAACTGTGTTTATATTTCTGGCCTTTATGCCTTTGGTATAATACATGTATAAAAAATGTGTGTGTATATATATATATATACACATATATATATATAAAATATGAATATCCCATGCATTTACTTTTCCTCATTTATTATCATTTGTTATTATTTTAGCCCTGCCTCTTCAGAAGGCTGTAGCTGCAACATCCAGTATACAAAAGAAATGCTAATTAAAGTACCTTTGGGAGGACAACGGAATGAAAGAAGGTGATATTAAATATTAATCATAAGAAACAAGGCAGGAAGATTTTTAAAGGTAGAAGCAAACAAGATTGCATTATGGTAATCTATGATGGCACAGAAGATTAATCTGCACTTTCACACAGATATCCTTCTCTTTTCCAGAATCACTCATTTTTTAAACTCAAGATAGACTCATTTTTGCCTAATTTAAGGAAACTCTGCCTTAGTGAAAAGGACCTAACTTGAAAGATTTAATGTTATACCTGTTTTTCACCTCTTTCCTCTGTAAAACTCTTCTATTACTAAAATTCTCTGTCTTTAGTAAACATATTCTTTTGTCATTCAGTCTCTACTAGTAGCAAAGATGCCTCTGAACTTCTGGCACACAAAAATGCAATCCTCATCCAAGAGTTTGGTGAATTTTAAAAACCTGGCAGTGGAATTTTAAAAACCATGCTAGGAGCCTTGCTTTCTCACCATTCAACCCAGAACATGCAATACGTAACAATTAGAAAAGCTGCCTGCAATCGGTTTGAGAAGAGGAAGTATCATCAAACATCTAAAAAGGTAGTCTGAAAGTCAGAATCCCAACAGCAGACAGACTACCTGAATATGTCCCCATTCTTCTTAATTATAAAGGTGAGAAGAGTCTACGTTACACACTGTTGCCTGACAACAAGTTTCACATACTGGAGCCTTGCACTCACCAACCTGTCACTACTGCCCACATCCTGCTTCTTCCAGCTTTCCAAAAAGACTGCTGGCAATGTTAAAACTGATTGTTGAGGATCAGTAAATTAGCCCTGAGATGTCTGCCAGACACAGTCATTGAAATCCACTGTTTTACAGAACATCTTGTATGCAACCAACCAAGCTGTTTCTACTGGAAAAATGACAGTAAAGCATAACCAAGCCTAACGTAATAAGACGCAAAAATAAGAAGTCAGTTAGTAGATTTGAAAACAATGCAAAGAAATAATTAAAAAATGGTTTATTTCAGCTAAGTTTCAGCCTCAGTTTTCTGTTTCAGATTATTTCTATATTTTTTTCCACAAATAGGAAGGGTTATTATAACATCTCTGACATATTCTCCTAATGAAAGCTAATGGTCAACTCATCTACCACCTTAAATAAAAGATACATTCTTCTTCTGAATAGATTTTGTTTCCCCTCCCCTGAGCCCTCTTTATAGCCCCAAATTGTTCAGATGTAAATTACAGTTCAGCAACAGCCCCACCTGTATGCTCACTTACACACCCTTTTAATTAATATAACTGAAATTTATCATAGCATTGTACATTATATAGTGCTCATTAAAAAAAATAACGATACTAAACCCTTCTATTACATTGATTATTCCAACCCTTTGAAATATCAAGATACTACCAATCTCACAATAATATTACATCTTTCAAACAGCTAGTGATACTGGCATCACAGGAAGGGAAGTGAGATAGGATTTCTGTTTTCTTTCCTGCACTATGAAACTGCTCGGCAGCCAGCAACAGGGGCTAGGACCCAGTCCCGGGAGACCTGCCCCGGCAGCGAACACTGCACGAAAAGTAGAATATTGGTATCATCTTCTTTTGAAATCATCTTTTTCTGACATACCCTGGTGAGAGAAGGGGGAGTAAGGCTGTCCCCAGGCATCATACCCCAGCATTCTATCCCTAAAGGCAAAGTCACACGGCAACTCTGCAGGGCTAGGAATAAACTCTGGGAGAATTGAGGGGGGCTGACTAAAACAGGGAGTCACTACAAAAGAACAAAGAATCATGACTAGAGACTCGGCATTATGCTAACACTCACTCACCCTGGTATCGCTGCTATTTAGAATCACAATGCTGTCACAGAATCAGCATATTGCTCATCAGAAGGATGAAATGGGCTTTAAATAGGTTTAGGGAATCTGCATTTCCCTTTTGTAATGCTGATTTTCACAGGAGTGCCTCTTTTGTCTCCAGACTGAATTTGATGTCTCTCTGCACTTTGTACCCTGACCTAGCACCACCTGCCAGCCCACAGACTTTATGGTACACAACAAAAGATTCTTACTGCATACAAAGATTTTCTGACAATCCTACATTTTGAGTGATTCTGCAGGATGACTGAGAAGATGGGTTGCAGAGTATACCAAAGGATGATAGAAACTAAAGCTCCTCCTTTAGTTTCCCTCATGTTAGATTTCAGGTACAGGACTTTCACGTTCACTTTTAGTTACATTACTGTGTTCATTGTAGCAAGCTTATCTATCAGCTCACATTCCAAAAATCACATCTTTCAAAGCAGCCACTGTTTCTCAGTGCTGTCAGTGCCAATAACTGCACCTTTCCCTCAGGAAGGATGCATACCCCTTACTCTCAAGAGGCCCAAATACTAAGGATCTATTCAACTACCTTGTACATGAAGCAGAAACTCAGATTGAGACTCGCTCAGTTTATTTCCTGAGTGCTCAGTTCATTTCCTAATTGCTTGTAGAGGACTCTCAGCTGATGTGCAGGCTCAGCAAATATCGATGTTTGACTTGTGTGTGTATCAGAAAGACCTGAGTCCACACGGTAATGCCACATGTAGGTGCAAGATGCCTAGTTCACAGTGGGAAGAAATGGAATGCAGAAGCCTGCTTGGATACATGTCCCATTTTGCACTACATTTGTATGACTGTTGTCAGCAAGACAAATTTCCTGCTGTCCATTTTTATTAGGGATTTATTATCTCACAGAAGAAAAATATATAGTATTTACAGGAAAATTAACTAGAGGTATTCTCTTGCCAGCAGTAAAGATGTACAAAATCAGGATCGAAAAACAGCACACTCACTTATTCATCAGCTTCTGCTTCTATGCATGTCAACACTGAGAATAATAGTTGCAGAATCTCCCAAAATGCTCACTGCTAGTAGTGTGGGTGAATGTGGCCCATCAACAGCAGTAGAAACATATTGCTTTAAAACAGAAACTACAGGATGCTGCAAGGAGACAGAGAAGGATGATTCCTCTTCAATCTCCCTGGGTAAGATAAAATACTAAAGAACAGTAACGAATAGTAAAAAAAAATAGTTAATAAAAAAGAGCAAAGATACATAAAGATACATAATTTCACTAATTTTTAACTCACTGAGAAATCAAATGAGCATATATTTCATTTATAAATTTGAGACAAAGCAGGTCACTAATAAAAATTTCTCAAAGCCCATTCTAAAATTAATTTTAGAGCAAACTAATGGTCACTCCTGTTAGCATGCAGTAACAGCAATGCATTTTGTGCCCAGTAGCAGCTGCTATAGTAATTTTGGAGAAGACATATTACATTTTTCATGAATAACAAAGACAATGAATTTGTAAGAGTGAAATTCTGACCAGACTCACCTGTGAAATGTCTCTGCACCAGTCACATTATAAGTTCATCTTTCTATATATATTAATGCTAACGAATTTATATCATGTACCAAAGTAGAACTACAACTCACCACTTCAAAATGTGCTGTCAGTCTAACAGTCTATTTATGATACTTCAGAAAAACTGAACCCCTGGACTTCACTTGGAAAATTACTCCTATCCCATTGTTGTGCCCTCTTTCCATTTTTTATGCTACATTTCTTTGCATTTCATTCACAGAACTGCAAAACGCCTTTCTTAGCTGTCTTTTACGCCTATCCAGTGCTGTTGATTGCTGAGTACATTGTAAAATATGATTAAATAGACAAGAGAAACAGGTTGTAGCAAAAGCCTAACCTCCACAGCTATATCCCACTACTTCCTGGGATTACTTCAGGCTCTGTCTAGCTGAGCCTTATGGACTGAAAGCTCATTATTGTTTTGGGGCACTAGCTGTACTTTCAGACCACATCTTCCAGTACAGTTTTGCCTAAAAGGAAACTACGTTACATGCCCCATAAAACATGACCAAACACAGTAAATGGATGTGATATTTATTACAAAAGAATATGTCTAATTTGAACAGAAATTCTAATGTAGGTATATTCATTGAGGAATTCTGGCTGGACGTTCCACTCAGCAACAATAGTAGGAAACAGCTTTCACATCTGTGAGTTGAAACTTTGTTGTTGCTGTTCTGGTTTGGGTTGGTTTTTTTGGTGAGTTTTGTTTGTTTGGTTTTTTTGGTTTTTTGGTTTTATTTTTTTTGTTGTTTGTTTTTTGGTTTTTTGTTTTTGTTTTTTTGTTTTGTTTTGGGGTTTTTTGGTTTTTTTTGATGATAACAATTCTTAATGTAGCATCTTTTACCCCAAAGCAAACAGGTTCTGGGAACATTTCACTAAAAATACAACAGACAGGCACTTGCAGGTCCCCAAGCTGTCTGAAGACAACAATCACACATTTTCATAATCCTGGGAAAGAACCACAGGCAACAAATTCAGGACTATGTTATCTGTGGGCTATTTGAGCTCCTTGTTTCTGGGGACCTGCTTCATCTGTTTCAAGTGCAGGACAACATTCCTGGTTTTCCTCCATTTTACTTTCCTCTGCCTGAGGTACGTTCCCTTTCTGCTAACATTATTCAGTCTCAGCACTTGCTGAACTTTACGTTCTGATTCAGGTGCAGCTCAAGGACAAGTATAGGCAACACAAAACACTGTTGATGCCCTACCATCACTGCAATAATCAAACTACATTTCTTCAGTGTGAATGTCAAAAATAGCCTCAAGTATCTGACTTTTACAGAATGTTAAAAGTCATACCTGCTAATCTGCTTGATTTTTAAAGAAAGCTGGAGCTTTGGGGACATGGAGGAAGATCTTTTTTTATAATTCCTGCACACACTAGGAGAGTGTAATCAAAGGTTGTGAATTTTATTTATAATTTCATTATGAACAATGCCCTGTGCACTTACTTGAAAAGAAGAGCTTTTTGATTCATTTCTTGTAAAGGTCTAAATGTGTAGGATTATACCTGAGTGATAAGCAATGATAGAGCAAATGCACAATAAAATGAAGATTCAGGAGTGAGTAAAAAATGCATACCTGATCAAATTGAGAAAAAAATTAAGAGAAACTTGTCAAGTTCTTTGCACGATGTGCATCTGCCTCAGAGTCTCCCCTTTTTACATTAATGTGATTACAAAGAACTGACACAAACTCTGTTTGCAAAGGACAACAACATTGCACCAGTCCTTTTCTTATATCCTTCCCTACTACACAACAGTCTGGGGATTTCTGGGGACTTCTAAAAGTTAGGAGATTCTTACTGCAAGGTTTGGTTCACTTCTGAGGAGTACATAACAAATTCCTCAGCTTACTATCAGCTGCACCAGGGATTCATACAATGACAGGATCCTAAAAACAGAGCCCTAAAATGTGGTTACATATTTCAAAAGGACATAAACATAAATTCAACAAGCAGAAAGATGACCTTCTATCTGGTGTAACTGTGGGTCAACACCTCCTCTTTGCTCTAGACAAGCCGAGGTCACTAACAGTAGGATCCCTCACTCCAAAATTTGGCTAAAAATGAGAACCTAATTCTCAAAGTAACTTGTGTTAGATTCTATGGCCCATGTAGGAATGTAAGAGGCCAGGCATAATCATAGAATCATAATCCTTACTTGCTTTGAAATATATTAGTTCATATTAATCTCAAAATAAATTCATTAGGTTTCTGAAGGTTTACTCTCCACACCTTATTCAATTCAGTAAGGATTTGTAACATGTTGTATGCAATACATGCCTGCATATTTTATTGAGACAATCACTTTATGATCGGTATTCTGTATTTTATTTAAATATAGATGAGGAGAACAAGGTAGCTTTTCCTCTGAAACTTCTACTGTAGAAAGGAAAATATCACAGCACATTAATACGTACCTTCTTTATCATCATGACGTATGATTGCATCCTGTATCATATCAGCAAGATTAAAATGAACTCGTTGATTCTTCCCATGTTTCAGCTTCTTCCCGTAGCCCTCCCGTTTCTGGAAAGCTTTTTCTCGTTCGTAGTACGCCTTTATTTGGTCACAGCGCATCCGCTTGACCAGCCGCTGCCGCTGGCCCAGGGGGAGCGACTCCAGCAAGCACTGCTCAATTTCCATCTCATGGGTCCGAAAAACATTACATAGCTGGAAACAGCCTGCAAGAAATTAAACACAAGCAAATTTAGGTCTTGCTTTCAAACGTGCCATGAAACCTCCACCAATTATCTTGTTGTTCTAACCACGTGCAAGCACATCATGTAAGCTCCTCCTACTCCTCCTACCAAGGCTGACTACAGAGAGTCTATGTCATTATCATTTACTTTTCGAAAATAACACATAACTCATTCCATTAAATCACTGATGCATTTTTAAAAAGCTGGCTCAGTTCATGTAAACAAATGTGAATAGAAAGAAGTCTGAATGTTCAAATGTGAGATGGGCAAAATACCTAAACATTTCAATACAGTTCGAGGCTAGCATTTGCTTACAAACAAGAAACTACTATGAAGGCTAATGCTAGTTTGATGCCCGTGCCTATTTTTTATTCATTTTCACCTTGCTTTAGGTTGGCAAATTCCTGTATTCAGTGAGAAGAAAAACCACCATATCATAATTTTAATGAGTTCATTAGCATGCAGTGGGCACTCAGGTAACTACCTCTTAAAAACAGTCATTTCAGGTTCCTAACCATGTGTATAAATCTTATTCTATTTTTAAAAAATTTTTGATTGTATAGAGACATCAAAATTGATTCTTCAAATGAAACCATCAGTTGCTAAAATCTTCATGTGGAAACAATCACAAATGAGTCTTTGAATCAGTTACTCCTAACATTCACAGCACTTCCTTTAAATCAGATTCCCTTTTTGTTTTTACCATTAAGTATGGTAGTTTTGCTGACATTGCAATAACAATGTTCTTTTCAAGTATGTTCTCTTTCCACTGAGAGCAAAGACCATAGGAGACTTGAGTACTGCTACTTACTTTTCAAGGGACTGTTATATTACAAAAGGAGGCTAATGGATTGTCAGATAATTTTATTGCCCAAGTCCTTGAATGTGAATCCACATCCATCAAAAATGTGCCCACCATGCCGCACTAAGACTTTTTGATGTGGTGGTTACAGACCACCCCATCACTTCTGATTCTCATGTTCTACTTTATATACATGAATTTCCTTCATATGGGGGCTAGGTGCTCAAATTTGTAATTTCTAAGGACTGACAGCAGACCAGATGAGGGAGGTTTTCTCTCCATAGTTTGAAGTAAGACCTCCTGAACGAAATGCAGACTCAATTCACCTTGGGTAGTTAAGAAATACCAAAATTTGCATTATTGTGCAACTTATTAAACTGTTTTTGTCTACCTGTTTTGTGTAGTTACATCATCAAGGGATCCCTATGTCATTGAGGGCACACCTGAGTAGTGCTGACTAAATGACCACTTTGTTTTCTCCTTGTGGTTTGACACGTTTAATCTATTAAATACCATTCAAATCCTGCTCTGAAGGCATAATTAACAATCTCCTGGCAGGATTTTATAAAGCTCATGTCATCATAGCACACAAAAGCATCACAAATATTTGTTTATTTTCATTTAAAAAAGGACAACAGAGCACTCTTATCTGCATTCTCTACAAAGGAAGTGAAAAACACTGATTTGCTTTTTAAAGCACTCATAATTTAGGGTATCCCATTCAAGAATTTTGTGTTCTTTTTTAACATGTTTTGGTTTGCTTTAAAGGTATCACAATTCCATAATAAAATATAAAATTATAGTCTTAGGTCTGCATGCCAAACACTTTGTAAATTCTATGTATAACACTGTATCTTTATTTGCTAAATTATTTGTATATTATTTCATAAATTACAGATAATACAAATTTTATAGAATGTGTATATATGTATATAATATATATTATATTATATATTATTGTCTATAATATATTTTGTATATAATATATTTTATGTATTCACTATAAATTACAACCTATGGTCTCAAACCAGACTTCCTAAAAGTGAGGAGCACACATTTATCCAAAAAGTGCCCAGAGAGTCTTGTTGGGAAACTGTGACAGAGGCAGACACAGAATATAATTCTATAGGTCAAGTTCAGTCAATTACTTTTAACACAGGCTACTCTCTCCCTATAATTTCTGTCCCTTTCTTAGCATGCCCTTCTAGTTACAAGAAAATGAGTTGTCAAACTAAAAACTGGAAACAAGTATTGGCTTGCATTAAGGCAAAACACAAACCCTTTCTTCTTGCATGTCAAAAACAACAACTCCTGCTGTATAAAAATTTTCCACTTGACCTTAAATAATATGTTTCATTTCATAGCAAAAATTATATGTTTCATTTCTTTTATTTCTTTGTTGGAAGACACAAGGAAATGAAAGGGTAACTCTGTAACACTGCAGAAGATGTAACTTTATTCTGGCTTCAATCCCAGTGTTCAGGGCCTTCAATCCCATAGAAGAGCTACACTCAGACCATCCTCCTCAGCCTAAGGTAGTCTGCAATTGCATCTTCTTTTTCTCATGGTAGGACTGCAAAATAAGCAAAGTTCAAATGTAGATTAGAATTGTTCTGCTGTGTATAAAATATTTCAGCAGCCAAGCCTTTAGCCTACACAGGCCTTTTGGCTTGTAACTCCCCAAGTTTATACCCTAACACTTCTAAATGTGGCTATAATGCCTGCCAGCAAGGCTCATAGTCACAGTGAAAATCAGCTTGCTGCATTAAACTGTGTTTGCCTGCAGCTGGGAGCCTACTCCTGCTCTGCTCATTCCTTCTCTTTCAAGAAGGGAAAAAGGAGAAGCCATGTACTTGAGCTCCAACTGAACTTGATGTTTATATTTTGAAAACACATCTGAGGCTGAGAATTGTAGCTGCTGTCCTAGACATAGCTGTAAATCTGCACTGTTTGCTAACCAAGTACTTTAATGGCATCTTTGCTTTTCCCCAGCTTAACTCATGTGCAGTCTCTGTTCTTAGGAGGAACTGGTGGTGTTTGCTACCATATCACAAATAAGACTGATGCAAGCTGAAGAACATCTCTAAGGAATGCACCATTGAGTCCCAGTTTTAGAACCAGGCAGAGCTCTGCTCTGTGGTCCTACTGAGCAGGGGAACTGATGATGGCACAAGAGACAGAGCTTCTTTCACACGTCAAGAGAGCTCAACTCAAACACAGGATGGTTATAGACATGCTTCTGGAGGAAATTCTGTGGATGGTTTAGTACCACATAAAGCATGGGGTAATTCACTAACACTGGATCAGATAACTTGGTATTTCTACCAGCCTTGAAAAACCTCTGTTAATGGGATTCTACAAGTTGCCTGGGTAAACTGTTTAAATGCTGCACTATCAAAAATGCCTTGAGTTCTTTCAGTGGCCATTATTCCTTGTTACTACCGCCACTATTGAGAACACTTCAGCTTTGTCATTTCTTAGTTGTCCTGGTAGCCTTCCATTGCTCTCATTCTATTGCCTCAATGTCCATCTTAGACTGGTGATACCAAGACCACGTATTTGCAGGTGCAGCTTCAGTAACCCCAAGCAGCAGCAGCAGACAGTGAGTTCTCTCCGTCTGCTGGCCAGACTCTTCTGAGCATAGCCCCCTATGTAGTTTGCCTGATTTACCATCAGCACATACTGCTGGCTCCCATTCAACTCTGTGTCCACTGTAACCCCTGCACACTCTTCAGTAGGACTGCAGCTCAGGTCAGCCAGTTCTCAGCTGTACTGAGGTATTGGGTTAGTCTGCCTCCGCAGGAAGATGTGCACTTCCCCTCTTGAACTGCCTAACCCAATCCCCAGGATTAAGCTCTCCTATTTGAAGTATGCCTACTCTATCCTAAGTGAGTATTGCCAACACCAGCAACAGCTTCAGCTGTAAAGAAACCCTCCAGGAAAAAAATAGCTGCTAAAATCCACAACTTTATTAGGCGGATGTAAACAGCTACTGCTTAGAGAATAACAATTCAGCCACAGTCAGACTCCAGAGAAAAGCTACTAAAGCCTCCTAAAAAGGTAATATGTGCAGCAGGTCTGTCCATTCTTTCCTTCTCCATTTATGAGAAAACTGGCATAAACTGCCACACTGATTTGGTACAAGAACACTGCATGACCTCCATTCAACAGCAGAAGATAGACAGAAAATATGATCCCAAACAGAGCTGGTTTTGAATGTGCTAGTCAGGGAGCAGTATGGTAAAGATTTGTGGGTAGGGAAAAAGTTGGCTTCTGAATCTATTGGCTTAAGAGTTTATATTTCATGACATAAGATAACAGATTTGAAGATTATTTCATGCAGTTCTTGCCTTAGTGCATGACAAATTACACTAATGTGCAGGGACTTGATAAGGTCACTATGATGGTCATGGTACACTGCACTGGGGAACACATTGGCAGTGTCAGCCATGAAAAAGCTGGCAAGGTTTACCAGGTTCTTATTTATTTGATGCGATGTTCTGGACAAAAATTAGATTAAACATAATTGCCAGTAAACATATAGTTTTAAGGTCTGCATCTTCTGTATAAGCACACAATATAGAAACCTCTATAGAACACTGAAATATCAAAACCAGAGAAATTCTACCATGTTACATTGATTACTAATTAGTAGAGGATAAAAGAAGTCATTACCACTGTAATCAACAGAAAAAAAAAAAGAACAAACGTTTCAATGATGCTTGTCAGCAAAGAGCTGCTTCATTGACTGAGTCCACCATGAACCACAAGAAAGAGAAGAATCGTTGCTTTAAAACAACATGCTCATAAAATTGTAGCAATTTACTCACAATCAGAGAGTGTGACATCTGCATCAGAAGACAAATAACAGTTTTGATCCTGCCTGTACAAACAAGAGATTCTGAGTAAAGAGGAACGGTTTGCTTTGAATTGTCACTGATTCTCACTGTGAAGATGAGAGAAGAAATATTTTGTGACATTACAAGCACCAACTCCTGAACAAAATGAAGAGCACAGGAAGGGTAATGGGACATAAACAGAGAGGAAGAATGTGATTGTTACAGAAATGTTCTTGCATCATCTGCAGATGATTTGAGCTCAAGTAACTTTACAGTATGCAGGGACATTTTTGCCATACCTCTTTTCAGATACCATATGGATACAGCTTTCCCTTATACTGCTTCTTATGGCTTTATGTCTAGTAACTTTAGTCTGGCATTTAAATTGGGAGAGTAGTCATCCTAAAAAATGCAACTCAGGTGGTAACTCACATTATGTGGGGGTGATTGTGTGCCTGTCTAATCTGGGTCATAGGTCAGGAAGCATTTCCAGACAGTAAAGTTGAATGCCTACATACATGTACACACAGGCTCACCTCCCTGCTCAGATGTATTGTATTTTGACATTGCATGTGACTTTTCATTAAAGGCAAGCACACAATCAAACTGTTGACATTGCTTAATGCAGCAAGCCTCTCAAATAAGGTGACATGGAATGATGGTGCATAATCTTAAAATTACATATTTCAATATAATAAGAGACATGCTTATCTTTATGCAAACATGCTGACTTTTTTGATATTTTAAACAATGAATGAATAAAATTCTGGGTATTTGAAAGACTATGGTCCTTATAGCATTGAAACAAAATGTAGAGGGTGTAAGGTACCTTGAAAAATGGTAATCTGAGATTCTGAGAAGGTATTTGCTTGACACTGCTACCAAAACAATAGTCTTTAAGCAGTTTAATCTCACTAAAGGAAAAATACATACTGTGTTTAGTTTGGGTCCTCTGACACTTAGTCCCTATCTTGGTCTATTCTTGCTAAAGATATGATATCAGCCCATTTTCACAACTACAATTAATCATCTACATTCTAATTTAGATAACTTAAATTGTCCTGAACTGCAGGAAGATAAAATATTTCAAAATTTCAACAACTTCAATAAACGTTTAAATGGATTCACTCAATAAATTAAAGACAGTAATATTGTGCAACACTTTTAATTAGCTAACCATAACCACAGTACTAACAAAGATATGTGGGAAAGGCATGCAATGAGCAGCAAGTGCTTTGGCACTTACAGATTCAGATACATGGATGGTATAAATCAGTGGAGCCCCATCCAGTTCAAAAAGCTACATTTATGTGCACCCCTTGTTTGCTAACAGAAGTCAGGCCAGAAATTAAAGCACTGGCCCTTTCAGTAATGCACTTTGCTGTTATACATAATGACATTATTATAAAGGAGATTTTTCTTCTATCAACAATGCATATTATTTAAATTTATTATGTTGAATTATAAATAAAAATTTATTAGTATTTATGAAGCTAAGATGAATTCCAGATGAAATCAGTGATATAAATACTACAACATAACTGAAGTCATTGTGTCTGAACCACAGATTAGTGCATTTTTTACATGTGCTCTCTTCAGAAAACAAAAATTATTATGTATTTTCTACTGATCTTACAGTTTCCAAAAGAAATGTGGCTAAGAACAGCCACAGGAAAGGCTAGATTAGTTTAAATCCATCTCAAATTGAAACATTAAGGCCAGCATCAGAATACTTGGATTTGAAAATCCTTTGTTCAGCGCAGGGAAAATCACTTACCATTTGAACAGCCTCTCCATTACTTTTATTAAGCTGTGAGTGAAGCGTGGTGCTTGCAACCACTCAGCCTGACTTCCACAGCTGAAATGCTTCCATCAGGTCAGTAGGGATCTGCTCACTGTAGCAATGGACTTCATCCTTTTTCTTTTTTCTTGGTTCCCCTTCCCACCCCAAAGGCAGATAATCACGAGGGAGCAGTATAAATGTAAACTATTTACCTTGTAAAGAATGTAAAGTATTCAATTAATTCCAAGTCCTCTGAGAATAAATTACATTGCAGTAAAGGAGCTGATGTGCTTCTCCTATTCTTGGCTCCACAGAGCTTCTTTTAGACGTAATTAGAAAGTCAGGGCTCTTAAATGACCTGATACACGAAGCTTCCTCAATTTCTGCTTAACACCCAATTCTGTCTTTGCTGAAGAGCAATCCTGAGCACATTCAAGCAGCCACCCTCTTATAAAACCCTACTCCTGTATGCTGTTCTTCAAGAGCCTCTCGATGTGACTAGACTGGTAAGTAGGAACTGCAATCAATTTCCAGCTTGATACCAAGGAAAAGTTATTTATCAGATGCTATTTATCAACTCTACAGGCTTTCTAATAGACTCTATTATCTATCTATCAGCAATTCAGTGAAGTTACACTGGCATTTTCTAAAAAAATATTATATTTAAATCAAAGAATTAACCAGTTTGGGATCTTGCCATTGTAGTGATAGAAGAGAGTCTGAATAGTACCTAATTAAATATAACAGAGGGCTCTGCAGTGTCATTTGTGATTTATGCCATGTAGCAGTCTGTGACATATGAAGATTTTATGTTCTAGGTAAAATTCATTAACTGTGTGCCAGCTTATTCAACAAATGCAGCCGAACTGCTTGCCTGCACATTAGCCTTCCATGTAATAAAAAACAGGTTTCAAACACATATGTATGGAGTTTTTAGAAACACAAAAATTTTCTTTTGTCTGTTTTTGATGTACAGGGAATTCACAAGTATGAATGGTCTGAAAGAAAGTCTGTATGTCCCACAGCAATAGTCCTTATCCGTGGATCACATCCAGAAACCACAGGAATGCAAGCAAAATGAACATACATGATCTGGTCAAGCTCATACTGTTTCTTTTGGTAAAGCTATTTCCATCTCTTCTCTACTGCCATTATCCCTTCTGTATTCCCTTGGAGGATGAGACAAAGGTACAGTCTGGATTCCCACAAACCACAGCACACTTCAAGTAATTTCTCCTGCAAACATCAGAACCTTTTATGAAACAAACTAAGACACCATTGACTGCTCTGGAGCACAGGAGTTTCCAACTAGAAAGACTGCATGGTCTCAGATTTTATTAAAATACATTAACCCATTCATCTCATAGAATAACCCAGATGGGTTTATTGGAGATGAAAGTCTGTGCTCAAGGTGAATTCAGGGCTTTATTGTAGGAACTTTAAATAATGAGTATTCAGACAATAGGTTGAAACAGTTGAAACACTGCTCTTTTGGAATATAAGTAAGTCTTTTGAGCAATCAGCCACAAAACTTAGGATATAAGTATTCCCTGATGAAACAAACAAAAAAAAATATAAACAAACAAAACAAAAAAACATAAAATAACGCTTGTCAGTTAAATATTATGTACCAGCTCATTCACTAGTGAAGATTCATGCAGAACAAATGAAACACATCTAGACAGCACAGCACATAGTCCTAGTTCCCCTTTGATTTTGCTGTGCTCTTGTGCTCTAAGATACAATTATCTTATTTTTGTGGCTTCTAAATTTCACAGTGTCTAAAATGAAGACTGCACTACAACATAAGAGAATGGTATTTTACAATATAAACCCAAAGGTGTATATATACGTTCTAGTAAGCAGTAGGAGGGTATATGTAGGCAGGGAACAGTATTTGAGGCTACAAAGTGTTTTGAAATAGATGAAGGACTACGCAGGGCATAGAACACACAATTTGGGGGTGTTTCATCTGCCCTGTCTATTGGGAGAGGTCTCTAGATACCATCCATAGCCTTTGCCATAGAGAGGACTAGTAAGGACACTTCAAAAAATGATCCAGGGAGCTAAATAAAAATACAGTAGAACATCAGCAGTCCAAAGCCTTTCCTTCATTGTTTATGAAGTGTAGACACACCCTCTGAAGCTTGTCCCACAATCACCTTATGTTTCTTTTGCTTGCAGCAAGGTAAGTGGTGCAAAGTGTGCATGGCATTGCTTTCACCCAAGCACTGTGGTTTGACTCCAGCCAACAAATCCCACTTGCAGCATGCTTGCAGCATGTTTGAATTTCCTTGCAAGTTACTTGACATTACTTGGTACCTTGTGTGACAAGAGGTAATGGCTTGTAAGCCAAACCTGATATCCATATAGTAGAAAAGCCACATTATAATTTCTAACCATAAAGAAATAGTTGAACAACACTACTAGGCAATGTAGTACTCACTTGATCGAATAAGTAGTGTAATGATTAACCTGCTTTTGAAACATTTTCCTGCAACTGGGTAACGGGTTTGGAAATTATCATGGGGAGAAAAAATACAAGATGCACAGACACAGGTAACATAATCACGAAGACTTTGTTTCCTTAGAAAGATCAAAGCAAAATGTGCTTATGTGTTTTCCAAAGTTTAATGATAAAGCAGCTGATTTTTTTAAAATAAATAGTCCAAGTCCCTATGTCAAGATCTGAAGAGAGAGTTTAAAGCAATCAGAAAACAACTGTCATCATATTAACACTGACTGCACTAACATGGTGTAAATATATAAGTATATATACTATATACAGACAATTTAGAAGAGAAAACAAATTGGCTGTTTCCTAACCGTTACAATTTTTGGATGTATGAATTTATGTCACTTTTTATTTGGCATTTTCAAAAGCAAGCAATGTATGTTTGTTAGAATAATATACTAATTAATGCTCATCACTGGCAAAGCCTATGAGGAAATAGCATGGGAATATTCGGTCACATCTGAATAATCCAAATTGCTGTAAATCACACAAGAGCAAGTAAAACTCAAGAAGCTCTGAATCAGAAGGCAGAATGAGAACTAAGAACTGGGCTTCCCAAGTGACAATAAAGACATGAGAAGAAGGAATAGATGAGAAGTCCTTCAGGAAAAAAAAAATAACTCCTTTCTAGTCTTTGCACAGACCTAGCTGTCTTTATTTGACTGCAATACAAGACTTATGAAGTGACAATTAAGCTTTGATGATAATAGTTATTTCCTTACAGTGCATTAAATGGAGACGTAATAATATATGGATCTCTAGCCTACACTTTCAGATATAGGATAGTGAGAAGGGAAGCATGTGCATCCAGGAAGAGATGCACTGGAAAATTCTTCCTGCCATCACAATATAATGTAAAAGTTTTCTTACACAGGTACTTACCACAATAGTCAGTGAAAAACACTAAGACTGTTGTTAATACTTGGAAATTTGGGAAAGTGGATTAACAAACTGGTGAACAGTGAGAGGAAGCCAAAATTACAGTTGCTACATGTCAAGGGTACTGAAAAAGTTGAACAGCAGCAAACAACTGCCTGAATAAAGAAACAAAAATTCAGATTGTTTCAAAACCTGAGGCAGTTCTTTTATCGCAGACATTCTCAGATATCACTACTTAATGAATATGCCAGGGCTCAAGAGTCATACAGCATATGAGAATTACAGAAAACATAGAAGAAAAATACATAAATCAAAATTTGCAAAAACCTGCATATGTAAAAGCTAGTAAAGAACTATGTGAATCAAGACAAAGAGGATATTGAGTATCATACATCATAGGGAGTTAAAAGTCAAAAAGGAAACAGTGGTTCACAGACCTAACCATAAGGACTGGCAAGCACACAGGAAAGGAAATTCTACGCCAAGTGAACTGTGGCTCTACACACAATCTAATAATTTACAGAGATTACTGTAAAGTAAAAGCAGATGGAAAAGTAGTTTACCACACAGTGAAGCTAACAAAAATTCTGCAGCAGGGCTAATATGTAGGCCTTTGGTCCCTCTTCTGTGTGCATCAAGGGACTGCCATCTCAGTTTTCAAACAGCAAGAGGATTGGAGACTGGCCCTCCTCCATTCTGCAGAAAGGCAACTTATCAGGAATATTGCATTCAATTCTAGACAATCAAATTGGAGCAGTTCAAAAGAAACTACCACAAATGGTTTTCGGGCCCAAGAGACTGATTTATGAGGAAAGATGAAAAGAATTAAATATGCATAGTTTAGCTAAGCAGTGACTAAGGAAAGAAAAGTTAACAGAAATTTAAGGAGTGAAAGGGAAAAAGAAAGATTATATACCATAAAAATGAAGAGAGTATGGAACAATAAAATCAATTTAATATAGTGCAAATTTAGGCAGAGTACCAGGACAAAAATAGCACATATGGATGAGATTAACAGGTAAGATCACAAGATTCCTTGTTTGGTGCACTGGGTGGACAGCCACACAAAAGTGACAACAGAGGCACTGCAGCTCTGTGTTTCTGACACTCAGGTCAGCTTCTTCACTCAGTTCTGACATCTCCAAATGGCTCTGTAAAGCTCTGTAAAGAGAACCCCTCAGTAAAGTGAAGAACCAACCCATGAGAATTTCTGGCATGTGAAGCCACACCACTGGCATCTGAAAGGCTTCTCTCCCTTGCACTGGCAGGGTAATTATTTGGTATGACCCAGGCAAGCCTGGCTAAGGCTAGAAGAGCAGGGATGATTGCTAGTGAGAGCTGGATCTTCATGGGTAAATGAAAATGAAAGCAGGTTTAGTGGCTTTCCTGACAACAGTGTTTACAACAGTCTCTAAGGTCACCTTCCACATCTACCATCAAGCACTACACTTGTGCTCATATACTACTGTAGGCATGGAAACACAAGGGAAGATAAGCATTATAACATTTGATTGTGAACACATGTAGCAATGTCCTTTCTGGATTAAATTAAAATGGGAAAATATGGCTGGTAATTCAAAAAAGAGGAAGAGGAAGAAGAGAAAGAAGAGGAAGTAGAGGAAACAGAAGAAACTAATACCTAAATGAGCTGGAACAGAGGCTACACAGAGTTAAGTAGAATAAAATGGGTATTTATTGAGAGGCCTTCAAAGGCCACAGCCTGGCAGTATCAGTGCCACAGTCGTGGCTCCCGCCTGGATGGCTCCAAGATGGATGCAATGGAGAGCTTGGTCAGGAGATCTCATGCCTTTATAGGTTTTAGTCTATTTGCATGCAGGAGTCAGCTGTCCAATTAATAGCTTCAAATAATGAAGTTCCATCCTCCTGGCTTGCCTGCTTGCCTGCCCTTCTCTTTTCACAATGTTTATGCTTAGAGCCTGAAGTTTGAAGAAACTGTCCTTGAGTCTTTAGCTGGAATAGGACTGTTTTGTCTTCACTGCCCAAGCACAACAGAAAAGCACACACAAGCAGAACAGAAAAACTTAAAACTTTAGGTGTCAAAACTGAACAGTTTGATCGCATTTAACCACCTGAAAAAAAGCAGTGTCAAAGGATGGACTAGTCTACACGAATCTTCAGTCACCTTTACTGAAGAAATAACTGGATGAACATGAAAGGGTTTTACAGATGTTGAAGAAACTGAAGTAGAAATCAAACAGAAGTTATTGTTGCAACTCTGACATTACTGTTCACAAGAAAGAAAAATGTCACTCCAAGACAAAATAAATCTATATATTCATTGCTGATTAAGTGGAATTAAGTAATTTAGTTTGCCTTAAAAGCTTTACTTTTCACAACTATGTCTGTATGATTTACACATACCACTTCTGCAACGAACATTAGTACTGCAGCTAACAGAATCAAATAATTGTGTCGAAAGGAAAGCATCTGAAAAACAAGCTGTTCAATTCCTGAGAAGCCTGAATAAAAAATGTTTCTCCTTTCACATAAAATGATTGTTAAGTAAGGAATGCATTGTTTTAACATTTTTAGAGCCTCCTGCAATAAGTTACCTAAAGACAAAAATACTATTCTTCCCACAAAGAGAGAAAAAAAAAATAGAGGAAATTTCTAAATGCCTGCTTCCCTCCTTTCTCAGTTTAGATGTCAACATTTACAAAACTTACAAACAGGAGAAAGCTCTGATTCCTTTCATAGGGAAGGGATCACATTTGAAAGCTATCAATTAACTCTCAAAATATGACCTTAATATATTGCTCTATTTTCTGTAGATGGCTTTACAAGGTCCCATATATATTTTATGTGTTGTACTTCATAACAGGATTTGCACTGAATGGGACCACAGCAGGAATCCACCAATCTGAGGTGGTATGGCCTAGATCTACTGCCTGTCTATGTGCTCTGAATACTGCTTCCATCTTCTCTGAAACGTCATCCTGCACAGAGAGACATTCACTGTAGGATTTACAGCCAAAGATATCAGATTTTAATTTTCTCCTTTTTTCTGAGAAAAACATTTTTTGTTTTAAAATCAACTATGAAATGAAAGAGAATAAAGTACGCTTCCAACAGGAACATCCGTATTCTAGCTGGATGAAAAGCAAGTAACAAATGACCAAGTGCTCTTCCACTGTGTGTGGTGCCCTCCTCTCCACACTCCTTGCCAGACAACATTATTACATCAAAAATGTTTAAAGTGGACTAAGTCAGGGCTCCCTGAATCACCCTATAGATGGGGGAAGTTGTCAGGGACTGTTGTCTTCCAATGTACAAGAATGGCACTGGCAAGAAAACCAGTTCTGGCCATACTACTCACATTTGTGTTTCTGCAAGTGATACCACACTGACACATCTGTTGGCTGAAGGGATGTGCAGTAGTCAAAACTTGCACATTTGTCTAGTAGGTCTTATATTGCTGTTGTTTTCACCGAAGGCATTTGCTCAAAAGCAAACAAATGGAAAGTACCTCTTGTAATAAACAAACTGAATTTGTATTCAATTGGTGGTGTTTCTTTATGATATATTAAAAAACTTGCATTAGGAGAACTCTTTATATGCTCCAAATCAAACTAAGCTTTTGCTGACTTAATTGTTTTCATTTGTTTAAGAACAAATTAGAATTAGTTCCATCTCAGATTTCACTTGCTTTGAAATAATCATGTTTATATTGTTGCAATTTTGATTCAGGTGTTAATTGAATTATCTAAAAATATTTTCTGTTTGGTTTTATAACTTAGAAACTTCAAATTTCACCATGGTGCAGTATATTGATTTGTGTTAAACAAGAAATATAAATAAATGTGACTATTTGGAGCAAGAAGCTACTTCAGGATTGAAAAGTGGCTATATTCCTACAATTTCATAAATAGAAATAAAGAGGTTGAGAGGGTTGTGTTGTTGATTTGAGGGGTTTTTTTTCCTCTCTGTTCCTGCAGCAACCTTCTCAAAAAATGTAATATCGGAATCTGAAGCTTCACACATGCTGTGCCAATATGGTGAGAAAATATGGTACTTTGACCTTTATACCTTCTTTCATCTGATTTTTTGGGTGGCAAGATTTCTTTGCTGTTTGCAGCATAACTATATTAGAGGAAAAAAGCACTCCAAATATCAAAATTATAAGGAATTTCTTACAAGCCCTCAGTAAAGTTTTCCACAGGAAATGCTGATTCTTCTCTTTACAGATTTTTTACAGTAGCAAACAAAATAATGGCAAAAAATAACTGTGATTTCCACAAAACTACTATAAATAGAACCCATTCTTATTTGAATGCAAAGTTGGAAATTTTATAGTCTTCAATTTAATATACTGGTCCTTTTGCTCTTATTTCAAAGTGTATTTTTCCAAATACCAATTTAATATAAAAATTCATCCTAATAAAATTATTAAATGCTATTCAATGTGGTTGTCATTGTTAGGAAAGTTGTTACTGTGAGGTAAGTTTTATTTACTGGAAGCACACTTAGCAAATTATCAGACTTCTACTACAGCTGTCAATAAGCCAAGCTAATTGGCTTATTGACAGCTCAAAATACATTTTTCTAAGTATAACTTCCTATGTCTGCATACTGAAATAAAAAATTATTTCTATCTCTTTCCTTGCACCTTCCAGCGTCATGAATCTCAAACTTGCCAATATTTAGATTGGGTAGAAAATTACTTCAAATTAAAAAATTCATGTTGCAATTCTGTCATTGTCACATGACCTCAGGAACCGGAGAATAAAAATAGATAAACACATCTAACTGGTACAGACATACTGGCATTCATAGGTGGTAAATAATATCCTATTTTCCTGTTGGCCCATTCTTATCCTGCGATGACAGTGAGAGAGAGTGAGATAAAAATTAATATTCTAGCTGTGGCTCTATTTGTGTTAACGGTAATAAGATAAAACCCATTTGTTCTTAGCTGAATAATTAAAAACCTAATTTTTTAGACCTTTTTATGACACATGAATTATCATATAACTTTTTTAGAAGTTTGCACTGTATATCACTGATACATCAGACACATTCAGTCTGTCAAAATGGAATACGAAATATCATGTACTGGATTAGCCATGCTTTATATGTTTTATCAGTATAAGCTTCTCAAACAAATACCTTTCATCAAAATCTCTTTACTCCCACAGACTTGCTTTATATGCCTTCACAGGACCTTAAAACTCCCAAGCTGTGGTTCATTTCGCAGAGCCACTCCTCCTGCTCTTTCAGGATTCCCAGGGCAGATGACTCCTGACTCTGCCTCCCAGTTTCATTTCCAGCAGGCAGGATCACTCAGTCATGCTAAGCATCTCATTTCAGTAACAATCTTAACCTCATGCCACAGGTCACAGTGTTATAAGCATGTACAAGGAAAAGGAATTTTTCCCTGCAGCCATGGTGTACTTAGCTCTGTTATTGCAGAAATAAACCGTGACATGAGAGTTAGGAGATACCATCATGAACTATCACCCTAAATTAATGGAATAGGTGCTGAATAAGGACTATCACAGACATCCCTGCTTCTTTTTATGCTCTCATTTCCACCACCTGCATAGTTTTACTATTTTGTCCCTTGAGCTCCTCATTGGAGGCAGAGGACATGTCCAAGATGTGAGAATTCTCTAGGACACCAGAATATACAATAAATAAATTATTACTACCTCCTGCCTAACCCTGGAATAGAAGAAATCCTGCTCGTGGGAAGGAGAAAACACTTCAAAAAACTTGCTAGTTCTCTTATGTCACTAACCATCCAGTGTGACAGAACACCTCTGTCGCTGTTACTTGGGTCATCACACATCCTGCACATGCTGCCACAGAGGTAAAGGGTTCTTGTGTCACAGACCAACTACAGGTCTCCAATTTTTCTTTTGAGGCTCCTCTTCTTAATTGGTTTAAACTACAATAACTCACTCTACTGAGGCACAGATGAAAGTTTCACAGGCTGTCACACAATAAGAAAGCTGACACTAAGGTATCATGTTTCACCCCCAATATTACTCCTTCATCCATGGGAGAGTCAAATTCAAGTCTCCATCCTCTGAAAACTGAAACTAATGTATCATATCACATCTGCCCCCAACCCTTTCCAAGCTCCATAGGGTTCAGGTAGAGCTAGAGTACAATCCTTGCCATGTAATCAGGTCCTGAAGATAATAAGAGATAGATATTGAAGACAATTATTATGTTTATTTTATATCTTGCTTCCAATCCCAAATTAAATTTACCAATGAACACCTAATTAATATTTCCATGCCAGATCACTGTAGGTATTGGGCTGTAACATAGCACAATTCAGTGGGTTTTAATTCATACAAAGGATTTAAAGGAATTGGAAACAGATAAACCAGAAAGAATAGAAGTACAGGCTGATGTTCAAGTTTTATGATCCTAATATTTGGAAAATTCACTTGGCTTGGACTTCCACCGGGCATGACTATAACTCATTCTAGCAAGGTTTTTATTCTGTTTGCACTTTTGCACCTCTATAGCACTTGCAGTGGAAATCAGACCTCGGAGTAACAAACTTAAGCCTCCTTGCTAAAATACTGTTTTCTTAGTTAGCTTTACAGATCCCTCAGAGGAAGTCCAGAGCAAAGGCAGAAAACCACTGCCATAACATATAAATGATGATATTTATATCATAACTAGATATACAAGGGACAGAAGACAGCAGCAAGGTGCTGCCTAATTTGCAAAATTACATTCATTTGTACAATCTGTCACACAAATCATCAAGATAAAATGCTACCCTGCAGCTGGCAGATAATATGTGATACTCTCCTACAAACCACTGTTCCCTTTTCTAAATACTCACACTCAGAGATTGCCAAGGATAAGCTACCAGTACAGACAGGGACAGCTCTGAGCAGCAGCAATACTTGGCTGCAAAAAGGAGATGGGCACGAGTAGTGACAACATGAGCTGCTCCAACAGGCAGACACACATTCAGCTTGCGTGTTAAATGCTGCAGGTGCCAGCTGAAGACAACATGATGGCTGCAGCAGGCACCATTCCACAGTACTACTGGCATGGAAGATCTCACTGGGCATGATCCCAGAAAATCTGGTTTGACCACACAGCTACCCCTGCTCAGAGCAGGAGGGAGTATCCAGGGAATGGCAACAGAGCCGGAGAAGGGTCAGGAGGACAAGTCTTATGAGGGGAGCTGGGCTTGTTTAACTTGGAGAAAAGGTGGCTCAGGGGACACTTTATCACTATCTTCAATTGTCTTAAAGGAGGCTGTAATCAGTCTCTTCTCCCAGGTAACAAGAGACAGGACAAGAAGAAATGGCCTCAAGTTGTGCCAGAGGAGGTTTAGATTGGAAAGTATGAAAAAATCACTGAAAGTGTGATCAACACTGGAGACAGTCTGCCCAGGGAATTGGTTGAATTACAATCCCTGGAACTGTTCAAAAAACGTGTAGATATGGTGCTTGGGGATGTGGTTTAGTGGTGGATATGGCAGTGTTAGGATAACGGTTGGCCTCCATGATCTTAGAGGTCTTTTCCAACATTAATGATTTTATGAGTCTGTGGTGGACTGGAAAGCTTTCAAAGCCTGAAAGCCTTTTCGATCTTTCCAGCCTGAAAGGTCTTATGACAAGATGGTGACTTAGATAGCGAAGTATATCTGATTTTCACAGCCTTCTAATGGGAGCAATGCCATGAAAAAATGAAGCAATATTATTAAAAGTATACTAATATCATCAGAGAATAACTATAGCCCTTCTCAGCTCAGACTTCCATACCCAACCCCTGCAAAGATTAAAAAAACAAAATGCAAACATATGCAAAAAAACAGGTACATAGCACTATAGTTCATAAAACACTAGCTTTTAAGTGTCATTAATTTGTGCCTTTCAGATATTTCCTCTCTAGCCAAAGTAGTCCAAGGGACAGTGCTCTGCCACCGTGCTTCCTCTGGATCAGCGTCCTTTCTTTCCAATACAGAAATCAGTGGTGAAATGAACTGAAAGCAAAGTGGGGTGTGAAGAGTCATGTTCCAAGCACTGTGAGATTCAGCTGTTCTCAGCACATCTCAGAATACTGCTGGTGCTGCAACTGTGCAAGCAGCCCTGGCCCATCTTTGATCCCAGCTGTCTGCCAAACAAGTATCTGCAACATACTGGCACGTTAATCAGAGAATAATGCTCAAGGGAGCATTGCAGAGGAAGTGCTTCTCATTCACTAATTACAGGTGGAAATGGAAGCATTTTTGCCAATTCTGAGATGCATGGGCAGTGAAAAAAACTCCGGTCAGGCTCCAGCCAGCATCCGTTGTCTTCTAAAGGACACTATTTGGGAAGAAAAGAACTGTGGGGTAAAACACCCCGATTTGCTGAGAAAGCACTAATCAAAATTCCAAATCTGAAGAAAAGGAAACAAATATTATTGACAAAATTGAGGCTGTACATTCACCTTTCCATCTGACAGTCTTTCATCTCTGCAATCAGTGCAATGAACATTCCAATTAGTCATCATTTGCTTCCTTTCAACAGAAGAACCTCAGGGTCATCCTCATGTCTTTACTATAGTTTCACTGAATAGTTACTTATTTAATATGCTATCGGCACATGCCTATCTAGATTTGCTACAATTTTACTCTAAGAGTAATTTTAAAGTGAATAAAGACCTAACAATACTTTTTTGACATCTTCAAGATATTAATCTTGACATTTTTAAAATTCCTCATTTGCATTTATCAAATCTCAATACAAGCTCAAAGATTTATTCCTAGAATGTACCTTTAAAACTTTGCAGTAAAACTAATCTCTTCTTCTCTGCATGAATGGGGAATTGTAACTCCCATGAGTATTAAAAGCAGTCCATACACCGATCCCATTGAATCCAGACAAGAGAAAACCCATATAAATAATTTTTACTCGAATTACTAAAATACTTCCAGGGCACCTTAATTTCATTTTAAGACAGCAAAGAACCACATTACTTGTTTATTAACTATAATATAGTATTTAAAAAATAGTTTCAAAATGTCCTTGGTACACTTAAGTCATCAAAGACCATGATCTGGAGAGAAAAACCTTTCACAGCAGTCTGCTATTTGACATGTAAAAACTCTGCCATAATCACTAAAGTCAGAAGTTTTCTAAATCCTTCAACAAAAAATATGTGTGGCTATTGAACGACTACTGTCTGTCCAAAACAAACACTTAAAGAATAATTAATTTCTCTGATGTAAACCCAGAAATTTCCACTCAGACCCTGGATGCTTTCAAAGGCAAATCCTAAAAGATTGAAAAATGTGCAGCTAGGAAGACAAGCAGCCTTGAAAAAAAAAAATGCTGTTACGAATTTCCTCTGCAATTAATCAAATACATTTAGCATAGATCCCAATTTCAGGATGTCTTTAAGGAGGCAAGCTTGCATGATTCAAGGTTAAAAGTTCATTATTATTTTTTTAAGTATGTCACACCAAATAGCCAGATATTTTGATAAGGAGGGGATGCAAGCATTTGATCTACAGTAGGTGATGAACTGGGCTCATAATTATAAAGCTATTCTCATTTGTATATCCTTGAAAAGTGTGAGAGCCATGTTCCAAGGTTGTCCTTAAAGGCGTCCTTAACATAATGCTGTCAATGACGTTTCGGACATTCCATTCTTTAGTGATTAATTTAAACAAAAGTTTTAAAAGCTGATCATTATGAAGTTCAGAATGAGAGCATTATTACACACACAATGAAGTTACCTCTGAACAGAGGAGAGAAAGAAACACTGGGCTCTGCCTGTATATTCACATGCAAAGTAACAACTCCCCTTCCCCACTACTATGTTGACATCATGCAGCATCCGCCTTTGACTTTTTGCATATGTAATGAAACGACACACCTCAGAAAATAAAAAGACAATTTAAAAAGCAAAATAACCATTTTGTTACTTACAGCATTTGATAAAATGGTAATGAGACATTCTTTCATCTCAGGCTGTAGTCTTGCTACAGGTTTCAGCATTCTCTTCTGCTACAGCTGTCATGCCCAGAAAATGCATTATTTAGAGCCCTTCCTCAGGTATCCAGTACACCTCAGAATACATTATTTAGCATAGGTTCTGTTCCAGATCTTGCAGAGGCTTCCAAGTCACCCTCAGCCGGCTGCTGGAGTTACGATAAACCTCTGTGCGTCTTGAACCATGACTACTGCACGTGCTATTGTAGCACAATTGATTGACACCGCTCCTAATCCCACATCCCCAGGAATAGAAAGATTTAATTGGTGTGCACTTGCAGCCACATTCTTCCAGCACTGAGGTGTGCTGCTGCACTGCGGCTTTCACAGTCCTGCCAGTTAATGGCTTTTCAATAGCTTTCAAATGGCAGCAAACTAAGCTTGATGAGTGGGCTCGAATGAAATAGCAGAACAGGGGATCTTAAATTTTATTTGTGCATGTTGTTCATGTGCCAAATGCGACCAGATTTTTAGCTAGTACTAAACCAGGATTATTTTTAGTTGCCACCAGTTGCTGTGTGAATAGGAAATTGATATAGGATGCCAAAAATAACCATCTTTTAGCATCACAGATCATTTTTCAGTATATTATAAGGTAAAAATCAGGATAGAGCTTACAGCCATCTTCAGACTCTCATGGTTTATGCATGCATTAATTTACATTGAGCTTAAACATGATTGTTGCGTACATTCCTTGGTATGTTCCTGTTTTATCATTTCTTTGTATTACATTGCACCTTTTTCACAGATGGAATATTTATGTCAGGAGACAAAAACTGCAAGCGCTGCATGGTTTATATCATGATTATGCGCATGTTATCTAATGACATTTAAATCACTGATTGTAAGACAAAAAGCCTAAGAAAATGCATCACTAAGAACAAGTCCATACAATTATTTATCACACTGTAGAATAACAAGTCAATGTACACTGACGCATTACCCGGTTTCAGATTAAGGGCACACAAAAGGCAGACCTGCATTGTATTTTAAACACCCATGCTGCAGCATCCTCTGAGAACAATTCCTGCATTACTTTGCCAGGAACAGTTACCCATGAATTTGGCTACTACTTCTGTAAGAAACTGATGGCTGAACTGCAGTAAAATATTTTTACAGCATCAAAAAATAATTTAAGAAAACTCTGCTCCATTTGCTTACCATGCATCATGCTTACCACAGTCAACACTTCACTAAGTGAGAGCTCTTGTAAAGAAAAACTGCTAGCCCAGCCATATTTAAATCTTTTATTCATCTGAAAAGGTTCTCACCTACTATTTTGTATACATAACATTTTTAACAGCTACAAAGTGTTAAAAGGACTACAAAGGAAAAAGGGTCTAACTAATTAGCGAGGATTCACTAATTCAGATTCTATTAACTATTCTGCAAAGTTCCCACAAGAGCAGAAAGATATATATTCACAGGCTTCCAGTGATCCATTAGCAAAACCCTTAGGTGAAATCTCTCAGCTCCAAACTGCCACATATTTCACATCTGGTTTTAAGTTAAATATGCACAGCAATTCTTTTTCAGAACTAATTATTTAGGTGTTTTGGTTTTCTTCCTGAAAACATAGTTTTCCAGAAGAAAGTGAAAAAAATATCAAGAAATAACCAGACGGGCATAGGGATAAATTATATAAAACACAATACAGTAATTACATTACCATGGAAACTTTTTTTACTGTAAAGCTCAGAAGTCCAAAGTAATTAAATCTATCCAGACTGTCTTTCACACCTATAAAACACTAGGCCACTTTGGGCCATATGGCTTATAAAATAAACATACAGAGTGTTTTAAGAGGCAATGTTAGTCATAGTTCATGAGTAAGTGTCAAGTAATCTGACAAAAAGGCCTTTGAGCAATATTTTTTGGTGGAGACATTCCTGACAGGTTCATCTCTGGTGGTTCTGTCAGGCAAACAGACTGCTGTGTCTAATAACATCATGCTTCACCACCCCACACTGGTTAAAACCAGGAGCATCTCCATAAACACTGGTGAATGAGAGAAATAGACAAATGATGCTTTTCAGCAGACAGATATAAAAGGAAGAAAAAGTACCTGATTTTGGCTTGAACAGAATGTGAAGAAAAAGTATTTGGATCTGTCTCATTTTAGATCGTAATATATGTGATTATGTATTGAATTGCCATATCAAAAATTTAGGATGGTGGAACTTGGTAGCATTTATGTGACAGGCTAGACTACATCCTCCTGCAAGGAATGAGAGAGAGAATTCAACCACTCTAAGTGCAAGGTCCTGCATCTGGGTCGAGGTAGCCTCCAGTATCAATACAGTCTGAGGGATGAAGGGATTGGGAGCAGCCCTGCTGAGAAGGACTGGGAGCTGCTAATGAAAAGCTGGACATGAGCCAGGAAAATGTGCTTGCAGCCCAGAAAGCCAGCTGTGTCCTGGGCTGCATCAAAATAAATATGGCAGGTCAAGGGAGGTGATCCTGCCCCTCTCCTCCACCCTTCTGAGACCCCTAACCCTGGAAACATTCAAGGTCAGGCTGGACAGGGCTCTGAGCAACCTGATCGAGTTGAAGGTGACGCTGCCCATTGCAGAAGAGGGTTGACCTTCAAAGGTCTCTTTCAACCCAAAATGTTCTATGATTCCACATCCTCTATGGAGAGCATTATGGTACAGGACAGACTCTTGAATGCGGAAAGGTGTTGACTTGATATTTGCATAAAACAAACTGGGAACAGTGCTGCTCTTTATATGCTCTGATTTCTCCTAACATGAGCTGGTCCATGACATCAGGGAATAATGTGGGACTGTTTGACCAAGGAGGGTTGCACTGCTACACCACAGCTTGGGTCTGTGCCCTTCAGCTGGATTGTTGGACTAATCAAGTCCATGAGCAGCATGTACCCACCTGCAGCCGGGCATTGTGCACTTTCCCATTCTCCAGGAGTCTGTATGCCAAAAATATGTGGCCAGTTTCTCAAGTATGAGTAACAGCCCCCAGAAAAATGGAAAAAAGGCATAAACTTCTCAAGAGGTGGTACCTGGCAATTGGCAACCTTAACAGGCCTTTATTTTAGAACACGGTATTTCTTCTTTTTTTTTTTTAATTTTGTAATGTATTTCGTTTTATTATGTAGGTAATTATCATTAATGGGTTTTGAAAAAGAAGTGAAAGCATAAATGGAAAGAAAACATAGAAAGTAACGTATATCACTATCAGCAGGAAGTTCTGATATATTGAAGGGCAGCATCAAAGAGAAATGAGAACAGTAGATAACTGCAAGTGTAGAGACAGGATGAGCCTTCAGGAGAAGTGGCAGCTAAATTTGAGGTAAAAGGAAACCACCATAGGAATACTTAAGAAGCCAAAATCTGTTTCGCCCGCTGGAAAGACATTATTTCCAGTGCAATCTTTTGGAGAGTAGAGGAAGAACAGAGAAAAAACCACAATGGTGGTGAATTGTCCATATCATAAACAAAGATTTCAAGTGTAAGAAAAAAAAAAGAAAGACTTCATTTTCTGGAATGACTCCGAAGGCGGGAATACTCCATTGTCAGTGATCTCACAAAACAAATTGTACAATTTGTTTATTCACATGAAAGGGATATTAGCCATGTTAGGTGTTCTCTCCTGACTGAAATCCAGCAAAAATTCAAAAGAGAAAGATATAAACAACACTTACATTCCGACCATATAAACTATGGAATTATACCTAGACAGGCTCTGAGGGCATTGTAAACCTACTTTCTCTAAAGCAAAGGTAACATTGGAAGGCTTACAATTATAGCTCCAGTGGTTCTCTAAAGACTACACCAGTGTTTAAGTCTACAGAATGGCACAAATGCCCTTGAACTGGGGACAAGGACTGGTATTAAATCTGGTGATAAACACTTAATGTATTTGATTTTGTCCAGCTCAGCAAAAATATAGATAAAATAGAATCAAGAAAACAACATATATTCAGCTCTTCTGGAAAAATTCCTTGCCACCTCTCCCTAAAGAGAGAAAACAGCCAATTTCATTCTTTGCAGAAATTCACCATTCAATGAAATGACAGAGTTATTTAAAGAGAATCTTGGAACAGGTCAGCCATCACTAGGATAGTTCTATTTCTTAGGATAAACACCCATCTAGGGATCACCATCTCGTAGCAGACACTGCCTCCATATTTCAGTTTCCAAGGCTCAAACCTTGATTTAGAAATGCACCTATGAAGTGCTTCCTAAAACAACCTAGCAAACAAAAATACTTTAAGGTTTTGCTGTCAAGAACTGACACAGCGTATTGTACTCATGTCACAGAAATATCTTCTTACTCTTCCAGTGTCTCCTGGTGTCACAAACAACTGAACATTTAATAATTTTATCATCTTAGTATTTTGAAATCCACATATAACTGGAAGATTTGATGGAGGTATGCAGAAATATCCAAAAGCAATTTGAACAGTGAGAAAAACACGGTGACTACTGGTTTTAAATACATGACAGATGCTCCCCATTTATGCCATTTTTTGCTCAGTGCAGCAAAATATATTCCTTCAGATGTTACAACTTCATTGCACTAATGGGTTTAAGACTGCAGACAAAAAAAGTGGAATGCAGAGTAACACTGGCATGGCTCATATGTTCTGACAAGTGATACTGCTTAGCAATCAACCCTCGGCCATTCTATCCAGCTGCCAACAAGCCACTCTTCAGATAACATCTGGTAGCTGTATGCTCTATCAGGAAGCTGGGATAAGCCCTAGCAGATGTAGATACTTAGCAAGAAGGACTCTGTACTAATTTTCTCTACATGAGTCACAGCAGAACAAAACACAGCAGTTTCTCCAAATAAATTTTTAGATGAACTTGCATGTCAGATGGATTTGAGGTTTGCTCCAGAGATTGCAGCAACAAATCAACTCTAATCACTCAATCAATCACTCAGTGTGGTTGACCTCTAGAAAACCAGACAACTTTTTTTCTCTTCCCTCTTCCCTTCCAACAACTTTTGCACCCTTTCCTTGTTTTCCCATTTCCCTGGAAATGCCTTGATTAGTCACGAAGCTAGCAATCTTCCTCCCATTCTTCTGCCTAGAGATTGAGAAAAGTGAAAAAAAAAAAATCCTTTTTCTTTTTCTCTATATACTGTTGTAGCTGAATATATATGGGTGGACTAATCTGTAATTATCCTTGAATGTATTGAAAACAGTAGGTTAAAATCACAGGATATTATTACCCACTACTGATGAAGTTTGCAAAATTACCAGTAGGAGTCATGTGCCATTTGAAAGTATTTCTGCCTTCCTGCTGCACCCAAAATGACAGGTTTTTTTAGGTTGTGAGTAGGTCTGTCTAGCATTTCCTTTACTGGATAAGATGAAGAAGCTCTCACTTGTTGTGGGAGAGCTAGAACAGAGGTAATAACAAGGCCAAATACAAGAAGAAATCCCAATAGTCTCATATTTTAGGGTTATGTTTGGCACCGGTAGCGATTCAATAATTAACTTCTTCATTACAATGTGTGAATATGCTTTTTTTAAATTAGATTTTTTAATAGATTTGATGAAAGACTGCTACCGAGAGAAGCTGCAGACATTTTATATGCAAAGTCCCTTACGAGACTGAAAAGACACCACCAAGACATGTTAAAATTATATGCAGAAAAACATGACAGCCATCACAATGCCCAGATGTAAGAAAAAACGAGAAAAAATGAAAAAAAAAATCCATGAATTTCCATGTAAAAAGTTATTATAGGATCAGATAGATTTTTTTTCTAAGTTTAGAATATTTGGGAGAGAAATAGGCAAGAAGACAAATTCAATTCAACATAAAATATGTACTGCTATCCTCTTGATAATTAGCAAATGCGATGACCCTGTATCCCTAATTTTTTTTCTTTTCTAATTGGTTTGATAATTTTAAAACCAGGAGACAAATAATGACTATACTATCAGATGCATAAAAAGTCAAGAGTAGACCAGAGGAATTGTGTATCCTTTATCAGATCAAATGTTACTACGACAACATGAATCTTGAAGTATCATTAGGGAAATCCTGAAAGGGCTGCAGAAGGAGTCCTTGAGATAGAAGGTATTCCTAATTTAGGAAAAAAATAACTTGGACAGCTGCAAAAGCCAATAAGTGTTAGAATCAGACTCTTCTGGGACTGTAAGACAACATAGAGGACAGGCTTGCAATTTGAAAAATTTTAGAAATTATTCTAATACTTGGTGTCCCAAAAGGGAAAAAAAAAAAAGAATTTACGTTGAAGATTTTTGAGTGGTGATGTTAGAGTATTTTAAATTAGTCAACCATGACATTCAAAAAACCTACCAAAACAAAACCACGTGTACCATATGCAAGTGATGTAGACCAAGACCAGAACAAATTTAAGTTTAAACTGAAATTACAAGATACTAAGGGAATTTCTGTAGATAAAACATGAATATTGGACAACTGACAATTATTGTGATGACAATTATGATGCACATCACAATTTCAATATAGACACTGCAAGCAAAATGCAACATTATTAAATTATATTTTAAAAAATCTGAGAAGCAAAGACTAAACTTAGGCAAGAAAAGCTACCCGAGGCTTATTTTATTTTCTGATTTTTCTGCTGTACATTTTATTTCGCACTAAATACAATACCACTCCTTTTCCCTAGCCTTTCTGCACTTCATTCTTCATGTAACTCAGCACAAGTTGTTAATGCACATTTGTCTTACAGTGTTTTCCTATGAAGCACAGAGAAAATGGGAGGAAAGGGGTGCAAGGTATGAAAAACTGCATGTCCCTTTTATTAAATTTACTGACTGTGCTGTCGTATGCGCACAGTGTAGCAACATGCAGCTGGGATAGTCTCTGTTCCTGCACCTTCTTCAGTTTCTAATATACATATTTACTTATTTCCTCTTTGTTCTTTGCCTGTGTCAACATGTAAAGAATTCATCATTCTGACCACAAAGACCACGTGAGACTCCACATTGATAAGAGCAATAATCAAATCAAAGGGTATAATGGTAAGAACTTTTGACATGACATAAGATAACATGAAGATGATATGGACAATTCCATAAGCTCACTGAACAAGAGAGGCATACAGAATTTACTGCACTCTGCTTGAACATAATAGAACTACATCTCATTCTCAAATTAGCAAAGAATAGATAAGAACAAGAATTAGGCAGCTGCTTTGGAAACAAAGGAGGGAGGAGAAAAATATATGAAGAAGCAAGAAAACAGAGGTATAGTAAGATGACTGTTAAAGGCACTGATTTATAGGGCTGTTCAAGCAACAGTAAGAAAGCAATAAATCTATATAATTTTAATAACATTATCTGAGGTCAAAAGGGCATTCAGTGAGGCAAGTTATAAAGAAAGGCACTCAGAAAGGTGGTGGAAAAGTACTTTTTCCACGTGAGTAGTAGACAGGTTACAGCTGAGATGCCAGTGATCAAGAACAATAAAAGTGAGGATTCCCCAAATACAGACTAAGAAGAGCACTGAGGATTAATCAATAAACACAAGATGCTTGATAATCAGTTCATTCAAACAGAAATAAATGAAATATTCAGGTCAGATCGCTGTGTTTTGTACAAACATGAATAATAAAGGCAGAAGTCATCAACTGAGCAAACAGCTGGTTTACACATGACCCAGTAAAGAGTAAGGCACCTTTGTACAGTTACTACACATACCCCTAGAGCATCAATAACCATCAGCCCATGAGCTGAATTTTATTAAAATTCAGATAGATGGAACCCAGTTTTCCTACTTTATAATAATATACTTTTTGCATAATTCATTCCCCATGATCTGAATACCTGTGGAACTTAGAGTACATTCACTCTTTAGTCCAGTGGCTGGCTGCTCATAACAAATAGAAGATTTATTTCTTTGCTCTCAAATGAACTTACTCTTTTAATTAAATACACTATTACAAAAGTAGTTATTATTTTAATTTTGTTTTCTTGAAAATACGGTAGTAATACCTTTAATCTCAAACAGCAAAGGACACATGAGAAAGTAAGAAAAAAAATGTACAAGTATAATAGGGTAAAACACATCTCTAAAGAAGAATTATCCAGCAGGGTAAATCACGCCATTCCAACCAATTTATAAGGCTTTTTTGTTTGATTGGGGTTTTTTTGCTTTCATTTATAGCAGAGTTTTCCTTCAGAAAGAAAAGAAGCATTCAGCACCTTGCCATCCTGGCAGAAGGCAAAACTGCACAAGAAATTATTTCCTTCAACCCATTAACCAAAATATCTTATGCTGAAATCTCCATGCATTGCTGCTTCTAGGATGCAATTCTTAGAAGCAAAAGCCACACAAGTTGGTGCCAACTATAAACCATTCTTTGATTCTTAGATTTTAACCTCAAAATCAGCAGGAGTTCTGTCACTGCCTTCAAAGGATGCAAAGTGAAACACTTTAAAGTGAATGACCTAAGATTATTAGAAAAGGACATAAATTAGATATCTTGGAAAAAATAATTAGCAATTATGCATAGCACACCAAGACAAATTTGCTTAACATCTCCCAAATGTTCCTGTTACAGTTGGTGTTAACTGGAGACTATGCATTTATCCATTTCTCAGTATCGTTCTCATTTCAAAACCACATTTTCCTTATCATTATCAGAACATATTTCTGTCATATTTGAGGACAACATAGCAATAGATAATGTTGATTTGACTACAGAAATTAGTGGGATTTTTTTTTCACCAAATCTAGGTCCAACCTTTTATTGCCTTGGCTGAAGTCAAGAGTGGATCAGCACCTTTTGCTATCAATTCTTCTGGATATTCCATCTGTGTAAATCAAACATTTTGTTGGCATAGCTTTATTGAATAAGGTTCTGTATGTTATAAGGAGAAAAATAATTACATCTGCTAAAAAATATCAGCATTTGCTAAACATAATTACAGTGTCTGAATGTAACACACATTCAGAGTATTTTCTAAGGACAGTTTTGTATTACGATGCATACAGTCATCAGAAGCAAATTTCAAAAATAGATTTTGAACATATGAAAACAGCTATAAAGGCTTAGCACACATACACAACAATAAGATGGAAAGTTCAAATGCTTTGTGATACTAACTTTTTTTATTGTGTGTTTCTGACTTTTTTCTCCTTTTGATTTGAATACCATACACAATAAAGAAGACGAGTTATAGATTATTTTCTGAGGTTCAATCTAAAATGCACAACTACATTTAGAATACTTCAAAATTGGCACAGGTAAAGAGTGAGTTAACAGGGTCTTTCAAAGACTAACTAAGGAGATCATATAATCTATATAAAAGATGATAGAAAAATATGATTCAGTAGATACAGATTATTTCACAGTGAACCTGGGAGTGAAAAGATTTTCTTCACTGTGTTAAGGTGATGAGGATGGACATATGAAAGACAGTTCCTGATGTGGCAAAGGGACACCACATCTCAGGAGGGTTGAGGAACTACAACCTGGATAATATACCCCAAAGAATTATAAGATGCTACAAATCGGTGTCATCTCATTAATGCAATCTATGCAATCTGACAAAAAAGTAGTGCCCTTAACAATGCAACTCAGAAAATCTGCAGCAAATTAACTGGATAGATGGAAGGAAGGTTATCAGGTTTCAACTTTTTTGAGAAAATTATTAATAGCTAATTTTTCTTTTGCTGGTGTTGCTCTTTCTTGTTGTTTCCTCATTTCTTGGTATACTTATTTGAAACTAGAACCTATTTTGCATGTTATATTTCTGTTTACAATTATCTGAAACTAAAAGCAAGTTCAAGATCATTAGCCAGCATCGAAGAACTTCACATTAGCCAGCACAATTATGACTTTAATACAGGAGGTAAAAGGTCTCTGTTGCGAGCATCTAAGTTTCCAGCATAGGCAAGCACACCACTACAAGCCACGATGGCTACCTCACATTGTTCCTCAGAGGAGCTGCAGCCCCTGGCTCCCCAGTGATCCTCCACCTCTAAACTGAGAGCCCTGCAGCTCCCCAAGATGCTTTCTGTTACAAATAATAACAATGAGTGGGAAAAGACCAAGGAGTTCAAAAACGCTTTCCTTGAAAAAGATGCATGAAAGGAGCAAGGTGCACCCAGATTAGACACAGAGGTCCTACTACTCCTCTTCAATAAATAAGCCAATGATAAACAGCTGGCTGGAAGCTACCACCTTCTTTACTGACCTTTTTCTTTCCCTTGATTTTCCCCACACTACACAGTGGAAAAAGACATGCTTTCCTCCCCATATAAGGCTTTTTAAAGCCCACCTTTTAAACAACCAATGTTGGGGGTTTTAGCTATTCTCTGATTTGAGGCAGTTTGTACTGTACTCCTCTGGCTTTTTTTCATACGATCATGTCCTGGCAGCTTGACAATTCTTTTTTCCTCTTTTATCAGCAGGATACCAAGAAATGGTGAGAGAGGAGAATGCTAGCAGCAGTAAGGATGACGATCAGAGGACTGAAAGCAAGAAAATGAGAGGGCACTCAAGGCGCACTGCTTCCAGTCCTCCTGGTGAGCATATCCTCAGTCAGTCCCAATGGAAGAGAAAGACAAATCTGCAGCAGTTTGCTCTGCACCCCCACCAGCTGCTGCAAACACATCAAGGGTAGAGAAAGCAGAGAGAAGGGTGAGCAGCTGCTGTCAGCTCTAGGGCTCTCCCAAGCGCATCCATCAGTCCAGCTCCAGTTAGCCACCTCTGTGACACAATCTGGGAGAGCTGCCCCAGGATTGCAGTGTCAGAGACACCAGCCCTCAGGTGTTGGCTCAGCCCACACACAGGCTGTCCTAACCCAGCAGCAGCACAGCGAGGGCAGGCAGAGGTACAACAGAGATCTGGAGGCTCATGGCTCAAGGTGCAGCTCTGTGTATTGCAGAGAGGTGTAGCTTATCAGTCTCTGACAATCATGTTTGATGGGAGTCTTGCTGAAAGACAGAGGAGCAGACACCTACCCCCACCAGACACCTCCTAGGGCAGTGGGAAGCTGGAACATCGGAATAGGCGAGACTGAGTGACTGAAAAAAGCCTTGGTGGATAAGGAAGGGCAGAGCTGTGCCTGACTGAAATTAGATCAGAGCTGGACAGCACAGCAGTGCCACAGCTGGGGAGCTGCAGCAGAGCATCTATCCTGATTGAAAAACTTTTCTTTTTCTCTCCAGTGAAAATTGAGGGGAAAGGAGACCAGAGGTTTGATGATGGTAAGGTGAAGAAAACGCTGCTTTGATACGAATTAGCCTAAGACAAAGTATTTGACCTTGCATGATATTCCCTTACACGTTAATACCATTTTCTTGTCCAAGCTTCATTTTCCAAAATGTCTCTTAAAAAGTCTTCCAGAATCCCTGACCTTGATGTCCACACTCTGATCTTTCAGTGGTGTGGTGCCACTGAGTTTGTAGTTTTATTTGCATCCTAGTATCCCTCTTAGCCAAAGAAGGAGGCAGCTCCTCCCTGGTAAGGAACACAACATTTCTGCTTAGCTGTTTTGGCCGCTCACTGTGTGGCTACGTACCAAGGTCATTCATGGAATATTCCTGCAGATTAGAATGTTAAATTAATAAGATGCTCCTCTTAAAAATGAGCATCTCTACAGTATATTTCCTGTATCTCTGGGCCTTTTAGTAAATATTCATGCACATAAATTACAAGGAAACTCTTAAACAAAACCTGAGGACAAAATCTCTCGTGTAACTTGCTAAAACAGTGGGTTTGTTGTGCAGAGAGAATTTGCTGGCAAATACACACAGGCTACTGTTTGAATAGGTAATGTCATGGTCCATCTACTGCTCTTGGATGACCCAATTGTACTTATTTCCCTGCAGGAACACCACAAAGAACATCAGTGTTCATTTTTATAGAAGTATGAAGTATTCAAGAAGAAAATCAGTGCTGGAGCTAGACTGTATTCCTTTCAGTTTCTGTTTAGATCTACATCTGAAAGGAATAATAACCCATCAAGGGAAACAATTTAACTATGACAATACTGAAGTTTTGAAAGCAGCACAAAGACTCTAACTCTCTATGGCATTGCAGCTTCTCTGTTGATAAACTATGTAAGGAAAGCTTAGTTTTTTCCAGATAATCTATGATATTTAACTATAGCTGAGAGATGAAGGACAGATGCTTCACAAATAAGATTTACATATCAAGAGCTGGCGTTGCAACATAAATAACTGACACCAAAGTTTTACATGAAAATGGTATTAAGGTATATGTTCATATGGTGATTTCAAGAAGAGTATTGAAGAACTAAATCACATTTTACAGGGATCAAATATTATCAACAGGACATTATTTTCAAGAAGCTGAAAGCAAAAAAATTAATACAGAGCTACTTACAGAAGACATAGTATTGGTAATCACAGAAATTAATATATAAATCATAAACAATGGAAAGGTGTACCAAAAAAAATTCCGATGCTGCTAATCCACTGAAAACCTCTCTCCTGAATTAGCCACAAGACTGGGGAAAAAAAAAAGTAGTTACCCTGAATTTAAGTGGAATTTTAAATTATTATTTGTCTTCTGGTATTTTTAATTTCACCGATATGATCTGATTCACAGGAAAAGCATACTGGGCTTGAAACATTTGATGGTATAATCTTTCTCACCCCTTCTCTGAAACTTACACCTCTCTACATGGGTATGTGTCTTCCAAAGGATTTATGATGAAATTTTTTGCTTCTATCCTTAAGGAACACTGCAAATGTTTAGGGAAATTTTACTGATATGGGGCTCGTACTGGAGGCTGTTCCACTACAGTCTCTCTGCCTTGCCTGTCCACAACACTGGCACATGCAGTCGAGTATCTGCAGTCTCCAAAGAGCAAGGGAGGATTAGTTTTGCTGTCATGCTGCCAGAGCTTCAGCTGAACTCCCAAACTGATGGACTTCAACGTATGACAAAGTGTTGCAACCCACCCCATCCAGAGGTCCCAAGAGCCTGCTGAATTCAGGGTCCCATCAGAGAGTCTTACATCTCTGCCCTAAAGTACAGCACCACAACCCCTCCTCTGACTCTGCACTTAGACACTCTGGCCACACCCAAGGGCAAGGGAGCAGCCACCCAGAGGCCAGCCCATCCTGTCCCTCATGTTTCAGACTGAAAAGTCTGTATAAAAAGTCACCTGAGACATATGAGCAACTGAGGATAAGGATAAGGATGAGTCACCAGATGAATGCATCTTCAAGTCCTTTAATCTGTTCGACCACAAAGGAAGAACACAGACCAATAAAAAGTTATTTACTTCTCCATAGAGAAAACTGCTGTGAACTGAGTACAGCTTCTCCTGGTGCAGATATGAACACTTGCAGTAACATGAGAAATGTAATCAGTGGGAATATTTCACTCCACAATAACCTTGGCACAAAACATGAAAATCATAAGCACAAGGACACTACCTGTATATTTACAGAAAAATGGGATTCCAATCAGCTTCAATAGTATCTTTGAATCGCTGAACAACTTGAACAGTTTTGGAGAAGCTTTAATTTTCTGAAAACACACAGATTTGTTAAATACCCAAATGTTCTTAAGAAAATCCCTAACGCATAAAATCAAAGAAAACACCTGTAAGTTGTGTAACTTTAGTTTCTAGCTTTATTTTTTATTACGTTAAAATGAATTTTTAAAATCTTTCCTATTTCAAAAGCCATTTTATGAGTCCAACATATAATCTGCTCCTATAAAATATACAAACAGCTCTGACAGTGATTACCACAGTCACTTATTTACCATAAATCTAAAATACTAGATATGTTTTACCCACTGCTGTAAAAATTAAAATATTTTAAAACATAGAGTTCAGATTATTTGGTATATTCTATTTCACATAGAAAGCACCAGGCATGACTCCAGCTGGTAACAGAAGCAATATTGCTTCAGTTTATTGGACATTTTCAGCTCTGCCCTTCAAGTGTCCTCAGCCTGCTTTGTACATTCTTAGACATAAGAGCTGAAGCCACCTCCTTCTGGGAACAGCACTCTTTTCATTCAGCATCCCCTGCTTATTTCTCACATGCTTAGCTCCCCTTCAATTCACAAAAACTGGGAGAAAAACACAAACCATCATAAAAACCAGTACATTTGCATTTCATTGCTTTTCACCTCATGTCTGACATTGCCAATATCTTTAAACCTACATAAATCAATTCGCATTCATGAATTATTGTTGTTTACAGTGTTGAGGAAGAATGTTTTATCTGATGGGATAGAAGTCATTATCACATGAACAACGGAAGTGTTCATAACCTAAAGGACAGTGCAACGATGTCAGAGAGAGAATTTTCCACCTGACTTGGAGATTATTAACAACCTTTGATAGGAATCATGAATGATGCCCAGAGAGCAAGGATAGATCTAATAAGGAAAGAAAGATGTATGAAATTCTGTGAATAAAGGAGAAAAAAGTGTATGAGTGAAATCTTGTTTTCAATATACTTCATCAGAATCGTGGGAAGGCCATTAAAGAGAAAGAGATGTGTCTGCAAAGACTAGAAAGAGACCTTCAGGAAAGAAAAGGCCTTTGAGTAATCCTGTCTATAGTGGGTACATGTATTGGGAAAAGACTCTCTACCTCAGATCATTAAACTCAGGCCTTTTAGGATGCTTTTTAGCATTTTTGTAAAAGTGAAGGAGTTATTTTTAGTTTGTTCTGTGTAAGACAATCTCATTACTAGAATACAAAATAACAGCAAGAATTTTAAAGAAAATAAAAGATCATATACTGAAAATACATGGGCAATTATTTCATTTAGAGTATATTACCTTGGAAAGCATGCCTGGAATTGTTATGTATACTAGACTGGAGTCAGGATAATATTAAATCCAGTAAGCCATAGCAACAAACATAAGGCAAGAATGCTAACATGTACTGCTGAGGGGATTAGGTAGAGCCTGTATTACATATAAAACCTTGAGAAGTTTCTTTACAGATTAAATTAATCCTCACTATTTGCTCTTATAGAAACAGTTTCTTATTTATTTGATTGATTTTTAAATCAAAATCTTTTTGCAGCCAAAGAATTACAATGGAATGTATATTCAAGAATGGCTTTATTGTGTTCAGTCTCTGATGTGAAATTCCCACAGATATAATGAGATCTGTGGGTGTGAGGGGAGCAAGGTCAGGCTGTGTAATCGAAAGGACAGAGATATCACTGGGACACCAGCTGTGCAGTGTACAAATTACATTAGATAATTGGTCTTAAAGTGAAAACATTTAACTTTTTGGTAAAACAAACAGCAACTCCTACAACATAACCTTGTGGCTTATTGAATTTTTAAACAGACATTTAGTTTCAAAACATAATTACCAAAAGCCTGAATCAGTGTCAAGAAAAGTGTAATGAAAATGTTTCCAGTGACTAGTGGGTGTTAGATCCAGCGCAAGGTTTCTCAAATGTCTTACTGAAGACAGTTCCCAATATATTATGCAAGCTTAGCAAGGACAGATACTGTTACTAGGGATATGTAAAATTTAAAGTTATGTTAAGATCAGGGTGCTGAGATCTAACACAGCATAGAAGGAATAAAGGTTATGGGGAAAGACACAGCTTGGATTGGGAAACTGGTATCTAAGTAGGTAGATAAAAGGTTCCTGTGATGGAGAACCTACTCATCTTGGTCTGACAACACAGAGATCTACAGTGTTAGATGAACAATTTGGCCTCCAGATCTGTACAGGGCACAACCTTGACGCTTCATGGGATGGACTAAGTGTGTCCATGGCAGATATACTCTTCCACTCAGTATGCTTGGTACAGGTGACAGCCACCTGAAACACATTGTGAAATCACCTCTCCAGGCCATGGGAGTCTCTACAAATGACACCTAGAATGTGTTTTACACCCAGGATGCAAGACATGGTGTTGAGGAGCTGGCTTGGTTACTGTTTGGATGTCATCTTGCAGTGGCATTTAGTACTGTTTTCCTCAAGTCCTTTACGATCACCTCTCCTGACCAGTAACACTGTCTCAGTGAGGGAAATAGAAATGATTGTGCTAAATGACAGAAAATGTGTTTGTAAAGGTGTTATAACCTCAAAAGGAAGACCAAAACCTTCATTTTACCAATAAAATGAAAATATGTGCACTGGACCCTGTGGTGACTGGTGATGGTAGCTGCGACATACTTAATGTACCTTGCCTTCTGGTACCTGCCCTAAGTCATAGCCTTTCTTCAGTTCTGGGATCCTGTGCACCAGGCAAATCTGGCTAATGAAATAGCACCAGTGAAGTCTGGTAGAGGAAATCCATTCCTAGGACCGAGGGAGACTGGCACTGCTAAAATCTGAAGTACAAGTACCACAGGAAGGAAGATGGAACAGGGACTAGGAGTTTGCTTTTGCTTTTTAAAGCTTGAGACTTGCCAAATTGGTAAGAGCTGCTGCACTAGGTTTAAGTATCCCTGGCAGGGTGCTCTGAAGTTTACTTCAGCATTCCCAAGACCACACAAAACTGTCTTAGCAGACTGAAGCTGTTGGCAGGTGGGTTCATACAAGGGTGTTCTCCTGAGCACAAGGGCAATAAAGATATGAATAGAAACAGTATAGAGGGAATTTACAGCATTTGGTCGGTTTTCCAAGGCTCATTTCACATGCTTTTTTTCAAGTCTGACAGGAAAAGCTGCAGCACAAGCTCTTTCATGCCACTATCCTGCTCAGAAAACTTCAATTAAAAAAATAAATCCAAGAGGAATATGCTCAGTTACAGTTCAAGAAGTACTGCAGAGATTTCAGGTTGCACACAAGCAAACCATTGAAAAAAACCTAAAAATACATATAACAAAGTAAAACAGTAATGTTAATCTGCCCAATTAGAAAAAAGTTTATAAACTAGTTTATGAAACTGTACATTCAAATCTTTGCTGACCATGTTGGCAAGAAAGTGATTCTTGATCCTGGTAAGACTTGTATGTGGTCTAAAGGACAGCAAGAAATTATTTCAAGGAAATGTAAAAATCAAGACAGAAACAATGTCTATATAAATAAACATTTTCTATAAATACAGTAGCAAAAAAAAAACAAAAAACAAACTCAGAATCCTGATTCCTCATTACAAAGTATACATAAGGTAAAGATCAAGAAGGAATTAAGAATGGATTTAAATATAGCTGCCAAAACAGATTATAATTATAATGTCTTAATCTCTCTGGCATAGCAAAAATTTACTCACTGAAACAACCATTTACATTGTCAAATACTGATCACTGATGTCATCTTTCTGGAGTTTGTTTAAAACATGTTGCCAATCACATTATTTTGCAGCAGCACAAGTTTTAGTTAAATGTCAGTTGGGTATTTTTTTCCTCCTGGCAATCAACAAAATCCATTTCCAACATCCATTCTGGCAAACCATCACAGCACCATAAGCATCAGATATGGTTTGCTTTTGGACTAGAAGCCACCTCTATAAAGACAATTTCACAAAAGGAAACTAGTCCTTGGCACTCTCATATTTGGGCAAATCCCAAAGTTGCAAGACTACTACATTACCTTTAAAACTTCATTAGCACTCATGAAAACAAACAAATAAAGAAAACAAGTTTATGGCTTTCCTGAAATGAATGTCTTGGAGACTGTTTATACAACTAGATGTCTGACTTCTAAGTTCAAGTAGAAGTAGTGTTATATCTTAGAAAAAAAAGTGTGTGTCTGTAAATAAATAAATACATGGGGGGGGGGGGGGGGGGGNNNNGGGGGGGGTGGAAAGTAGATATGAAAGTTAAATTAAGAAAATTGAGGGCTAGATTTTGTATGAACATTTAAGGTAGCATAAGAAAGAAGCCTTACTAGGAAAAGTCAATATTTTGATGTCAGACAGACACATCTGTATAGATAGCATCAGAGTTTACTTTCAGCCTAATTTCCAGACAGATCAAAAGAGAATTTTTGAAACTGGCCTTTTCCTATTGTAAACTGTACCTCATGGTCATTTACCTAATCCACTTTAGGAACAGGATAAAAAGGAGTCCGGTAGGGTTTGGGGTACAACGCCAATTCACAAAAACCGGAAAATGTTGTAGAAACTTCCATATATAAATGAACTTCATTTCTGGAAATGATTTCAGGTCCCAAAATAGATTTCCTGGTCAAAACACAACAAAACATCACAACAGACAACGGGGCAACGATCAATATATGGCTTGGCTGCAAGAGGGGCAGGCCCTATGAAAAGTCTGCCAGGTTTCCTGCCAGCTTGGCTGGTGACCTGAAAGGGAACAAAGCCTGCAGTGTCTCCAGGCAGTCCTGCCATCTGGACTGCCTCCACATCACGAATCCTGAGATCTCTAGGGACTGCAGTTCCAGGAAAGCCCTCCCACAGAGGCATCTTGCAGGTCACTGTTTCAAGAATTCCCTGTGCTGGACATCCTGGCTCCCAAGACTGTTTGACTCCCACTAGAGATGACAATGAGCAAGTGGCCTGGGAGAATAAGAAGACAAGGGCTGAGCCAAGAAACTTGGTCTTGGGCTTGAAGCTTCCTACAGAAACTGAACAAATTATCTTACTCCTAAATTTAATTTGCTAATTTTATCCCTTCTGTGGAAGACTTGCTTCTGAAAGGAGCCATTTTTTTAGAAGAATTTTACAGAAAATAAAAGTTCCAATGGATTATTCTAATTAAATCTAATCCAGGCTAAATATTGTATTAAGCATCGATATTGTATCCCTACAGGATCACTGAATCACAGAACATGCTGAGGGATCCTCAAGATCATCAAGTCCAGCTCCTGGCTCTGTACAGTCACATCCCCAAGAATCACACCATGTGCCCAGGAGAATTATCCTAATGCTTCTTGAACTCTGTCAGGCTGGTACTGTGACCATTTCCCTGGGGAGCCTATTCCAGTGCCCAACCACCCTTTGGGTGAAGAACCTTTTCCTGATATCCAACCTAACCCTCCCCTGACACAGCTTCAGGCCATTCCCATGGGTCCTGTCACAGTCACCACAGTGCTGAGATCAGTGCCTGCTCCTCCTCTATCTCTCACAATGAAGCTGTAACTGCAGTGAGGTTTCCCCTCAGCCTCCTCCAGACTGAGCAGACCAAGGGACCTCAGCCCACACAGCTTCCCCTCAAGGCCCTTCACCATCCTCATGGTCCTCCTTTGGACACTCTCCAATAGTTTAATGTCTTTCTTTCATTGCAGCACCCAGAGCTGCCCCCAGCACTGGAGGTGAGGCTGCCCCAGCCCAGAGCAGATCAGGACAATCCCTCCCTTGCCCAGCTGGCCATGCTGTGCCTGATGCCCCCAGGACAGGGTTGGCCCTCCTGGCTGCCAGGGCTCTGCTGACTCACGTTCAACTTGCCATCGACCAGGACACCCAGGTCCCTTTCTGCAGCACTGCTTTCGAGCAGTGAAAAATTTCCATTGTGAAAAAGATAGAGGATCATGACAGAGTAGCAAAGAAATTCTATTTGTGTGAATAATACTTTTATTCTTTGTTCAAGGGAACAAGAGGAAATTATGCCAAGACCAATACACAAACACAATTTAGAAAACTGTCTGACAATCAAAGTGTTCAGTACAGTTCACTACAGCCTACTACTACACCCCTCTTCCCATTTAGGGTCTTTTTTCCCCACAAAAAAGAGCCTTTTTTGCAGGATGGCTGCAAAATTGATGTATCTTCACATTAATGTGGCTTGGGTTTTTCTTCTTTTTAAATCTAGTGATCATTTTTATTAAAGTATCCCAAGCCCAGCTTGGATAGACCTTTCATGTCTATCAAGGAAATAAAAAAACTTTGGTAGTCACTTTGTGCTTTAAGAAATTATCTCTGACCTGCTGATTTTTCTTACTCTTTCTTGTTACCTGAACAGGATAATAAGTGTGTGAAACCCTATGGTATTCTCTTACACAAAACCTTCAAGTCTGCTCAAAGTAGAAGATGGCATGCCTATTTTCAGGTTTATATCACTTTCAGACTCAAGTGAAATCACACATTCAAATGAAAATCACTGCAAAATCAGAGACAGAGTTTAATTGAAACTTGGGAGCATGCACACATCCCTTCTGCAAGCTGCCTGAAGCCTTTTTTTCACACTGTATCCCATCAGATGCTTAAGCTTGCAGTCTGTTTGCACACCCATTAAAGTTTTATTTTTGGCTGGTAATGATGTCCCCACATACATGGGCCTCCAAAAGTATGTTCAAGGTTATAAAAAGATTCTCCTGCTTTCAGTGAAAGAATATTCAGAAAGAGCAAACAAAAAGTAGCAGAAGAATAGGAAAAATATACTCCAGCACCACAAAAGTTGATTATTATTAAACACTGGCAATCATATCCATTTCAAATGGGGCCTCAAGAAGTGATCAAAGCCACAGTGTATGGAAGACTGCAAACATGGATGAGAGAGCAGTATTTTACCCTGATGGGCTGGGTGTCTGTGTCCAAAGACATGACAGTGTGCTAGATATAACCAAGTCCAAAGGGCAAAACAGTGAAACTAAACTGAACATAAAAATCTCAAACCACAGCAGACCAGCTGCTTCCAACTGCTACATGCCCAAAATCAAATGAACTTTGGGCTTCTGCCTGTTTCTAAAAAATTAACCTGCATTTTTCACTTCTTCAGCCAGCAGACACCAAGTGTTAACTACTGCACAGCTATGAGGGTTTAGCAGGTGAGATCCTCTGAGCTGACATGGTCATTGCCCCTTTTTAGCTCATTCTCTTTGCCAGGACCTGCTGCCAACCTGCCAGAAGCCGGCTGTTTCATCCCTGTTACAGAGCCAGTTGCCAAACAGCTGCCATGGCAAACAGCATTCAAAACTCTTCTGCCAGCGAGTTAACTACTCAAGTATTTTTAAAATGTGGGATGGGTGATTTAAAACTATGCATAATGCAGAATCACACACACTTATGTTTGCACTGGAATTATCATGCTTCGGAGATGCCTGAAGGAACATTAGGTCAGCAGCTATAACAAGTCATGTCATTTGCTTTGCTGATTTTAATTTTCATGCAGTGATAGATATTCCTTGTCAGATGGCTTACTAGCTATTTTCCATCTTGTGTTCTGGTAAATTGCAATGTAATTCTCAATCCACATTAATTCTATACCACCGTTAATTACAAATGAGTTAATCATGATGAAATCTTTACAGAGGTTCCTTTGGTTACCTACTTAAGCTACTGTCAGCATTACACAGTCATCACACTCAAATTAAAGGATCATTATGGCATATATTGAATATTTTGGCTTCACAGCAGGTCAATTCTGTTCAAAACATCTAGGATGCTGAAAAACAGTCTCCTTGATCCCCCTCTCCAAAACAGCACCAGCAGGAGAAAACCCAATGGTATTACTATATTAAAATATTCCTAGAATGACCTGCTTTATATTTCTTTCTAGAGTGCTCTTGAGACTACTTCCCATTTCACACTAGTGCCAGTAATAATAAGATCACTTGGTACCCAGTAATCACATCGAATCCCCAATTCCCTTGTGCAAAAGACATTATAGCCCTTGCTGGAACAACCCCAAAAGAAAAGACTGAGAGTTGTTACTTCTCACTACCATCACCACTAGCTCTGTCCTGACACACTGAGTAACTGGATGCTGCAGGAAACACAGTCTGTTCTTTCTTCTGCCAAGTGCTGTTGCACTCTGCAAGGTGCTGTTAACTGAAGGAGCACTGAAAATTTTCCATGACACGTGCAAAATAGTATCCTTAAACACAATTCCTAGGAGGCAGGTTACATATACGCATGACTGCCCTCAAGAACCCCCAGGGAACACTCCTTACAGTAGCACAGAAATAAACACTAAAAATATCAGTTCTTGGGAAAAAGTCCTCCAATTATCTCAATCTTTAGGGGAACATAGTATAGTGTAACTGTATGATTCAATTAAATTCTCTGTATACTTCTAACTTCACTTACTCTAGATTGTACAAAGAAAAAGGTAGGGTGTAAATGTCAAGACTTGGCTTTCTGTTCTGCTGGACCAAGCAGAAACCACGACAGTGGCAAAAATTATGGAGAGAAGAATTGGGATCATACTCATACCTAAACAATTCTAATTTCCACAAAAGAAATATCCAGATGCATGTAAAAGTAAATTCAGCCTCTCAGGGCTCATATTTTTTATGACTCTCATTGAAATGCTTTGTATCTGACTACATATGGAGGCCAGGGGCTTTAGCTCCCTGCAGCATCAGCAGCTGCCTTGGCACCTGCTCCAGCATCACTGCTCTCCACTTCCCCAGAAGCCAACCTTGCCCCACTCACACTCTTCCAGGCCTCTCATAAAGCTGGTGCCCAGCACCCCTGGTACACCCTGCATCTACTGGGCAGCTTGGTGCCCACTTCCCTTCCCTGGTACAGCACCATCTCCTGCACTCCTGATGACTGACTGCCACTCCCAAGGGTCTGAAAGGTTATTTTGGAAACGAAGAAGAAAAATCCCCACAGTGCTCCAAAGTATAGCAATATCATTTAACCCTACTAAAATCTTCATGTGTCACAGACAGCAAACAGCAACAGTGAGGGTAAGAGAAGAAGAGTAGAAAAGGTGAAGAACAAAAACAAAAATCAGTGCTCTGTTTTTCTCTCACTTTGAGATACCCTCCAGATAAACAATATTTTCTTCTGAGAAGATCAAATATGAATGGGAAGGCCATCCTGAATTAGCAGTTTATGATTCAGGTGTTGCAAAAGTGCTTCGCAGGAAGGAAACACATCAGCTAAGCAACCAAGGTGAGTGATTTCTCCTTAAATACAACTGCAGCAAGAAGGTCTGAGTAATCAGAATGGAGTTGTTTGAGAAGGGCACTCTTCAATACTTCTCCTTTATCTAACAAATGTTCATGCCTTAAAAATATATTATGCACTTGCATGTGTTAGTAGTTTTTTTATTATTTTGAGTTTGTTTCTTTTTCAGACAATGTTGATGCACTGGTACAAGTCTATTATGAATTTTACAGCACCCTGAAAAAGAATATTGGATTAGAAGTGACCCGCTTACTGTGTTCTGGATGAGTAGATTTAAACAGAATACAAATATTCCCATTGGGAACTACCTTCCTGGCTTAGCTTGAAAGAGTCTAGTGCCTGAATCTTGTTTAAAAAAAAAAATAGACCAAAGTCAAGAGTACTCCAAAGAACAGAGAATTTAAAAATAAAACAAAACAAAGACACCCAGCTTGACCCAAGGACTGCCCCAGTGACAGTTTCACAGCATTCTACAATCACACTATGACATACAGTTCTAACACATTTCATTAACGAGAAGATACTATTTTTTTGTTCAATTGTGCCAAAAGAAGAGAAAGAAATTTTGGCTTTGAAAACATGGCTGTGAGTTCCAAACTGAGCTTTAGCACAAAGAACACTGCTAACACAATTATACCTGCATTAGAAGTCTATTAAAAAAATAAAACAAAAAAGAAAAAAAAAAACACCAAACAAACAAAAAAGGAGATGAACTAACTCTTTAAGGTGACTGAAATACACACATAATCACATTTCCTTTGAGAAGTGTCATCACAGAAAGATAAAGCAATACACCAGGTAAGAGAGCCTTGATTTGGGAAAAAAAATAACCCAAAAAGCTAAATCTTTCCCTTCATGAAAAACACTCTAGCAGAAAGTCTTACTTCAAAGCTCTTCTGTTTACACAGTAGTAAAACTTGCATGTACTGTATTACTGGTCCACAGTTTTACAACTACCAAAAATATTCTTTTATGAGCTTAAAAATCCAGTTACATACAAAAGTACTCATTTAGATGTGACTTTATTAAATAACAATGACTGAGTGAACATCGTAAGCCAATGTAACAAAACAAGATTTTCAGCTTGCTATCTAAAACAAAGGAAATGGAGGAAAGTGTTTGCCAAAGATGTGACAAATGTCCTTTTTCTCTGCTATTTTTCTACAAGTATTATTAACATAGAAAGCAAACACAAAGCCTTAAAATATGCCAAACCACATCCATGTAAGATAACTTTGCATTGTGTAGCACTTTTAAGACAAAATTTCAGCATAAGGCTGTCAGAATAATAGCTCCAAAGGGTCCATTTACATTTTCCTAGCAGCTAATGAATTACCATGGAATATGGCAGCAGGCAAGCTTATGGGAAGAATCTTTAAATCTGTTGTTCCTCTTTCAAAACTATGACCCCAAGTGCTTTGCTTGGGAGTGAAACACTCCCTGTTGGCTTCTAACAAAGTGAAAGAATCCTAGCGTACCTTTGGAAAAAATATTATGGAAGTGGTATTCATTTGTCACACACAAAGGGAAAATGAAAGGAAAAGGGCAGGAAAACACACATGGAAAGTTTAGCCTGCATTTTATAATGTCTATTATAGGTGCTTAAAAGAAAAGTATATGCAAAAAGAAAGACTGTTTATTATTATTTATGTGCCAATAGTTACTCTAAGGCAGCAAACCTGAAAGAATTGAACTTCATGCAATGCCTGGATTACAGTTGTCTTGTACTCAAAAGCTTCTGTCCAAGACAATAACATATCCTAATTAGCTCTAATAAAAGCTTCTTTAAAGGCACAGCTCTTCAAAGCCCTCTTTTGACCTCTGAGCAAACAGAGGAGAATATGAATACTGGAAACAAATTAATTACATGACAAATTGCTTGCTTTCTATCCAAATAGTATAAACCAGTTTAGCCTTAGAAAGGGAAATAGAAACTGACCTTGCATAGTAGGAAAATGGGGTATAAAGACTGACTGCTTTTTGGATGTTGGCACGAGGTCTGGGTCTCAAGTTTACTTAGTCCATGACATTTTGATAAAATGGTTGAAAAAAAATAAAATAATCAAACTGATGAAGCACAGTTGATTCAACGTTTAGCTAGCCAGAAGAACTTGGGACACATGAATGTTGGTGACAAAGAAAAGCTTATGTAAAGTTGATGACCTGGGATATGACCTAGCCCGATCAGTAAGGAAACAGCATAGCACTTTCACAGGGAAACTAAAAAGAAATTTAGAGGGAGCAACTTAAAAATCCTCGTTCCAGAGAGTTTCCACTGTAATTTAACAGTACGCAGTGTAACTCACTCCTCACTCTCCTCCCTCACTCCCTNCCAGGAAAAACTTTCTCACAACAGCTCCAGAGAAAGAACCCAACGAATGAACAAGGGTCTTACTGTCTGTGCTCCTCTTCCACAGTTACCATTGTCCCCTTCTTTCTTAATCATAGGCAATAGACAAGATTCAAGTATCAAGGAATGATTAAATTATCAAAGCAAATAGACTATGTCAGAACTGCAGAATATTGAAGCATGCCACGGCACTTAGGTCTGGGCAAGCACCTCTGCCACATCATTACTATGCAATGGGATAAAACCTGAGTGTACAATAATCCTTGCCCTCAGGAATACACTCCAGCCCACCTGCCTGCATGGGAATGACAGCATATTGTGGCTAGGTCGCTAAACAAAAAAATTAAGAGAGCAGGACTTGTGTGAATATTACAACACAAGAGTATTCAATTAAGCACAACATCAACATCTTGACAAGCCATGCCTCATTCCACCTTTATTCCTTTCCACCTAATCTTTCCTCACAGCCAGTGTTTGTGAAGACAGGTGTATCCAAAGGTATACAGGAGCATCCAGGTGAGACAAAGGTAGAGAGACAAAAAGATGACAATGTCATTTCACTGCTGTTTCAATCCCAGCTTTGCAATTACAGATGGCATAATTTTGATCATATGGTCACAACACCTGGGATTCCAAGCCAGAGTCATCTTCTATTTTTTCCCTGTTTTTCACAAAAAAACCCATCAAGTTTCTAGGGACTGCAGCATCAATTTCTAACGGCACAGGCATCTTTCTTTTCAGCTGTCAAAAATAAAGTATTCTGCTGAGAATTTGTGCTCCACTGCTTCCATTCTGTTATTTAACAATGATAAATAAGGATCAACATTTGACTCCACAGTCTGACAGAGACCCTTATTATTGATTGTCATGCTGTTTTCCACTGATCAATTCTACTGTAAAACTAAGAATCCAAAGTGGCATAAGTACACTTGAGGTCCAAATTGATTCATATCTCATCTTCAGCCACATTTCAGTGGGCAGGAATTTAAGCAGTTTATGTAAATAACATACATTTTATTCTCCACTGATAATTTTATAGAAAACTACTTTGCTCCCAGGCTGATATTTGCCCTACACCCAAAAAGCATGTTCTTCTGGAGGAAAGATTATACACCTAAAATTTTGAGCAAGAGACTTCTCTCAAGACCAGCATAAAAAGCAAGTTTGGACATTTTTACACTCCTATACATTTAAATGCATCCTCTAAGATCAGTTCTTCTGGACAATATCTTAGAAATTGCCACCTTGACACTTCTAAAGGAAATACTATTTGCTTGAAAGCTCCCCTTTAAATTAAGTTCAGGATTGAGAGTGTATTTTCCATGCTGCTTGTTTTTTCATGAAACATCATCTAAAGGTCCAACTCTATTGATTGCAGTTCCTGTTTTGCCTAAGACCAAATTGTCCATCTGTGTTTTATTCATCAGGACTCCTTCCGAGAAGCCTGCTTTAGTCAGCATCTGAATCACAGACTACCAGCAACATGCAGCACTAACATAACAGTGTTCCAACTAGTCTTGGACTCTCTACACCTGAAATTCCCTAATTCCTTCAAAGTGCTACAAACCTCTTGAATGACTTCAGACAAGTCATTTCACTGAACCTTAGTCATCTTCCACAAAATTGAAATACACACAAGCATTCTATATAGAAGTTACATGTGCAGCAGAAGCTCAGAGTTAAGTGCTCTGAGGCAGAGCTTCAGGGATTATTTAATAATGTTTCTGAGAAAATTCTATTGAAGAACAACTTCAGTGGAGAATTTTCATCAAAAATGTGTATTCTGAACAAGCCATACAAGCCAAAGTATGCTCCAACAAATGAGAAGAACCATTATCCCCCACCCTCTAATAATTATCCTTACTTCTTTTGGGGAAACACAGGTTTCCTCAAAACACTGTCACTGTACTGAGCTATTTAGTCCATTTAGTGACAGCTGGGACCACCAGTCTAAGAAAAAGAAAAACACTGCAGGCACTCAGTCTTCACTTGACACTTACCTTATCTCCAGCTGTTTTCAAAGCATTTCCTGAACCTTATATGATCTCTCATACTGCTACTGATGCTACTGAGTAGCATCTAGAGATTCCTCCTCAGAGCACTTGATCAGTCTCCCTTTAAAGTCATGCAATTCAAAGATGGGAGGGATATACTCCTCCTCCCTCCTCCCCTCGAAAAAAAAAACGTTATGTCAAACACATTGTGCTAGTACATGTCCTGCCTCAGCAGACTGTTTGAGTTTTCCACTTAATTGCCAGTATCTTTATGCTCCTGACCGCAGTGCTCTAGAGAGAAGAATAAAGCCCCAAGCATCCAGTGCTGCACCCAAAACTCCAAAACCTCCTAAACAAAAGATAACAAAGCCATAGTTAAAACCATGGTAAGTCATTAGAAACACTTCACTACTACTAAGACAGAGAACTTGGCATAGTGTTAAAGCACAATGAACAAAGCAACAGAAAACACTGGGAACAAAAACACACAGACAAACGATAGATTGTTCATGAAGCAGATTGCAACATCATTTACAATTACGATCTCACACCGTTCTTCAATGTTCTTCCTGACACTGCTGGCTGCTTGGTACTGTGTTTATAAAAAACCTTCTTGAAGGTCAAATTGTACCAAAAAAACTCTCTTGGTGTAAATGGAATAACAAATGCATATTTATTAAGCACCTCACATCTCACACCACTGATCTATCACAAGAAAGTACTGATTAAGAAAAATCCCCTTCATGATTTTTCTACTTACAAGGATGTTTTTATGATGTAGGTTCAAATTCAGTTAATCTAATGTAAATGGTATCTGACTGATTCAGCAGGATCTGGGTATAGGCATGATTGTAAGGTTAACTTTGCAACCTTTTTTAAAAATCATTTGGTATATGCATCAAAAATCAAAAAATGCCTTTTTTTTTTAATTAAAGTTCTTACTGAAATTCAAGAAGTCTTAAGAAAGGGACATTTCCATGGAATATTGTCATTTATATATTGTCAGTTTGATACATAAGCTCTTTCTATTGTGTAAACAACTTACAGATGTGCTCTCTAAGCCATCATATTGCATCTTGAGCTCTTCCTCGTAACCAAGACTCAAGAAAAATAGGTAAGCCTGATTTATATTTCATGACTTAACTAAATTAATGGCAGTAGAAGGAAAAAGAAATAATTTTATTCAGTCAAAGAGAATTCAGGAAGCAAAACCAATAAAAGGCTATATAAAGTATAATAATACATTAAAAAATCTATTAAAGCTAATCAATTTGGAACTTCTTAACATGTCAGCAAACATGAAGAATCTTGGGTATCCAAAAATATGTAAAATGATCCTCTGTGGGAGTTGTATACAATGTGTAGCAGTTATGGCTGATGGGCTCATGTGAAAGATAGGAAAACAATTCTTTTGATTTAAAAAAAAGAAATGTAATTTTGCAGTCACAGAAAGGCCTCTAGACCACAAGTGTTTTTACAATTAATAAGTATCTAAATTAATTAGAGCAGAACATACAGAAGTAAAATGAAGAAACAGAAAGAGTATATATGGTTTACAACACCATATTGCAGGATAATCATAAAAGGAATGAATGAAGAACAAAATGTTTGGGTTGGGTTTTTTTTTTTCACAATATACTGCAATTTTTTCTTCTTTTTTTTTTTTTTAAGCCTGAATGCCTTTTTCTGGTGTATCCCTACTGTAGCATTCTATTTGAGTTGCTGGTGAGCTGCTTTGTATATGTCTGGCCTTACCAAGACAGAGTTCTCCATTACTAGTGTCATATGATAACAGTCCATTGCTGCTGTGCAACCTTGAGAGAAGTAATGGCACAAGACAGAAACACACATGATACATGTATCACCTTTTGAATATCAATATCTTTTGGAACAGGCTTTATTATAATTTCAAATCACTATTTCAAACAATTTTTTGCCTCCATTACTCCATTTTGGCAGCCACTTTGGAGTAGCTTGAGGAATAATGACTTTTATGGTCAGAAATGGAGCCACTCAGAAACTCTCTGGCAAAACAAGAGACACACCAGAAAGAGCCATCAGATGAATCTAACCTGATTTAATGAACCACTTTGGATTTAGCTTTCAAAGAACTGAAATGAGATCTTGCCTGACTTCCCAGTAAGTGGTTGGAAGCTTCAAGTATCAACATGTCCAAAGTCGGAGTAGCTAGCCATGAGGAGGCACTTTGAATATCCCCACTACTTAACCTGTACCAGTGCCAGAAACCCTGAGGCTTCTGATTATCTTGACTGCAGGTGTCCAGAGGTCTGAGCTCTGGGAGTCTCACACCATGAGAAACCTGCTCTGGCTGCACAGCCTGAGCCACTTGAGGCTCCATTAGCCAGGCCAAATAGTTTCACACATGCTGGTGATGTTCTTTGTATAAAATTAAATGCTGCAACAGAGCAGGCCTGGCAAGCAGGCTAATACTGAAAGGGCAATATCCTGATTTGCCTCATCTGCCTTCTTTACTGGATTTTACATGGCAAGATGCTATCAGTGGGGCATGCTACTGGTTTGTTTTGACCCATGAGGGTAACAGATATCCCTGTCCTGATCTGGACCAACTAGATTTGTCTCATTTTCTTCATTTCCTGTTGAAAAAGGCAAGGGAGAGAGCAGCTAGGTGGACATGCAGCAGGCAAACAAGGTCAACTCACCCCATCTTCAGTGTGTTCATTCCCAGAAATTTATTTTTAAGAAGTGAGGGAGATATTAAAGAGCCACAGATCCAAGAGAGATGTACAGTGTGGCTGAAATTATTCTTTTCTCCTCCTTCACAGCTAAACTCTACCAATTTCAATAATCTTTTCACAAAAAATATTAACTTTATAGTGGAAAGCATATATTTAACAGTCCTAGTAGTAGTAGTAGGAAGTACCCTAGAAGTAGTACTGCTGCTTACATTTACTAAAAATAGTTAACTACTTACATTTACTAAGAAAATTAATTTCTAACAAGTAAAAAGTGTTGACTACAAGCTATTAACCAGGACTAACAACACAACAGAATATTTTTTAATTATAAAAATCATCCTAGCTACTTTTTTATAAAACAAGATATAATTTTCTTTTGAAGAATCCACAAGGTGGCCACAGTTGCCTAGGAAACCCAGTTTCTAAAGTATACATTAAAAAAAACCCCAAAAATCTAATGCATGAAGTACCTAGCATGAATTATTCACCCAATGCAACACTCATTCATTATGAAATAGACCCACATGAGAATATCAAATCCAAGACTATGAAATGTTTCTCTAAGTCTAGTCTTGCATCTGGCCAGATTCAGATAACCAAACAGGTTCAAGAGCCATAACTCATTTTGGTGCATAGAGTAGTTGGCTCCAGCTTCTGACATCCACTGACTGAGAAGCTAAGAGACCTTGAGGACCGTGTGGGCATAATCACAGGATTGAAGCTTTATTCATTCCTGTTTAGCCTCTTGCACTTAAGTTTTATGCTAATATTTAAACTTAAATATTCTGGGTTTACACCTAAGTTACTCTGTTTATATTGTAGGGGCTTTTTATTATTTTTGTGCACATCTTATATGCTCTATGCAGTTTGGATCGCTCCAACCACACAAGCATAGCATAGCTGTAAAATATTTTAGAAAGGTATATATAGTCCAAGCACAGTGCAAATCAAATACCGAGATAGAATAAAACAGGGTGAGATGCTTATTTTATAAAAACATGCTGTGAATATGGAAATACCAGTAAATAGGACTGTGCAAGCACCCTCCCCATCTTCCACTGCTGCTTTCCCAGATTTAAGGGGTAGTTTCTTTCCCAGATCTTCACCGTTATATCCTTAATCAACGTAACTGCAGGGGTTGCTGCCTGTCATACAAGGCAGCCAAACAGGCTATTTTATAAATATTTTGAAAAAAAAGTTACAAAACTGGTCTAGACCACCTTGACAGAATTCAGCAAACAACTGGCTACATGCCTGTCAGCTGGCATTTTGGCAGTGAGCAGTGGCTGGTGTAGCTGGCAAAGCAATGCCCCAAATTGTATGAACTGCAGGAGTGCATGCAGTCATTTTTCCTGTTCTGCAGAATAAAATACACCTCCATGATAAATGAGCAAACAGATTTTATGCAGATGAAAGGCAAAAAGAGGAACGATGGCAGAGATCTTCAGTGAAGTGGACAGCAGGGCCATCAGGCTGGGAGCAGGCAGAGCTGCCCACTGCCATCTGCTTTCCCTGGTGGGAGCACCAGTGGGGATGCTGCCATCTGTGTGCAGCCTGTGCAAACCAGGGCAGGGGAGAACAAGACCTGGAGTCAGTGGCTGTCCAGCTTCCAGCACTTCCTTGGGCCACCAGCTTGACCCCAGCTTTGGAAAGCTGGTTTTGTGGTAAAGTTCATTTAGCATGAAGGGGTAAATTCAGGAGCAAAATGCCTCTGCAAGCTGTATTACATCAGTCTTGGTCAACTCCTTTTCCCCACAATCTCATAAACCTTGATCTTGTTTCAAGCTTCCATGCAGGACACCGTAGGATCTCTTTCATCTCCCATGCATAGTAATGATACCTGAACATGACTCTAAGAAGACTTTGATGGAAAACACTCATGCTAATACTGAAATGAACCTTATTTTCCCCTCAGTTATACTTAATTAGGCCCTGCCAAAACCAGCATCTGGTTAGTTTTATACATCTCTCCTTTTCCCAGTTTCCTACGAGAATGGCAGTCACAGACCACTACATCCTATGGTTTGGCACGGAGATTACAAAGTTCTAAAGTAGCCTTTTCTTAAGTGACAGTCTGGTTTAGTTGTCTGCTCTTTCTTTGCATCTCTCAGCATGCTTTCAGGTTTGTTCCTACATAATCCAAGCCTTTTGTCTTTTACTTCCTTCTATTTTTAGCAAGTTAAGCATAAAACAACACAGATACGTAAAGAAGCAGAATTTTTAAACTGTCCTTTTCAAAACTGAAAGTATTTTGTTTGTCTACAGCAACCTAGTAATAACTTATTGATGAATAAAAAACATGGGAAAGTTAGAAAACAAAAGTATTATACAAATCTCCATCAAAACAAACAAGGAGACCCTTATGAACCATTAGTCTTTCTCTAATGAGATAGCAGTGCACTCAGTGAATAGTGTCATCACCAAAACTAGCTCTGTTTGCACTTGGTTTAAAGCAGAGAGATAAAGTTATAACCTCATTGTTCAGTAGACACTATAGATCATATTCTTTTACTATATATGGAACCCAGGTGGATGGTTAATATCTTGAAACATGTCCCAAAGGAGAGAGCAAAATAAAATTGTGAGGGATAGAATTGCAGTTCTGTGTCCCACAAGTAAAATTCTATTTAGTTAGTTTTTTCAAAATATATTTATTGTCTTTCATAAAAACTCAGAAGTAAAACCGAGACCTCAATAGACTCAAATGATCACATTGGGAAAATATGCAGATATTGCATGCAACAGTAATGTCATAACAAAACTTAGGCTGTGTGGTGAAGAAGAATATACAAAGGAGGTAGTAATAAGGAAATTGCCTTAGTGATACAAAGAAAATAGCAGCAGCCTCAACATCCTGCTTCCTTTTTAAGTCAGTGAAGGGGAGGTAAGGTTGGCTCTTGACGGTACTCTGTTTTCTACTGTACAGGAGCTCCCAAACATGGATTAAGAAAGATGATCCCTAGTTCATGATGGCTTTCAGATCTCTGGGTACTTCATATCACTGTGACTTTGATTTCCCATACAGATGTTCTGATAAAAAAATTTTCAAATTTATTGAACAAAGTTATGTTAAACAGTGGGTACATACAGCTATCATCTTCATCCTAAAGACTCAGTAGTCTCTTGGATGGACTCGGTCCAAACCAGGAAGCGCCCTGAATGTAAATATCCTAGGACGATTGAAGAAGTCTTTGCGAACCAAGAGGGTGGGTGCTGCTCTGAGACATTTGTAACAGTCTATTTTAACAAAGGCATATACTTCACCCACCCATACTTGGTCACATTTCTGGGGATATTTCTTCCACATGAAGGAATATGCCACGAATTCAAATGCTGCAAACCACTTTGTTACCTAAAAAAAACCCTGTGTATTTAGTTTCAAACAACAGTCCTCCACTTATGAAATTATTGTAATCAATAATAAGACACCAACAACACTGGTTCAACCAATATCACATAGAGCAAAGAACCCTTGTGTAGAATTTTGTGTTGCTGAAGTCTGTGGTGTCAAGCAATGCTAAAAAGTATTCAGGGGAAATCTTCTTAAGCAGCTCCACAGCTGAAGGAATTCACAGCTCCTTGTTCTATATTCACTTCCAGGGAAGGACGTTCACCTTTAACTAGAATTTTGTTTAGATCCCGATACTCTCATACACACTTTTGAAAAGTAGACATCTCATGGTCAGTAGTGTGAATTGTCACCACAACTCACTATGGGGCAGAGGTAGCTGCCTCTGGTACACAGCAGAAGCAAAGCAAAACAAAAAACCACCCCCTAACAAACAAGCAAAAAACCATCAAAAGTCCCTAAACAATAAATGAGTATCTTATAAGCAGTTTCAGAGGGGTGAAGTCTAGCGCATTCTGGCACGAAATGTGATCAAAATTATTAAGTTACTCTAACCTGATGCTTGTCACCTAGTTAGCTGTATGTGCGTGGTTTCAGCCCTTCACAGTGACTTCCAATGCATTTTAGTTTGCACTTAGAAAGCCTGCAAGCACATACACTAATTTTGGCTGACAGTGCTTTTCTATACTACTGCAATTGAATCACCTCAAACTGCATGCTCACAACTAAGTTGACATAAAAAACATTTTTCTTCTTCTAACTTCCTCGGGAACAAGATTGATATTCTGAGGTAAGTATATAGGCAGCAACCTGTGAATCTAAGGTGTCTGGAATATAGTATGTTTATAAATCAAAGGACAGTGTTTCACTACAAAGGGCAATGGCCATTTTGGCCAAAAGTTATATCAGTTGCTCATTATTTGGTTTTGCAAATCAGTAAAGAGTGAAAGTCAAACTGAAAGGTTTTAGGCTGAGATCCCCTTATAGAGTAATGATAAATCCTGTGAAAACCTCCCAAATGCCTGTAATGAATGTCAGTCTTCTGTGGCAATTGAGAAGTTCTTTTACAAAATTTACAAAACCTGTCTCCTCAACCACTGGAAAAGGTTAGCACCACAGGAACCATCTAGAAGTGGTCTTGGGATCTTCCTAGGCAGTTAAAAAATGTCTTACCATATTCTTTTAGCAGTTTTTCGTTTCAAACCTTTTTTTTTTTTCATCCAAACAAATTTATCAGAAGACCCTTGTGACCACTGTGAGCAAACATGAAAAAAAAAACCAAAAAAGTTCAGACCACCTAACACACCACTCTGCCACTGACAACTGAGGAAGGCAGGAAGCCTAAACAGCTCCTTTCTCCCATATACTTCAGCGTATTCCCTAAATAATCGCCCGCATTGACCATCACTATCTAAGAATACTAGAGTGTGTTTCTATCTATTTCTTTTAGTATCTCTGGGCCTACTGCCCATTACTTTGTTGATTTTCTCTTTCTCTGGGTTTTCTTCTTTAATAATGTTACATTACCTGCATTCACAAGCTCCTATAGTAAGGAAAAAAAAATTCTTTTAATCTCTTTTAAGCCTATCTCCTCCAAAGTTCAAATGCCATACAGCTCCAGTAATAGCCCCATGATGTTAAACTTCATTCATCTTTTCCCTGTGATTCTAGTCCTTAAAGACAGCTGCTTCCCCTTCATCAATTTAGTGGCCCCTCTGTTCCTCTATTACCCTTCCTAGGGTGCAGAAACTGGACCTGCACAGAATTGCCAAGATTTGGGCACATAATGTTGTACAGCATGGCAAAACACAGAACAGACACTCTCTGTCTTGTTCTCAACACCCTTGGTGATGATGCCAAACATTTTAACAACTTTTTTGACTGGTGCTGCCACAAAGCTGATGATATTAGGGAATTGCTGGTGATGACTCCAGGACCTTTAAAAGTGCAGCTGTCAAAATCCTTGTAGAACTCTCCCAGGGTGACACGCATGAGATAGTTTGTGTTTGTAGTAGTCTGTAAGTGGAACTGTAGCCTGTGTTCTGTTTGGGTCTGGTTTTCCTTGCCAGACAAGCAAATTCAAACAAAAATGCAATTCTTGACACAGTGATGTTGTCAGGAGAGGTAGCTGCTGTGTCACCTGCCTTTGTACCCTGTCTAGATACACCATACAGGTGCAGAAAGCTGAAACAAAGTAATTGAGGACTGGCAGCATCAGGCAGGAAGGTCTTGATGATACAGGTCTTGATGATTCAGGCTGAACAGTCTATGATAGACCTTTCATCAACTGTCACCAGCTTTCTGCATTTTCTTCTTTGAGTTATGAGCACAGCTCATATATTAATATATCACATAGTATTTATCATAATAGTTTTTAAATTACCATCTGTAGAGATTAAGGATATAATGGCATTTTCAAATTTCAATATTGTAAAATATTTTCAGCGTTTTATTTTGAATATTAAATAAAACTGAAATTTCATTTAAAAACTTCTGTCTTCTCACTGTCAGTCAGATAGAATGAGTATTCACTTTGGATCACTCTGAAATGTCAACAGCATGGTATTCTCCCTCCTTAGTGTCACCTCCTTGCTTGCAGTTACTCCTTTTTATTCATTTGCAGCAGAATCCCAAGAAAAAATAATTCCTTTACTAAATTGAAAAGAAAAATCCCATTTTTAACAGGTCACTGTTTAAAGTATTATAACTTCTTACAATCCAATCTCTTAACAGGAAATTGAATGCAATGAAAAAAAAATCTGATTCAAAGTATTTATATAGTATGCATTAACAAAGCATCCAAAAATTTAGCTTTTCCCAGAATGGTTGAACTCCTAGTAAAGCAAGTCAGATCATTATTACAATATCCAGAGGATTAGGTTATCCCCTACCGGAGGCTCATCAAAAAGTACTATGAGGTTGGAAAAGCCATCCAACAGCTGAGCTGAATTAAGTCTGAGTAAAAAAGTTGAGATGCATCGGCTACAGGCAGAAAGCTGACAACGAGGAGCAGAAGTGAATTGTAAGTCAAAGTGAGCAGAACAGAAACCTCTGGGTAGTACAGATGGGTCTTCAGCAGGAGAAGCAAGGTTAGGAGAAAGTATTGACTGGTTTTTGCACAGCCATGTGAAGAAGCTGAAGCCCAGAGAAAGAGAGTCTGGGCATGGTGCCATGCCTTCCTGAGCTCAGAGGGCAGCCTGCCAGCCTATACTTCTGAGTCACAACAGATCTCTCTTGACAGCAGGTCTGTGAAATAAGAGTATTATTAATTCTCTCATTTTCAGAAGCCACAATCTTACTCTCCTCAGGGTAAAAGGAAAGGCTGTAGGGAAATATGATTAGGATCTTATATTTTATTCAGTTCTGAATAAAATTTCCTACTTAAACTCGGAACCCCAGGATGTAAGATCGAGGGGGGGGAATGTTCATGAGGAGCATAGATTTAGTGGAAGAGAGGGAAGATGGAGGAAGAAATCTCCTGAGTGTTTTTTCATTCAATCTTCAGAGAGAAAAATTGGCATCAATTTTGATTTGTCTCTTTGGGGAAAAAGAAATAATTGTTGTGTTCTGCTACATTATTTCAGCTTCAAAACTAAAATGCCTACCTTCTTCATCTATAAATACCTATCCTTTGATTTTCACAGTGTCAACAGTTTGTGCAGAAAAAAAAAATCAACTTAATGCCCTAAGAAAACAGAAGGAAGAGGGCGAATTAAAAATGCACATATATAAAGAAAGTTTTAAATACTAAAACAATGTTCTTCACTATCAACAACAAAAAAAAGAGTATCTTGAAAAGAAATCCCTCTCATACCTCCAGAGCAACACAAAGCACTGATAAATATCCTCAGTGGGTACTTGATCTCTGCAGCTGCCCTGTTGTGGTATTGCCACTTCCTTGGAGAAGCATTTCCTCCCAGATGCACTGAGCAACTCACACAGTGGCTGATTCAGCTGTCCCAGTTTCTGAACTACGCTCTGAGTATCTTTCACAATAGTTAGAAGTAACTTTTATGCTTTTTCCATAGCTAAAATAATCAGGACCAGGGATCACAGAATCATGGAAGGGTTTAGGTTGGAAGGGAACTCTTGAGATCACCCAGCACAACCTCACTTCCATGGCCAGGGGTATTTTTAAGTCAGACTGCTCCAAGCACCATCCAAGCTGACTTCAAATAGGTCCAGGGATGAGGCTTCTGCAACTTCTGTGAGCATCCTGTTCCAGTGTCTCACCAACCCCATTGTAAAAGAGTGTCCTCTTTCTATCCATTCTAAACCAACCCTCTTTCAGTGTAAAGCCATTCCCCCTTGTCCTCTCTCATACTCCAGACCCTGTTAGAAATTCTCTTTTTTGTAGGCCCCTTTAGGTCCTGGAAGGCTGCTAGAAGGTCTCCCTGGAAAGTTCTCTGAATAACTGAATAGCTATTCTCACATAAGAGGTGTCCCATCCCTCTGATAATACCTGTAGCCTCCTTCCAGAGCCATTCAAATTCATGTTTGTCTTTTACTGGGAACACCCAAACTGTATGCAGTAGTCCAGGCGAAATCTCATGAGAGCTGAGCAGAGGGTGAGAATCACTTCCCTCAACCTGCTGCTCACCTCTTTTTATCCAGTCCAGGATACAACTGGTTTTCTGGCCTGCCAGCTCATTCTGCAAAGAATGCATAGAATTTGGAAATGTTTGTGCCATTTGAAAAACAGCACCAACAGTACTTTCCATAAATACTCTAATATGGAGTTATTCTGGGTTTCCAAATCCTATTTAGGTGCACAAGGAAGGGACTATATCACCCAGCTGCAACTGAAAGAACTACAACGTACTCAGAATGCTCAAAGCAACTATAACTTCTGTCCCAGCAGTCAAATGCATATGTCAATGAACACCCATGGACATCTCAGTTAGCCTAGGGTTTAACTGCAGTGCTAGGTACTACAGTGAAACATTCAGCTGAATAAATTTACAGTAAAGTTTTATCTTCCAGAGATTTATAAACTTTATTTGGATAAGATCATGCTGAAGTTGTAAGTTCGGAAGTTTCTGTAGAGAGAAAACAGTCAGAAGTTTCTCTGAGGGAGGGAAATAACCCTATCAATTCTGCTAAATATTATAAATAAAACTACTTAATCCAAATGAAAATAAGTACCAACTTAGTTATTAGTACATGCTTCTAAGAAATATATACATTTTTGTGGTGACAGTAACTTCTCAAGAACAATCTACATTAAAAACAATGACCTATTGAATATAATACATTTCCGCTGACACAACTATGTTCACACACTGGAGTATTAATATTTGTAAATATTAGGGTCTATACATGACAACCTGAATCTCCTAGGAAAAACTTTATTCACATACAAACACCTAATTTACATGGAAATCTCTAAGTCCTATATGATTTTAACCAGAGAGAGCGAGAGAATCAGCCAAGCAATAACGTGGAACAGGACAGGGTTTTATGAACAATGGCAGTAGCTCACAGTGCTTTAATAACCTTAAGTGTGCAACAGCCAATAGAAATAGTAAAGCAAAAATGTAATCAGAATGTAATTAAAGCAGTTGGAATTGATACAGCGTTACAGTCAAGAGTCCTGAGTTGGCAAAATCACGTCCTGCAATTTTTTTAATGCCAAGTAATCCAGGTCACACCTGCCACACCACTGACTAATAACACAGAATACTCTGATGCTGAGTTAAGTGAAGAGTCAAGAAAACTGGGAAACCAGGTCAAGTATTCACTTCTGCTCTGCTGAAGCCCTCTCTGGGACCTTTCCACCTAGACCTTATGCACTATTGGAATAGGTAGTGTAGTATCTATTCTCACCAACCCTGACAGAAAACTGACTTTCCCCAGACACCCAGGCACTAAATTTTTATGTAGAAGTGAAGAAAATTAAAACTTCAACTTCACTACAGCACAGTCTAGCACTAGGCATAGCAAATGCATAAGAAGATACCCCAAAGGACAAAATTTGATTCAATGGTTTTGATTATTGTAGCACTGAACATGGGGACCAATTTATCTATCTTCTGGGTTTTTTGATCCATTGGAACCCATCCTCCTACACAGAAAAAAAGACTAGGCTGGGTTAGAAGGGACCTTCAAACATCAACTAGTCCAACGCCCCTGCAATGAGCAGGGGTATCTCTCACCTGCATCAGGTTGTTTAGAGCCTCATGCATCCTGACCTTCCACGGATGGGGCATCCACCACCCCTCTGAGCAACCTGGTCCAGCATTTTACTACCCTCATTGTAAAAAACTCCTCTGTGTATTTTCCTAATACAAATCAACTCCTTTAAGTTTATTAAAGCCATTTCTCCTTGTCCTAACAATGTGGGCCTTGCTAAAAAAATTGTCCCCATCTTTCTTATAAGCCCCCTTTAAGTGCTGCAAGGCTGCTATAAGGTCTTCCTGGAGTCTTGTCTTCATCAGGTTGAACAACCCCAACTCTCTCTGCCTTTCCTCATAGGAGAGGTGTTCCAGCACTTTTGCAATACATGAAGTTCCCTAACACAGGAATAAAAAATAATCTGGTGCATTTATATTTAAGGATTAAATATCAAAAATACAGGTACTGAAAGGTCAGCAAACCAATGTGTCTTTAGGAACTTGTGCACTAGAGCCATTATTGATGCAGCTCAATTCATAAAGTATCAGCAGGTGAGCTGATAGTCTTCATGTCATCCAGTTCTTCAAAGACAAAGGCATAAAGTAGGAGAAGAAAACCTCCTGTGGCTCCTTTTGTCTCAACAAGTAGAGAACAAGGACTGCAGGATTCACCATGATGTATCATGGACTGTAGGAAGAACCAAACGGTGTCACAATAGTGATTCAGTCACAAAATCAATGATTCTGTGCTTTGATTATCTTCTAACTGCTGGGCAAGGAGGTAAACTTGTTGCTATTTTTGTGCTCCCATTTCCACTACCTATCATATGAGCCACTCTTTTGCTTTATTCATTCTACAGCAGTGCAGCACAAAAAGATAACTATTTAGCTGGAACACCAAACTAATAGATTTAAGTGGTACATATTGGCACAAAGGGTATTAGAATAAGAATTGTATCAATTAATTAAATCTACAGCTAATGTGATCCCTCAAGGAAGAGACAGTAAGGCAAAGCAGATTGTCTGAGATCTTATGAAAATACAGTCTCCACTAAAGAGATGCATGGAAGAATAACAGAGGAAAACAGACAACTCACACAGGACTGAAGGCAGAACATAGAAACCACTGGCAATGATGCACAAAAGAGTGGTGGATGGCACCTAGGGCTACAATAAGTGATTCACCAAATGAACACATTTCAGGAAAGCTTGAAACATACTGGGAAATTCCCAAGACAACTGTTATGCTCAAGGAAGAGCCATATATTCCAAAACAGCTGGAAAGAAACTGTCATCAACTCCAAAGCAAGTACAAAGCAGATTAGTGACTAAGGACTCTTCCAGAATTGCCCAGTCAATACCAGAAAACACATTCCCCAGTGAAGACAAAAAAAAGCTTCTCAGCATTCCTCAGAAGTCTTCCAACTTCTCCCCTGTGCCCCCTGCCCACACCAGACAGCTCTGACCAGATGACAAGTGACTAGACGGCTCCAAGAAAAAGAATGGCAGAGACTGGGTCACAGATACAGTTCTTATTCATAGTCACAGTTGGGTGCCTCATCCTGCACTGAAGTGAACTGAAAATTGCATTCACCTGAGCATTTTCTTTAATCCTAAGAAGCTACTCTTGAAATTTTCTAACACCAAAAAGCTAGCTGAGGTGCTCAAATAAGATAATTTGTATTAAGATATTCCTAATATATTAATATTTCATATATTCAAATATATTAAAAATATATTAACCCCCATTTTTTAAAAAGAAAAGTTAAACCAAAGAACAAGGAAAATTTACCTCAGTAACTTATGAAGCAGCAAGTTGACGTCTCAGTAGAAACTAATCCAAAGGACACCCTCTATTAAAAAAAAAAAATCTCTCTGTCAGACTCCCGTTTTTCCTCTCTTCTCTGTATACTAAAAAATAAAACCCACTGAAAATACACAGACTAACTGTATAAGAAACAATGACTTGTACATAAGTAAGGGTAGGTGTGATGTTGAATTATGACACAGAATAATGTGGTTTTGCTATTACACAAAGCTACATATCAAGTGAGGTTATAATCCTATGAAAGAATTTGACTTTATGCAACCATATTACTCAGAGGAATCAGTGCCTGATAACATCCTGCTTGCACTGAACATGCCTCCCTCCTTCTCACCCCTGGGCTGAGGGAAACTGTGGAGGCAGACAGTTTTCCTGCTGCTGCTCCCAGTGCCCTATTGCTGGCACACTGGATTATGAGAAGAAAGCTGAAACCAACCCCAAACACAGAGAATATATAAGAAATTTACTCAAAATGCCAGTTCCATCCTATTGAGTCTTGCAAAGTATACAGATCAGAATTTTCTGGACTGTGTATGTAGTTAGTTGCTGGGGTAAAGACAGAGCTTTTTTTCCATGCATTCATCATTCTCATCTCCATGACTTTAATTGGATAGACTCACACAAAGGTAATTGACGGTGCTTAGCATCACACACCCAAAAACAATTCAGAGAGCAGAACATTTCCAGGGTCATATGGTGTCCAGCTCCACTGCTTACCTGAAGTGGATGCCTGAATGCATTTCTCCTAAGGTGAATTCTTCAGTTTCTGCTTGTGCTGTTACAGGTGTCCCTCTGAGCATCACACAGCAGCTATGAGAGCTGCCAGCAAGGGCACACTGATGCTGCGGAGGGACCATATGGCACTCACCACTTTAGGCAGCACCTGAGATGCTACAAGACTGGACACAGGCTTCTGTTAAAATGAACCCTTGATATCATCTGCTTCAGAAGGTAGGAAGAGGAGGCACCAGTAGTTTGGCAGAGTTTTTTCCACTCACAGAGGGGTAGAGAAAGCTATCTTGGCTTGCCTACTCAGGGAAGGTAACCTAAGCAATTTCATTGTATAGGAGATAAAAAAGCTGAAGGTGTAGCAATATGAGAAAGGGAGCCCTTGATCTGGAGGGTTCCTCTGGGCTGCTGCAGAGACACTTCTTCCTTCCCTACCCCAAAGACTTGCTTCTTAGCCCTATATATCTCGCAAAGATCTGGGCTTTAAAAAAAGGTTTCAAGGATTCTGCAAACAATGGTTCAGGGGTTATACACACACTGGGCTCCTTACCAAGCTCTGCTGATAAGGAGACTTTCAGATACCTCTTGAGAGAGATCTTCCAGTGCTTTCAAAGTAGCAATGAGTCTCTGCAATTTTGGCACCATATGCACCAAAAGTGAGGAAGTCAAAGCAGTAGGTGGAAAACTGAACCTCTTTTGAAAACACCTTTCCTCAAAGAGAACATCCCCTATTTCAGTTGTGTGCTTGTCTTCATTCAGGCCAGCCCAATAATCAGCACAGCTCAAGGAGACCTCACCAATGGACTGGGGCAGAAGCTTCAGTAATGATAACTCTGCCTTTGCCAGGTCCCTGCTGGATATCACCAGGCTGGACCTGTCTCATATAGGTGCCCAGCCAAAATGGTCAGTGACAAATGAAGAAAGACAATTCATGTGCAAGCGGTGTACAACAAAGACTAGATCCTGGTCTATATTATTTCCTCTTGCATCTGTTTAACCTTGATCTATCTAGGTTTGATCAATTAATTTAGGGATTTTATTCACATATGAAAACAACACAAATGAACACTCTTGAGAGCCAGCTGCTTATCAGCATGTGAACTGAGTTTAGGAATATTATTTAGTCTTCACATTACATAATAGGAATATTATTTAGTCTTATTTAGAACTTAATACTTGCAGGGAAATGAAGGAAGTGTAACTGAAGGACTTTTTCAAGATGTTGTATCATGAAAGAGCTTTGTTCCTATCTTCAAAACTCCAAATCACAAAAGCCTCAGTGTTCAGCCAACATCCACTGTGTTTTTATCTTATTGTTCCATCCCAATGTAAAAAGCATCAGTCAGCAACTTCTTTAATAATAATTTGGCAAATGCTGTTCTCTAAAAACTAAGTCAAAAGGTTAGATGCAAATAAATATTGGTTTCTTTTCTGTAAAGTAACTAAAGTTCTACTTCGAACTAAAGAAACCAAAGCAGGACCGCAGTGGCTTTTATGTGACAGAGTAGCACTTCAGACAAACTACAGTCTTCATTTTATTGGCTGTGCCTGATAAGACCATTTTGGCCTTTTACAAAGTTAAATAAAATCTAATTTAATGCTGTTTAACTTAGTATTGTTATCATACATAGTTTTCTTCAGGGACAAATAAAAAGGGCTTCAACACAGAGATACACTCACAGGGGGAGATAGAATGAAACAAAAGCACATGTAAGATGTCAAGTTTTTTTTAAGCTATAAATAAGCAGCAAGATCAAATAAATAGTGTACAGACTACAAACACTAAAAATCATGGATGTATACCTCCTGACAGAAAGCCTAAGAATGTTCTAAAAATAGATGTATGTCTTAGACAATATCAATTTCTAACATTAATAACTCACATACAAAAAAATAACCTTCTATTCCTCTATAGCAGGATCTTTTCCGGGAATAAAACCTTTATCATAATTTGATCACCCAACTGAACTGAGACAAATTAGCAAAACTGAAATCCTAATTAAAAACATGCCTGATATGTATTTTATTTTCCATAGATAACAAAAATATACTGCTGATTGCACATTTTAGTGTAATTGTTTTTTCACAGAATGTTTTAAAATAAATGGGAAAAAAATCCAAAATATTTTCTTCCTAAGACATTCCAAACACTGGTCACATAAATCACAAAATGGGGCAATGAAGCATGATCAATATTTGTGCAATCCATTTATAAGCACAGATATCTGTCTTTTGTTACATCAATGTGCTATCCAAAATGCAGTGTCTCTAGGACATTTCTGTGGATTCTATCACTATAATGCACACTGAGAAATAAAGAACAAGTTAAAGCCTGGTGTATGTAAAAGCAGGTTTTCAAATGCAACTACTACAATATTAGCTTACAGATACTAATGAAACTTGTAGTCAACTTATTTTATTTTACCAAGACTTCATACAACTATCAACTAAATTAATTTATATAAAAGATTATATACTTTTTATATTTAGCTATATTCATTATTAATGGATTAAATACCTAATATATGTTGACACACACATAGCATCAGATAAAAAACACACAAGAGTTTATGGTGGAAAAAATTCCTACAAGATCTCAATGTTTTAGAAAGTAATTATAATACATTATTGAGAATGTGAAAAGAAATAGATATTCCTACCAGAAATTTTATCTTGACCAATTTTGCTCCCACATATTCCTGTGTTCCACTGAATCAATTTCACACTTACTCACCTCCCTGTCTCTGTGATGTGGTTTATTCATTGGTTTGATATTGCCATAGCAACTCGGCAACATGGAAACACGTTAGCCAAGCAATGCTGCTCACCTCACACTATATGGTGAATTGCTGCCTGGTACATACAGCATATTTTAATGTATATTGATCTCTGCTTCTTACTATTAGGCTACTGGTTTAACATCACCATTGTAACTCTGCATTTAGCAATCTTTGGTCAACACCTGCACAGTATTTAAATTGTAGTGGTTTTAATTACAAAGATTAGCTACTTCCTCAAATTTAAAACCAGGACATATTTTGACTACAAATCGAATTACTGCATTGGGACACACCTGAACAACCAGAAAAACAGCACTGTTGCCAACCTCAAAATTCAAGGTTTCCCCAGCATTCTTGTATTGGCACCCTATGTAAGCAAGCATATGCAAATTACAGATAGGACTGTGCTAGCATGGCTGTGCACACATGCTCCATTTAAGAAACTTTCCCTTTGGTGCATGTGGCCTGGAGGGACTGGGGACCCTCTCATCCCCACCATGCCTCCCTAGGAACACACCAACAAACTGGATGGTGTCTAGTGAGAGGGATGCTTTGTCCTTAGAAGAGATACAGTGCTGGGTGAGCCTGTCAGAAGACAAGCAGGGATGCTCCAGCAGCTTCTGCTTCCACAACCTTCCCACAATCAGTGGGGGCTTGCAGCATGCTCTGAATCACTAAATGGAGGCGGTATGTCTTCTACATTTATATGAAATGAAACTCCAGACAAAACAAGTGAGAACAAAAGCAGGATCTCTGGTGCAGCAACCAACAGTCTTTAAAGCTCCAAAGTCTAACACATCAATACTATGTAAATCAGGGCATCCCCAAACACACATTTGGATCCTAGTGAGGAGACTAGGCAATCATCCAGGGCAATAGTATGAGTGGGAGCTGAAACCATCTCATCGACTGAATCTTTATCTTCACAAGCTGGCAACTGCTTCACAACAGAGCCTACAGAGGAAATGTACTTCTGTTTGAGCTAGGCTGCACCACAGCTTGACCCAAATGGTTTTCAAGAAAAGCAATTAATCTGCCCTCCGACACTCTTGATAAGCTGCATAAAACACTAAGATTCTGACCACTCTTAACACAGAAAAGCTGCATGGAGATCAGCAATACCTCAGGACTCAACACATCTTTCAACACGGTAACATACCAGGACACTTCTCTCTGCCTACTTAATAACATCACCACTGTTTCAGATCTCACTGTGCTTAAGCTCAAGGCAAACTGATTGGGAGGCCTAGGCCTCAGACAGAGTCTAAAATATCTATGAGACAGTATGGGGTTCACAGTTGAAATTCCAGTTACTGCCACATTGGTGTAACACACTACAGTTTAGATCTGAGACATAACAACACATCTCTATGAACTAGCAACCAAGGACTTTAATTTCTTCCCCCAGCAGAACTGAAATCAGCATTTTGGTCAGGGATTTAAGCAGGCTTGTTCAAGAAAAAGGTGTGGAACAAAGGAAAGATGAAGAAAGGTATTTTTAAGTAAAAGTTGTTTCAGTTCATGACTCTGCTCTCCAACAAACAAGCAAGAGTTAGGAAACCACTGTAAGATAAATTCCATTGTGTCTCAGCATAGCAAAAGAATTACTTGTTCAGAAGGGAAAATGGGTTTCTATTACTATTTTCTATTACTTGGCTTTGATTTTTTTCTCAACCAAAAAAGTTATTGCAAATTCTGGGAGAGGTAAGTTCTATGCACTCAATAATGATCCTATAACTGGTGTTTCCACTGAGGCACTAGGAGGCCAGCTTGGGAAGGAGGGAATGTGGGATGGGGAGGGAAACAGGTTGAAAAGGGAGCTGAGAGGAATTGGAGGTACTAAGCAGGAAAACAATTAATTCACATTAATACAGTGCTAGGAAATAACACCTTTCACCTTATGGACTACTCTTACACTAATGCGGAAAGCTAGGTAATTGCTCTGCTCTCCTAACAAAATTTGTGATGCTCTACGCTTCTACGCAATTTGCAATATTAATTCTCCTAATACATTTAGTTTTCTCTTTGACAAATTAGGAGCTCTGGAAAGGTGTTTTAAAGAAATATTACATTCTGCTTAATGTGAGAGGTTGTTTCATCTAAGCATTCAATTTATAATGACCTTTGCTGGAACTCTTACAGGTATTGCACTACAAAGGCATCTAAGTAAAATAAAACCTTAGCAATTGGTCTGGTGTCTGCTGTCACCTTCATTCTTTCACTACAGTATTTGAATCTTTGACCCCAGAGCTGTTATCTACTTCCATCTGAAGGACTTGAAGCAGAGGACAGACGGCAGCTATCTTTGCAGACACGGACTACAAACTCACAGCCAAAACCAGGGCATGAATATGTGTAGATACTCAGCATCATTCCCACAGACACATGTCCCATGGACATGTTTTTGAAAACAAGGAATAGTACAGTAGCAGTAGTACATCTTCCATATGAATACTTCGCCTTTACATAATCCCAAAATCATGAATCTGCAAACAAAACCAAATCTGGAAGTCGCTAGCAGCTACTCTAAATCTATATGAAGGTGTTGCAGTTATTATGTCGAGATGGACATGGCTATGGACATGGCTGGTGTCACCACCAGTCCTTTTGTAGCAAGTTCTGCATGCCTTCTTCTCCTAATGAACCTCTTTCCTTACAACTCTTACTCCTTCTTTTATAGACCTTCCTTATAGGCAGCTTCACACAGGACTGACTTCTTTTCTTACAGGCAGTTCCACATAGTTCTGACTCCTTTCCTTCTACATGACTGGCTAAGCCCCAACCTGACCCTTTCCCAGCCACCTAACCCTGTCTGTCCCTCACATAACATCTCCTCACCATATCTGTCCCCTGCACAACCACATGTCCCTTACCTCCTCACAACACAGCCAGCAGCCTCCCGCTCTTACTCTGGGTCCCAAGCTCTTTAACTGCAAGTGCCTGTGGCCAGCTAACCCACCCCTTTATATCCCCCAAAATGATTGGCCAGACACAGGTGTTTCCACTCCTCAGCATTCAGTACAGCTGCAAGTCATCGGGAAAGATTCCCTCCGGCACTATCCTTTCAGCCTGGCTCTCTCCATGAAGGTACAGAAAGAACACTGATAAACACCACCCTTGCTTCCCTTTTACTTCCCAGGTCCCAACAATGGCACAGTCTTCTTCAAAGTGGGTCCTTCCCACAGACTGCAGTTCCTCATAGACTGCTCCAGCATGGATCCCTCCACAGTCCTTCAGGAAGACTGCTCCAGCATGGGCCCCCCACGGAGTCACAGGTCGTGTCAGCAAACCTGCCTCTCTTCATGGGGCAACAGGTCTCACCAGGAGCCTGCTCCACCCCAAGCTTCATATGGGGTCTCAGCCTCCTTTGGGAATGCACCTACTCCAGCATGGGGTCCTCCATGGTCTACAGGTGGATATTTGTTTCAGCATGAACCCCCATGTGCTGCAGGGGCACAGCTGCCTCATCATGATCTGTCTGCACCACGGGCTGCAGGGGAATCTCTGCTCAGTGCCTCAAGCACCTCCTGCTCCTCCTTTTACACTGACCTTGGTGTCCGAAGGGCTGTGCATTTTCACTCTTTTGGTTGTTGTTCCACAGCAGCTTGTTTTTTCTTTCCTCTTCTTAAGTAAGTTATCCCAGATGTGCTAGCATCATAAGTGATGGGCTCAACCTGGGCCAGCAGCATGTCCATCACGGAGCCTGCTGGAATTAGCTCTGTTGGACGAGGGGGAACCTTCTGGAGAAGGCTCTCACAGAAACTGCCTCTGTAGTCTCCCTGCTGTCGAAACCTGGCTATGCAAACCTAATGCAACTCCTAGAATAAAAGCAACATTTTACTTACCAGACTGTAACATTTATTTCAAGTCACAGAACTATCACACACAGCCACTAAATTGCAGCAACATAGTCCTGCTTTTGCTAAGGGCAGATGTCATCTTGGGGGAACTATCATGGAATCCTCTCCAGACTTGGTGTTTCCCAGGGCCACAAACTCACAGACATAATGGGTGCTTCACAGACCTTAGTGTCAAGGGCTACACAGTCACACTAGAATGGTTTGACAGCTTTGGGCTTCATAAAATGCCAGGAATCTGTATTTTTTTCCTCCATCCTCTGAGCGAGGCCACATCTCAAAACCCATTTTATACCCAGTCATATCTGCCCCATGGGCTGCCAATCAGACTGTTCTGAAGTAGAACAAAAGGTCATACAACATGATTTTGGCTTCAATTTCAGTTATTTATTGATTTACATCAAAAGAAAGGGATGACAACTCTGATTTTACATAGCTTTTCCAATCCCCATATATAATTTTTTAAAATGCACCCATGGGTACCTCTCTATTCTTCTAGTAGATATCCAGCTCTATACAAGTGGAATTTTAACTTGGTGAGACTCTCAGGAATTTATTCTGTAAAAACCAACAAATATACCCTTGAGACTTGTAAAACACCCTAGATGAAAAGCATTCACAAACTGAGCAGCCTTTTCTTCTGTTTTTTTTTTCATTAAATCATTGGACAGTATCACAACAGAAAATCATCTTGATAAAATGGGTGATTCAAACAGATAAAAGGGGTTGTCAGCAAATTAACTGATTCCAACGTAAGCGATCATCAGGTCACATAAGCTGATACAAGCAGAAAACAAAGAGACTGCAAGTTTTTTACTGTGTAGGGACTAACTGGTGATATCTTTATTTGTATTTAGGGAACTTTATTAGAGTTGCTATTTTAGGCTTGACATATATTGTTGTGACATTATATTGGTTTTGACTGATTGCACCCTTCTCTTTTCATTAAGATGAACCAACACTGACATGAAATGGACTGTCAATAATGGCAAACAGGTGTTTGTGGTATCATCAAAAATTACCATCACTGTATAATGTGGTCTTGTTTAATATCTTATAGTTTGGGGGTTTTAAATACAGTCTCTTAGGGCAAACTGATTTCAGAGGGAAGAAAGAAATAAAAATGCATCTTCTATAGTGAAGTCTGTTGCATCACAAGGATTAGGTAAAGCCTTACAGAGACTTTTAACGAGAACTTTTTATAAAGGCTCAATTGAGACAAATGCTATCTACTCTTATAATGGTTTCGGCACCTTCATTTTCTTCAGATAAGGAAGGTCTTACACCCATCACATTGTTAGTTTTAATGATTACATTAACATATTTAGGTGATTTAATACTACTACTACTAACAGTAACTATAAAATAATAGTTGCCTGTGTGGGACAGTCAAAATACATAAGTATCTGTAAAACTTCATTTGTATCAGCAAGCTACCAAGTCAGAACTAGAGTGAACACTGCTTATTTTCATATTTTAAATTGCCGTCATATTAATTTTAGTTATTACTATCTAAAATCATGCTTATCCTTCCTTGCCACATCAGTTTTCAAAATTTTTACTTTCATATCTTTATTCTCTTACCTATTTATGCTGACAGTAGAACAGTGTTGTGAAGAAAACAAATTAAGAGGAGGCTGCACTGTTTCATATTTATGTTTGTCAATTCACAACATTACGTGACCTTTAAAATAATAGTACTTTTCCCCAAAAATCAATGAGTACTGTATAATTTTTTAATATGCTAAACTAAAGCAAAATGAGTCTGAAAAAATAAACGTTCTCATACAGTCAAACTTAATAGGAATAATTAGATTATTATGTTTGGCACCTAGTGCTGAGTAAACATTAGAAGAGTTACTAGTTGCTGTGACAACTATGAAAACATCTATGAAAAGCAAGAACCATTAAAACTAAGCCAAATTTTCTTCAGACATTCAACAAGATAATGAAACAGATAATGTAACAGGATCCCTGGTTTGTATTGTTACTGGGTCTTCCACAGCTTTACTCTTTGTGTTTCTGTCAGTGGCTCTATTTATTAGTGTTGTTTATCAAATATATATTTTTATTTGTGCTTTGATGTAGCAAAGTCGCTACCTTGATTCCAATAAATTGATATGGACTTTTCCAGCTTTGCTATGGCACAATTAACATGATTTGATTCACCATGCTAAAGCTGCAGGATTTTGACTGCCCCTCATAACATACTGAGTATGCCCAGCATCTCTTAAACCCACTAAGGACTTAATTTACAGATGAAATATGCTGATATTAATTTGCAAAAATTGCCACACCTCATATGTTGTCTGATTTCAAGTAATGAATCTATTCTGACTTACAGAAAAGAAGGCATTTACTTGTTGAGTACCTACCTAATATGGGCAAAGCTAGAATTTAACGTTATTCAACAAACTAATTTAGCCCAAAGAGAAGATTCTAGTAATACATACTCATTGTTTGAAATAACTATTCCAGCACTGAAAGTAGATATTCTCTGAAGTTGTTTTGAGAAGATGAGTAGATCATCATTTGCATATCAAAATAGACACATTATGCCCTTGTAGTGGCAGACAGGGCAACCAAAGCTGGGCAGAAAATACACAAGGTGAAAATAAGTAAGGAAGAAATTGTTACATACACACTAGCAACTTAGGAATTGGAGGGACTGATAGGAGTAATGATATCAGATAAATTCCTGACTCAAAAGTTATTATACTCTCTGCAGAAATGAAGCTACAGATCTGTTAATAAAAGAGAGGCATTGTGAAATATGAAGTTATACCAATTCTGTTTTTCTAGCTGTTTGAGTAAGATGTCAATAAAGATACCATTATAATTAGCTTCTACTATTGCACTGTATTAATTATATTCTAACAGAGAAAAAAGAACAAAAGCAATAAGACACATTTTCACATGCACTGTTTACGTCAATTTGATTTTGAACGGTAACTTTGTGACTGCTTTACCACATACAGAAATAGTTTAAATCTTACATCATTCTTTACCTAACATATGCAAGGCTTTTGCATTTGTTTGGTGTCTACACAGAACAAGCCCTAGAATCAGGAAGACTTACTAGGCCTGATTGCTTGCATTAATGCAGCTTTTGTCATGTCACCAAATTCAGCCTTCCTTAACTGATACCTATAATATAAATAATATATATAAACCTATAAATACCTAAAACTCATTAGGTAGATTGATTCATTCCTGAAGAGCAGCAAAAAAAAAAAATCAGAGTATTTTGACTGAAAGGTCAGGCGTTGAATAAAAACATTAAACGATATCAAATTCACAACACGGGGACTTGGCCGTGACTTATGCAGTCACTGAGATGTGGTTGTCAACTGGTGTATCTTTTTTCCATTACATTAAGGAAGATGTTTTCCTCCGTTGTCTCATCTCTATTTTCCATTTAAGTGAAGAGTTTTATTTTTTCCTTCTAAACTTGAGAAGGGAATGCTGAGAAAAGAAACAGAACTTACACTGCCATAATTGCTCAAGTGTCATTTAAAGCGCAACCTGGATTTAATTACCTTCTTTTGGTCTTGTGTATAGTTTCATTTATTCAGAAACTCTACCTTCTCTGTTAGCTCCAGCCAACTCCTTATATCATAATCTTATGATAAGAGTAAATCTTTAAAAAAAGCTTCAAAGGCTACAAAACACAAAACCAGATCCTTAATACATCATTATTTACAGGAAAGATAGTGGAGAAATACCTCTTTTGAAGTCAGTCTCTTAACTTTATGAACTGCTGAGTTTCTTTAGGAGACAGAAAATTTCACAAAAGTTGTCTCTCTTCCTAAAAACTCATCACCAATAAAAGAAAAAATCTTTTTGGGAAACCATGCACACAACAAGGTCTTCCAGGTAAAGTGCCCGTGAAGTGCTAAAGCCCCTGAAATGCTGCTAAACCAGAGCACACTGTTGGTAATCGCAAACTAAGTGATTTAACTGTCCAAATAATTAGCATTTTTTTGCTACTGATAAAACCATTTGTTCTTGTGTTTTAAAGACATAGCGCTCCTCTTCACAAAATACAGTAAAGTTAATTTTTCCCTTCTTCACCTCACTTACACAGAAGACAGACAAGATCTTGACTCTGGATCTGGCCTTTATATGGTAACCAAAAGAGATCGCACCTGTGATGAATTTTTTATTTTAATTAGGGACAGATTCTGGGTTTGTCTGAAAAAAAAAAATCTTCTAATTTCACATGAGCTGGATTGGCATCACCATAGTTGATACAATCCTCTTTAATGAAAAAAATTCTCCTGGAATTTGATGAGACAGAAAAGTTCTCTGCAAGATCTGTCCCTTGGACAAAATTGGTCATTTCTCTGCATACTGATCTTTTTTTCCATTCCTACCCCCCCACCCCTGCAAGTCCTAAAGCTATACATAAGACTTTTGAGGCAGTAGGTTACCAAGGCAACTCATGCAGCTTATCATTATCTAGATCTCATTACTAAAAGATTGATTTTGGACGAATAGTAATCTTGTAACAGGGTGTGCTGATGGATCACTTTCTTTTAAGTTGCTAAAAAACAGGGAAGCCTAAGCATATGACTATTTTGGGTGCAATAAGTTGAGGAAATGCCTCCATAAATGTCTTTTCAGTTTCCTTTGCCCACATTGTACTTATATATGGGTTTCTGTTACCTGGATCTCACCTCCCTCAAGATAGCAACTTCACTGATTCAAAAAGGAAGGGGAAAGATCAAGAACTTACAGACAGTGGCAAGAGAACCCCTGAGGTACAGCCACAGTTACATCTCTGGAGACCATAACAAGGCACTTCCTGGTTTTGCAGTCCAAACACTGAATGAACAGCAAAATGCCTATATAGCACAAATCACTAGGCTCACATAACCTTATCCTGACAGATAAAATTTGATTTAGTTATCCAGCATGTAAATTCATGCTAACTCAAGAGAGACTTATCTATATTAGACAGTTAGTGACCATACTGCTGTGGTTCCAGACTTTGCTTTCAGTTGCTTCATACATTGTTAGTACCATTTATCTTCCTGGTTTTCATTGACTTAGCTGAAGCAGAGTCTTTCATTCCAATTTTTGCACCTTTTTTTATGCATTACATATCTGAACCTTTCTCTTGCCAGAGCATCCAGTACACAGAAAGATAGCCTGGCCAGGCAAGGGCCTGAATATCCTCAGGTCACTCAAAACTTCTGAAGTTTGCTCAGTCTAGCCCTAAATATTATAGCACAAAACTCAGGCAGAGATTCTATGGGCAGGCACCACACAGCAGACTCCCACTAGCAACATGTATAATGTCGTAGCGTACTACAGCCCCATACTAATACTTCATCCTAAGGGGCCTGAAGCAGCTGTTCAGGAATACTAAAAAGGCTGGAAATGGAAGAATAGAAATGACATGTTTACTTGAAGCAGGATAAGAAAAGTCCTCTGCTATGTGCTTGACTGCAAGGTACAGTGCATGGAAGAGCTGCACACACACATCAGTAGCAAGGACTGTCTTTGAAGAAAGGAAGCTTGCAGAAGAAATCCAGACTATCAAAGGGACCTCAAGAAAGGAGTAACACTGCTTCTTGTAGACCTTGCTGTTTCTCGGGGACCAAGTGAAAGGGCTCCAGAACTGAGCAAGGAAACAAGTCAGTACCAGCCCAGCACCATACTGGCTCTGTAAACCTTCCTAATCTCCATTCACCTATCCTTTCTGTATGCGTGAAAACCAAGGGCAACACATTTTGCTAACAAGGATGTCATGAAAAATGGACTTTATTATAGACAAAAACTTTGATTATGAGTAAACACATTCTTGATTATAAAATACAGCAGCATAAACAAGTATTGCTAATAGATTTAGCATGGAAAGGACAAACGTGTCTGAAAAAAGCTGTTGTGGAACTCAATATGACTACACTACTCTAAAGGCTGTGGAGAAAAGACCAATTCCAAGTTCATCTAGGATTATAACCATTTTTAAGCTGCATGAAGGTGGACAATTGAAAATACTTGCAAGAACTGAACAAAATAGCTTTCTAGAGAAATACGGACAATGGTGAGTTTTCTTAATAAACATTTATCCCCTCAGGCATAAATTAAGTATGTTATATGACCTTTGGGAATAAGACATATCTGCAAACCATTCATTAGTAGGTTATTAGGCTGATCAAACCAAAACTGTGGATATTTTTGTGCATTTTCATTAATTATCCTTCAGCGTATCAGCTTATCCTGGTAGTGCTGAAATAAGTAAGAGGTTTAACGTTGACTTTTATTGGATTACGTCAGGCTAAGAGCATATGGACTCAGGCCTAGTGTGAGGTTCTGTGTAACTCTTAAAATACACCTTCACTAAAAGACCTTTTTTAACACAGATGAGAATCCAATGCTGCTCTGTTTCTGGCAAAAGAGTATAATTACAATGCCTCAAGAAAAGGAAGATGGCATGGTGCTTTGAGATCTGAGGGTGATGGAAGAAAACATTATTATACTAAAATAATAGATCAAGATTCAGTAAGAGACCAGACAGATACTTAAAAATAGAGTTAAAATGTAAACTTACAGCAGTCATTAAGCAAAGATGAATGGAAAAGTCAGTTGGTTCTGAGGTTGAGGGTGAAAGTGTTTCTCATGTGGAAAACATGGTAATAGGTAGGCTAGAGAAACATTGTGAGGAATTATGAGCTCTCCTACATTGCTGTCTACACCTTATAAAAGCTGTTGTGAAGAACAATGATGAAATGAGCTGTACATCACCATCATTTCCCAAAAAGGTTACTTAGCACTGAGGTCAGTTCATCACTCCATTGAATTCAGAGCCCCATGAGAAAAAGCTTTATTATGAAGATGCCACAGTTCACTGGTACAGGACTATATATTACTGTTCTTGTGAGGTTTTTTCCTGCCTACTCCTGCCCTCATTTCTCGCTTTTTGTACCACTAGATTGACCAAAAAATATGCAAGACCTGTTTTTATACCTTTCCTTGACAAAGTTTCTTTACGGAAGACATACTGTAAACTAATTTCCCCACATTTCCTCCTCATCCAAAAACTTTAAGGCAAGAGCAGCACATTATGAATCTAGGAGGTAAATTTTCGAGTGTTAAAAACAAACATTTTGAAATGGAAAAAAATGAAGACAAACATAACCATTACATCAGTGGCATCTACTTCAGCACTAATATGCACAAGTTCAGTTATGTGAACATATTCAGGAAACAATAAAGAGGATTAGATATTCAAACAATAACTAAGAAAATTCTTGATAAACCAAGACAGCAAAAATTTTAAAATGCAAATAGCACAGGGTTCCATAGTCTACCATAGGAGATTGGAAAAACAGAAGAAATTCCCAAATTAATACAATTTTTCATATCCCAAGATGTAGCATTTACAGAATATGAAGGAATTCAATTTACTCAAAAACCAGCATGCACCTGCAGCAACACTTCCCATTGAACACATGGAGATGCTTAACTAAGGAGCAAAAAGAATCTTCTTCAGAAATGCTGCTGATGAGCTGATGTGCTGATTTTGCAGAGGATTCCCAGAACTCCTAGGCCCAGATTCTCCAAGTTTATCCCACACACAAAATCTGGCCAATGAACCCAACCCAAGGCAAAGTTCACACTTCTGGCATGGGGTCAAAACAAGGTAAGGCAAGGCACCTATATGGGCTCAGCTTCCCTCTGTGAAGGAGGCTGGCGGTGAGAGGAGCAGCAAGAGAAGGGTAGACAGCCTATCTGTGAGAGAGTTCCCTTGGGATGGAGGCAGTCCCAGATGCACATGCAGTCTGATGCCAAGCTGATGGCACCTGCTGCCAATGCTGACTCTAAGCCCACTGCTGGTGACACCTGAACAACTTGAGGCAGGAAGTCCCTATGGAAAAAGTGCTAACTCTGAGTTAGAACATCCATTTGAAAACTAATCCACAGCATCTCCTATCACATTTCTGCACTAGGCCTGATGCTAACCTTACATCCTTCTTTGCTGCTGTTAACAAGAAGTTAACAGCTTCAGACTTACACCCTTTGCAGTTTTTTCAGACTGCTATTCTGTATTTCCTCCACAAAAGAAAAAAAAATCACCTCTCCAAGGAAGAAATATATTTGTTAATTGTTTCCATGAGATGGTACTCAGAGTACAGTAATGGCTTTATACAGAGGCCAAATTTCAGATTAAGTGTAAAGGCAGTGTTTTAGTAACAAATCTCCCAGGTAAAACATCACCAATTGCTACAGAGCACAACAAACAGCAAAAGCCAACATCAAGCCTTAACACATACAGCAAATAAAAAAGAGCATGGCATGGATCAGACAAATTAATATCAAAAACAGATGAATCAATATCATGACCTGCAAATGTTAACAGATATAAATCCCTTCTAATATGCTCTGATCAATCTCTTATCATCTTCAACTGTTCAAGTCCCTGTTCAGGCACAAAAAAACTATCAGGGTTTAACTCCAGCCAGCAACTAAGCACCACACAGCTGCTGCTCACTCCCTCACCAGAGCATCATGGGGAAGAGTAAAAGTGAAAAATTAGTTTTAAAGCTAGTAATCAAATAATTTTCCAGCATGATGAGCTGGTATGCTTTGACTGAAGCCTACTACACATATCTTGTGTTACTCTATGTGGCACCTTGCTCTAGGACAGCTTTATTTTGGCCAGAATCTGCACCCAAGCACCTCACAGCCATGAAGGATACACAGTGCTGCAGCTGCACCTATTTCTATTTGCCTGCCAGTTGGCCAGGAGGCACAGGCAGCATGTTGTGCTTTAAAGATTCCTTACCCCTTACCAGCCTAGGCACCATAAAACATTTATAGACTATTTTGGGCAGCGTTTCATTGCAAATTCCATATGCTTAGCTGAACTATTCAATGCCCAGAATGACAATAAAGAGCAGATTACATTTGAATGCACCATGTAGCAAGTATTCTACCTTTTAGCTGCTACAGCCCATTATCTCCTAAAATAAACAACAGACAGCCTGCTCAAGCCATCAGCTGAGTTCCACAGTATTAGACACCTCTGTGCTGCCTAAGGGTACACGTGGCTCAAACATCTACTCCAGGGTATAGTCTCATCTCCATTCACAGATATTTGCAAAAGAGAATACAGCCTGAAAGGGGCAAGTTCTTTCCTATGTTATATAATGCAAAGGGAAAGAAGAAAGGCAGCTACAGATCCTTTCCCCAAGCAAAATGTATGGTCTTGTTTTTAGTTACAGATATAGCCATATGATGATGATGCACTTAAAAAAAAAACATACTAGTATTTGAAGAAATTAAATAAAAACAGTGTCTGATCTACAGAATAATTTAATGTGTACTGAAGGGAAAGAGCCCTTTATTATAGAAATCCTTTCGAATAATTTGTCCTCATATGCCATCACAAATTTACAAGGAGACTGAAGTAAGATATGTAACTTCAGGACATGAAGTAACTCATTTCTTCTGCACCATCATGCATTTGTTCTTGCATATATGGCCCAGCAAAGTGAGAGAACAATGCTGTCTATAATTTTACCTCTGCAGAGATAGAGAGTGCAGACTGGCACAGAAGAAGAAAGTGTCAGCTAACTGAATGGGTTTAATTACCTGCCTTGCAAATGAAACTGTGTCTGCCATATTAAGCTATGGGTAACCAGTCTGGAGGAAAGGATGACCTTTTAGAGGGTACTACAATATTTAGGACCCTAAAGCAGCTCATTGGATCAGCAGCCTAGTGATAAAGTAGTTCAGATAATCTCAGCTACATCCAGCAATGAGTTCTGGCCAAATGTCAGAGCTTTTAGTCTGCTCTGACTAAAACTGGCTAGGAACCAGCCTTTAACAACAGCTCCAGCTCAAACAGAGCTTCACACTGTACTCCAAACTTTTCTCCCTGCTTATCCTTTGTGTCACTTGACTGGAAAATTTGCAATCTATGCAATTTTAAAGAGTTTGAGGGTTTTTTTTGCTTAGGATTCAAACATTAAGTTGTCCTCTTGAGATCCATTTTATATCACTTCATACATCCTCATTTTGTTCACTACTCGCAGCTCATAAAGCCTACTAATGTATCCTTTAAACACAGAAGAATCACATGTTTTTCTTCTCATTTCCCTTCCTGCTTTCTGATTGTTTAGAGCTACAAGACAGCACCTTTTGTATTAAATCATGACCAGGCCATTAACATTAGGGAACCTTTCCCATTAGAAAGGCAATATATATTGACATGTGAACACTCCACTCCCAAAAGCATTTTTTCCAACACTTCATTAACATTTTTCACTGCTGAACCATTATACCCTCCCAGAGCATGTCTTTATTGTCCTGTTTCCTCAGCATACCACTAATAACACAACAAAAGGAGAGGAGGCAATTGCAAATAAATCAGCCCAACTTCCCATTAGGTTTCCTTTCCACACTCCTGCCATCTGTGCTGGCTGCCACAGCACTACATATGCTTGCAGAAAATACCAGGGGGTCACACTCCACACTCCAGCCACTTGCCTCTGCTTCTGTGATTGTCACAGTCCAGCACTTCTGCTGTTCACCTTCACATGTTCATCTGCAGGGACAGCTTCCAGCCACCAAAACTGGGGGCACACAGCTGAGCTCCCAGCACCACACATGCCCTTCACTTCAGGAAAACTGGAGACTCATCCCCTAGTTTGTACCGAGTAATTTACAAAACACAGATTTCAATATTTGAGTAGCAATATGTCATATTTTGAATGGCCTGCTTACTCCCAAGAAACTCCCCTGATACAATATTATCATATTAAACTTTTTCACAAAAAATAGTATTTCCAAATAAATAAATAAGCAGAAAGCTTAAATCATAAACAAAGTTAAAAACATGTGAACACTTCTTTCTACTAGATTAACATCAGCCACAGACAGAATCAAATATTATCTATATTTCTGGATTAGCTTTCTGAGGTGTGCAACCACCTTTTCACATCTGTGAACACAGCACTGCAAAAAATTGATCATTGCTCACTTTGCAATCTGAACTGCATGAATCATTAGTAGCTGACTTGTTAATTAAATACGGTAGCAGAATTCCAGATTAGTCCCGCCTCTATAAGAGCACCATTAATAAACCTGTTTTTCAATTTAGGAAACATCATCTTGTCAGAGTAGCCATTGTATTATTCCTGCCGAAGTATAATATTTCATTCATTACCTTGACAGGTCACATCATTTAGGCTATCCATAAGAATAAATTTCCTCAGCTTGAAAATGTTATCTCTCTGTCCACAGAGAAGCCCTAGATGCACAAATGCCTCCTGTAAATCTCACATCAGAATTTTCATAAACCAGTGGACACAAAGAAAAACCCTACAAACAGGGGCACTTCAACAGGTTTTCTCATTTATTATTGGGCACCACACAAAATGGCTGTTTGGTTGAAGAATTCTTCCCTTTTTCCATTCTTCAGTCACTTGCCGTCTATGCAAAATGGAAAAATCACTTTTTCTCACGTATTCAAAAAGGAACCCAAACAAATTAAGTACACCTCTGTCCTTAATCCTTTGATATTCCATATTACAACATGAACATGTGCATTGTAAAACATAGCGCAACATCTCATGAGCATCTCATTTTTGATTTATCAGTAACATTGACACAATCTAACCCTGCCTACCCTCAAGTATGGCATCCATGGCCAACACTTGTTCTTTCAAAAGACAGCTGGTAAACCCTCCTGGTAAAACTACTTGAGAAACCCTCAGAAAATTGGTAGTTAAAAATGGATTATTTCTTGAAAGTTTCTGCAAAACATCTCGTGCAATCAAATTCACTAAAACTTATTTGCTAAATATACATGTACATCTTTTATATATACATATATACATGCACAAACAGAAGCATCCTTCAAAATCTAAAAATATTAATTTAGGGACTGCCAGACTAAACACATGATGATTAAATGACTAGCACTTTGAAATGCTGAAGTAGCAATACTGCTAAAATACCTGCTGAGATTCAACTCTGGCTTCATTAAGCAGATAAAGTCATCACTGTGGAAGTGCAAGATTGTCTTTTTGGCTAATGCTTAATCAGACTTCAAGTATGTATTGCTAATAACTGTGAATAATAAATTAACTTAAAGACTGGCTCTTACATGCATATGGAACGCTGATGTATGGTTGCTAAGAGGTCTGTTCTAGAAATAGGAAATCTTATACACATTTACTAAGCACATTTATTAATTCTCACAAATCCTTAATGAGAACTTCACTATTTTCTGTTTTAAGTATACATAAAAGGAAATTTTAGAATATAGCGACTCATGAAACAAAGCAGAGACCAAATAGAGAAAAGACACAGTTGCCCTTTCGTATGCACTGTTTCTAAGGAGTGCAATTGATCCACTATTAGTGGTGCTTTTCTAGTGTGTGTTTCTACATAAACAAGACAGTTATTTTACATCAAACATATGGTATTTTAAAATATTTACTCTGCCTCCTCTTCTGAGGACAAAATTTCTCACCCATAAAATGAGTATGACCAAAATTCTGTCTTTGAGGACCTCTGGTATGACAGCTTTGGAAGGATTAGACATCATACCTATGAACCCAACTTCCACCTTCTGCTTCTTCAGTAATAAGATTATTTTGCCATCCATCCCTCAAACCTATAATAAGTTGCCTGTTCTCTTTTACTCCCAAAACACATCACCAAAAGAAAAAAGATATCTAACCAGTAATCCATAATTTCCACATTTAATGGTTTAACGGTCTACATGTCAATTATGTAAATATATGGTGACCTACCTGGAAGGCAGAAGTAAGGAGCCCATCTTAATTTGGCACAAGATACAAGATATCATGCTTACAAATGGTTCTTTATACTTAAAAATAAAACCAAACAGAAAAATTGGGAGTCTATAGCAAAAAATACTTACTCAAGTTCAATGCACTCCTACAGGATTTCTGATATAGAGTATTACTATATTTGTATTATATTTATTACACTAGTATTACAGTAAATGCATTTTTGAGATCCTTCCTTTGCTTCTGCAAATTGGTATGACAGCACTGATTCACCCTGGAGCTAAAGTGAGTTACACCAGGAACAGTGTAATTCACTCTAGATTTGCAGAGCTGGTACACAGAATCACAAAATCAGTGAGGTTGGAAAACACCTCTGAGATCATTGACTCCAACCTGTGACTGAACATAATCACATCACTTAGACCATGGCACTTGGTACCACATCCAGTCCTTCCTTAAACACCTCCAGGGACAGTGACTCCACCACCTCCCTGGGCAGCCCATTCCAATGTATCATCAACCTTTTTGTGGAGAAATTCCTCCTGCTGTCCTACCTACTCCTCCCCTGGTGCAGTTTGAGGCTGTGTCCTCTTGTCCTGTCTCTGGCTGCCTGGGAGAAGAGGCTGACCCCCATGTGGCTACAGCCTCCTTTCAGGTATTCATAGGGAACGACAAGGCCAGCCCTGAGCCTCCTTTTACCCTGCTGCTCCTCATGGCATTTGTGCTCCAGACCCTTCACAGCCTTTGCTGCCCTTCTCTGGGCAGAGATAAATAGCATTTGCCTTGCATCCAAACAAAGAATGAAATCCTTAATCTCATCACTAGCACAAGAAGAAAATCAAGAATGTAAACCCCTACAGCTCAAAATCTGGTCAAAACAGAGAGAGCTGTCACTAGAAGCCAAGGCCATAAGGCTTTGTAAGCCAGTTCAGTCTATAGTGTTTGCAATTGTTCACATACATTATTGTCAACCCCACTGGTTTTAGTAGACATGATACAGTACAGGGGGAAGTGTGCATGAAAGAAAGACAGGAAAAGGGGGAAATTTGGTGATAAGAATATTATTAAGGGCTATATAGAATATTAATGCCTACATAAAAAAGGATGCTTTCCCCTCAAATGAAGAGGTTTTGTAACAGAACCCCACAGCTCATCTTATTTTAATGGATTTTGCTTGCTACTTTCTATCATATAGCAGTTCATGAAACAGTTCATAAAGTCCTTTGGCAGAAATTAACTGCATTTGTTGTGTTACAGTGGTTGCAATTAAAAAGGCAGTATTTCCACACTGCTACAAAATAAAGTATTAAACAATAAACTGCAGTCTCCTTTGTGCTTAGAGAAGAAGCAAGATTTTGCAGATATCTTATTTAATGAGGGAGAAGTCTTTGCTTCTTTTGAATTACTTTAAATGCAATTTTCTTGGTTAAAGACACTGAATAAATTATACTAGTGATGTGCTTTTTAGATTAAATTAATCTAAATTCAATTAATACCATATATTCACAGACAATATAATAGACTAAATCAAGATCAGTGTGATATCCCTTAAAGGATGAATAATTTTTAGCTGCAATATATACAGAGACACAGGCTTACAGAAAAATTTTTTGACCACATAGCTGGGGTTCCCATTTATTCTGAAACCATTACACATAATGCCTTAAATCTCAGGCTACAGCAAAAAAAGGTATTTTTTTTCCCAGAAAAATGTTTTAGTGCTGCACACCTCTTTCTCACACAATTTCTATATGCAGTAACTCAATATTTTGAGGGAAAAAGACACATTAAACATATACATCCATGAAGATGCAAGAGCATTTCAGCTGCACTACATTCAGTGCCAGAGATTATAGCTCCTACATTGCCTACAGAGGTTGCAGTCTGGAAGATTGTTTCAATTTCAAAACCAGCCCTTAATTAGTTTGTGTTGCCAATTGATAATTTTTTTGCCTTAAACTCTAGCATGGTTATTTTTGACACATGATAATATGCACAATGCATTTAGTTTTGTTATACATTCTTAAAATAATTTTATTCCTTTTTCAAATAAATTTGCCACCCCTCCCCCAAACCTATTTTAATAAACTGCCTATTCTCTTTTACTGCCCAAACACATAATCATAAAAAAAGACAGATGCCCAGGTGTTAATCCATAATTTCCACATTCAATGCTCTAAATGTGAATTATGTAAAAGTATGGTGAGTTACCTGGAAGGCAGAAGGAGCCTTGTGGTTAAATACGTCACTTATACCTACAAATTATTACAACTAATTCTTTAAAAGGTGAGTCCAAGAGTTGGATGATAGCACGGGTTCAGTACTTAGTCTCCAAAAGAGAGAAAAAGGAAAAGCTTGCATATACTTCAATCCATTATTTTCATAAATATTGTAGATCACAATCTACAAAATTTATTAGAGATTCATAATCTAACAGTCCAGTTGCTGATTACAGAACTTCATATTTATCATTTGGTAGTCCATACACAAATAATTGTAGAGGTTGTTGATGAAGGCTGATGTTAGCCAGCTTTCAGGCACCCACCCAGCTGCTCTCTCATCCTTTCTCCTCAACAAGCAGACAGTAAAATGGAAAAGATCACAGATCCTGATAAAGACAGGAAGATCATTTACCAATATGGACAAAACAAACTTGACTCAGGGAAAATTATTTTAAATATTTGCAAGATAGAGTAGAATAGTAGAAACAAAGACATAAATGAGCCCAACCCTTTCTCCCAGGCCTTCCATTTCCCTCCTTCATTACGATTCTTCTGGTTCCTTCCCCCACCCCTGCAGGACAATGGGGCAATAGGGTTTGTAGTTAGTCTATGGACCAGAAGCAGTTTCTCTGCACCAGACCTTATGCCTAGAACTTTTCTCTACTAGTTATGTCGAGATGGACATGACTGGCATTATCACCAGTCCTTTATTAAAAAGTTTTCATGCCTTCTTTCAGCTGACTTCTCTCAGGCAACTCTGACTCTTCCCTATTATCTGCTTCACACAGCACTAACTCCTTTTCCTACAGGCAGCTCCACATAGCACTGACTCCTCTCCTCTCTGTTTTAATTCCTTCTTCCTTCTGCATGACTGGCTAACCCCAACCTGTCCCTTACCCAGCCACCTAACCCTGCCTGTCTCTCCCACATCTTCTTACCTTACCTATCCCTTATCTCAGCACAGCCAGCAGACTCTGGGTCTCAAACCACAACAAACTCTAGAGCATCTAACCCATTCTTTTATAACACCCATCCTCGTTGGGCAGGCACAGATGTTTCCACTCCTTGGTAATCACTACAGCTGGAGTTCATTGGGAAAGACTGCCTCCTGCACTATTCTTACAACCTATCTTCCCACACTCTTCTACTGATCCAATGTGAGTTCTCCGGAAATGGCTCCAACACAGGCCCTTCTCAGAGGCTGAAGGTCCATGTGGGCCCTCCACTGGCTGCAGCTCCTTAGGGCCATGTCTGCCCACTCCAATATAGGTTTCTCCATGGCTGCAGCCTGGACACTAGCTGCTATGGCATGGTTCTCCGTGGGCTGCAGGGAAACACTTGCTCCACCATCACCCCTCCCACGGGATGCAGGGAAATACCTGCTCTGTCATTGTGCACTTCCTCCCTTTTCTCTGACCCCGCTGCTCACAAGGATGTTTCTCACACCTTTTTTTCCCCCTCACTGCTGTTTTCTGTATTCCCCTTTCTTAAATGTATTTTCATAGAAGCACCAGCAGTGCCCAATTGAGGGGCTCAGATGTGGGTACAGAGGGTCCATGGAGTCAGCTGGAACTGTTTATCACAGCAGTCCCTTTTCTCTTCCCATACCCAACACCCCTGGCATCCCCACCACTACCAACACCCAGATACCCACACCCAGCACACTTATTTACTGACAAACAGGTTATTTCCTTATATCACATCAGACTACTCAATTCCTCACTTCCCCAAAGAAGAGCTTAATGTACAACAGCTATCATTTACTAAGACAAACAATAAACTAAGTTCTCAGTATAACTGAGGACAGGTTTCCCCTGATACAAGTCACTACTGAACACGTCAAACAGGACAAAGAGGTTCACAAGCAGAGATGTTGGCAAGGTGCATTCTAAGAAAACTCTACACCATGCTTAAACCAGGTGATATTATATAGACAATCTTTAGTCTGGAATAAAGACCTTGAATGAATGTTTTTGTTTGTTTAGAGAACAAAATGTATACAAAATATACAAATAGATTAACATATTTGTTGAGGAACTCTTAACACATAAATTCATTAGGGAAGCAATAAACATACTGCATAAATTAATTACTTTGTGCTTATCCTCATTAAATGCTACTTAATGAGTTAATAAGCTTGAAAAGCAATGACAAATTGCGAAAGTGCATGCACAGGACTTTTTAAAAATTTTTAATAAAGCAGCATGTCTAACTGAACACTGAGGCTCTGGATACAGGCTGGTAACATTTATGCAAGGTGGTCCCTTTATCTTCTATCCTTTATGAACAAGCACCTTCTGCCACAAGTTTTGAATTTGTCAGAGAAGCGTCAACTTTCAACTGCTGAAGGTACTTTTACTTAGTTTCAGGAATCACCACCTCAAAATTTATTTTGTACAAAGTCATTTGTATTACAGGACAACTTCCAGATGCTTGGGAAATATTAACCAGAAATATATATGTCCACACACTGCATATGTATGTGCACACACGGATACACACACAGTAGGAATACATTGCCACATTTGAGAATTATACTCAGGTTTTTGTGGGTGTTTGAGCATGAAGAACACGTAAATGTGTTGCCACAGTCACAAACTGGAAAGAGGCCAGGCAGCACTGGAGAAAGTCATATCCAATGCAAATAAATACTGTAAATTCTGGGATGGGGTATGAGTGCTCCAGCCTTAGCTGAGCTGTGTTATTAACATGCTATGGAAGACTGAAATGGTGGCCCCATCTGTGATGTCACACATATAGACTGCTTATGTTCTCATTTTCTGCAGCACAAAGGCTCAAAGTGCTGTGTTCTATCTTGTGATTTAAACAAAACAAAACAAGCCACACATACACATTTTTCACTCGCTCTCTTCCCATGCCAAAATTGAAAGAAGATGGCAAACTGCATCCTGGAATACATTAGTCATATTGATATTATAAATGCCTTTATTTTAAAGTAAAATAGAACATCTTCAAATTATCAGTGCATTAACTAAGCATGATTCAGTGAATGTTTCAAAACACAATCCTCTCACCTTCCCAGGACACCCACAATTCACAGTGAAACTACCAGTGCTGTCTTGATAAAATATTTAAAGCAATCTTTGACCATTACATGAGCAAACATTTCCCAGATAACCTTGGAATATTAATCCAACTTTTCAACTCTTAAATAGATTTTTTTTAACTCCTTAAAACTTACTTAAGAAAAGGAATCCAATTCCTCTTTGTAGGGACACAAAACAGATAAAGTAGTATTCTGAACGAAGACTGTCAGTCCTATTAAAGGATTCTCATTCTTTGGATTTTGCTCCTTTTTCCAGGATATTAGTGTGCTTAATTCCTGATTCGTTGAGAATCATGAACAATATCTAGTAAATTTCAGTGCCTATGATTACACACATACACACATAAAAGCACTTTTCAGTATCCTCCAGCATGACCAATCCACACAAGTAAGATCTCAGTATCAGTTGTCAGCATGAGAACACTTTCGAAACAAAATCCAGAGGAAATCAGCAACCAAAGCAGCATCAGAGAAAGCTACAATATTAATCTTGGATCACGTAAAATATTTTGCATTGCTATGACAGCATGACATCATATTAACCCCACAAACACAACAAGAAGCACACTTCACAAGAAGGCATGTGCTAATAGTACACAGCTACCAGAAATTCTTCCCTTAGAAGTAAATAACTCTGTAGCCTGATGTTTAAACAAACCTTCAACTATTTTATAAACCTAGTCACTCTGCAAACAAAACCGTATCTCCATCAATCACCCTAAGTCTTTAGACATTTTCAATTGATTTTGGTCACTTAAGACTAATTCACAAAGGATTGGGAAGCCACAGCACAGCTAAATGCCATCTCCATGATTGGATAGAAATGTGTATTAAACAAATCAAGACATACTCATGTTACAAACAGCTCCTCAAGAGTTTTGTGCTGACACTTAGGCAATAAGAGAGCTAATGAGAACAGCTATATTCTGCTCAGCACTGTTTAGGATACTAACAAATTGACTTTGGATGATTTGTCATCAAGTCCCTGCAGGAAGAAGCTACACTATTTAGGCAGGTGGGGGAAGAAGAAAGACAGCATACTCATCTATGGAAATCCTTGATCCCAGGCTAACTACTGGGAAAACAGTAAAAATGATACTAGAAATAACATTTAACATTAATTTTAACCATTTGTCTTAGTAATAATCATGTCTTTTTTATTTATTGACAGGCACTTTAACCTTCATTCATGTCTTCATTTTCAGTAGTCATGATAGTATTTTAAAAGAACAGTATTGAAAAGGAATTTAAATGCCATTTGAAAGAGAAGAAGCTCACGTCTTCACAAATTTTCACAAAATAGCCAATGGACTCACAAAATGAAAACCGGATGGTAAGGGATGAGAGTATTTGGGGTTTCTTTTTTTCTTTTTTCCTTTAATATGTCTTATTATCTCACTTCTGAACCATTATGTCTGTGGAAGAGAAAAGGAAAGGTCATCAGTAGGCAGTGGCAGCACCAGCTGGGAGCTGGAAATGGTGCTTCTAGTTTTCAGCTGTCAAATGTTGGCTGAAATTTACTAAGTGCCAATAGGAAATGATCAGCATATCTGTAGCTTTTTTATTTTTTTTTTTAATTAGGAAGAGAAAATGAAGGCTTTTGAGAGAGCGATTTGAAGTCTATTATATTATTATAGTCATACATGAAGTATTGCAAGTTGCTCAGCCTCACTGGTTTCCAGGTTAGCAGACCTCCCAGCCATGTTCTGTGCTTAAACACCAAAGCAAAACAGCATTCTGTATCACACTTGATCCACTCCCTCTTAAAATGCCCTGAATGCCTTTTCTCTATGGCTGCAAAGTTTTCGTGAAAAGCAGACTAAATAATGTATTTACTCTTCCAGTGGTATCTACTTGTCAGTGTCTTACCAGCAATAAAAGAAGACAAAAATGTAGAAACAATACAGAAAAGATGCAGGAGTCACCAAGTAGCTGATTGTGTAGCAAAACTAGACAAATATTTTCTGGCTTTGGATCCAATCTCATGTTTTATATACGAAACTGTAACTTTTGTAAAAATAGATGTGCCTTTCCCAGCAGCAGGCTCCGTGTGAGAACTTTGTGTGTTTGAAATGAGAAGGAATTCACCTATGCACACTCAGCCCACAGTGAGTTCAGCAAATATGCTGTCAAAGGACAACACTGCTGTCCTTTCTGAGAAGATGAGCTAACATTTAAGCATGGAAGACACCCAGGCCCACCCTCAGGCATTCCCAAGTGCCAGCTTATTTAATCAGCACTGATTAAAACCTTTAGGAATGCACATGGCCAGCCTACCAGTACCACCACCTCACACTGGCCTCTCAAACATTCTCATTCCCAGTGTGGAAAAGGATGCTTGCATTGAGTCAAGAGCCAAGGGTAGATGACATAAGTGTCTATGATTGTCTTCGTGTGTACATTTTTGGATTTCTAGCCCAGACAACTGGTGCAAACAGCTACAACACACTGCTGTGGTCCATCACCCTCATCGTGCATCACAAACCAGACCAGAAAAAATTACCTGGCATGCAATCACCACATTACACGAATGGGTATGGCCATAAATGACTTGCCACACCTACAGACAACCTGAAGCACTGAATAACTGGCTTTGTCCCTTAAAAATAGACCAACATGTTCCTTTCATCCTGCTTCCAGGGCACAGTATGTTCTGTGGTACTTGCTCTTGAATTGCTGAAAAATGAAGTCCTACTCACTGGAACTGAACTCACTTTTTTAAATCCTATGGATTTTACTTAAATTACAGTATTTAAAATATTAAGATCTAGGTAGCATAATGATAGCTTACTTTATAAAACAGAAATGGAATATACATTCTTAGCTAATGAAACTCCTCTGACTTAAATTTTGTTTTCTATCTTATTTGTCCTTGAGGACACCACCTAGTTTCCCCTCTCTCTTCTCATCTGATAGACTGAAAGTTTTTGGGGAGCAGAGACATCCATTTATTGTATGTCTGTAAAGGACCTAGGCCACCAAAGCCCAAAGGTTTTGAAATGCAACTGCATTTCAATGTCCACATCAAATAATGAGGACCTTTGACTGCTCTTTCTAGCAGACACAATTTGCATTAGCTGTATTTAAAACTAATAACGAGAAGACAGTTTGAAAGTAGTGTTTTCCATTCTTGGAAAAGTATATAAAGAATATAGTCAAACCACCTCACTCTGCCCTCCTGCATTTTTGGGAGCTAGATTAATTACTGATCAGGTATTCAAGTCCACTGGAACACGGCTTCCCTCTGCCCATGGAGGGCTTCAGCAGCAGCAGCAAATGCCACAGCCAGCAGGACGCTGCCCAGCTGCTGTGGGCTCTCCCTTTGCATGTCCAGGATTCCTCTTTCTGCAACAACTGCACAGTTCCCCTAATCCAGTGCCTTTAATTAAAGCTTTGTAAGTGAAATGTAACATCAACCTCAGATGTTCTCTGACTAAAAGCTGAGGAAATATGTTGGGGGGGACAGGAAGAACATCACCAATGCAAGAGCTACCAGTCCTATACCAACGATTAAAATTTCACATTTTCTGGAGGAAACAAACAAACAAAAGCTCCCAGGACTGTGGAAGGAAATAGCTGCAGCGACTGATTATTAATGTGCACATAAATTCAGAAAGCCTGATTAATAGTTACACCAATAGATGAAACACCCAAAAACTTCAATCTGTGGATGAAAGTTACCATGAGCCAACCTTAATTCACGGAGATAGGATTTCCCCATCCTGATGAACCATTTTGGTCTCAAGGCACCAGATATCTATTACACTGTGTCCTGTGTATTGTTTGTACACACATTTCCTTTCACAGGGGGAGAAAGAATATGTCTGGAAGCATAGAAAAGATTATTAGACACCAAAATCTCAGTTGATACAGAATTGGAGTAAAACTACTGATGGCTGTCACCATCCACTTACCCCTCTGCATATTAAGGTATAGTCACCATCAGGGCTAGGGTCTCTTTACTAGTAGTGATCATATTAAAGCCAAGCTAGATCTGACAATCAGGAGTGGTTTCAAGCCGTTTCTATTTCAGGAAGGAGGGGTTAGTTAGAGGCAGAAGACCTCCTGTGAGAGTGCTAGAGAAATGTCGCAGGCAGAGGAAACCAAACTTGGCAGGATCTGTGCCCATACTGTTGGTCCAGAGCAGATTCTGAGGCAAATTAGCCAGCCAATAACGCCTTGTTTGCCCCTGTCCCTCTTCACAAGGAACTGTTTCTCCAATGCTGGTAGGGATATTGAATTCATTAGCATATATGTGGTGTGAACAATCAGGAGACTTGAACCTGGGACTAAAGTGAGAGCCAAATTATTTGACGCTAAAACACATCCAGTGAGGAATAATGAAAGCAGTCAAGGAAGTACCGGGCCACTTGACATCAAAAACAGTATCTGTGGTAGGAAGTAGAAGCAGAGCAGAGTAGCTTGCAGTGTTTTTATATCCTTTCCTTTATATGGCTGTGTTGGCACACTGGGATGTCGACGAGCATGTCCTGCTGGGAAAGGAAGAGATGTGACAGGACTGAGGAATCATGAGCCCAGGGCACGATCTTGCATGCTGAAGCAGCTCTGACTGCTTTGCATTAAATGCACATGTCCACACTACCAAGTACACAGCAGCTCTGCCTATGGATGAACCATTTTCTCTCACAAAGACAAATAAGCAAAAGATTAGTTTAAAAGCCTGCTACAACTGTTGTACAATAAAAACAAGTGACAAGCTTTTAGGCTTAATTGCTTCATCAGTCCAATCAGGGAATAAGGTATTCTGAGCCTGAGAGCTTGTCTGTTTCTTTTCCAGCTACACACATTTAACTAATAAACAGATCTCTCTCTCTCCAGACCTTATTTATATTAAATTATTCCAGAGTGGATACAAAGCTCCCCATCTTCCAAAACATTAAAAATCTAGCATTTAAAAAGAGAAAATTATTAAGTTTTAATTCTGCAAAGCATGAACGGCTTTCCAGTACTAAGAATTAGTCAAATTTATCAGTCTCTGGGAAGAACAAGTTTGCTCATCAAAACTGAGACAACACTTGAGAGACTTTCTCTGAAGAGAAAACTGCTATGGACACCTGGTTGATGGTCCAGGATATTCTCCACCAGGTTCTCTGTCCAACTGAAACACTACATCAATTACCTAGAAACAAGCTACCAAGAACACCTTTATGCTTGTAAGGCTATGCTACATTTTAGAGTGGCCTTATGGCTCCAAGTTGCACCTTATCATCATGTTTATAAAAAGTTGCCTTGGCTATAAACTGCAAGAGCATACAGTCAGTAAACCCTGGCTACACCCTGAGTCCTCCTTTTCATCCTCTGAAGGCCAAAGATGACTGTGGCATAATGTGATTCAAGAATGCCTTCTCCACTAGGTAACATCTGAGCAGAATGTGATCCTACAGATGCACATTCTGAAGCCAGTCATTTGGGTTTCAAAAAGTGACTACAACTTTTTTTGGAAAGCACTTGACACTTTTTGTCTTTGTCATCACGTAAAAGTACTACTATTTCCTTATAAACATTGTCTACACAATATTGTCACAGAAATAAAACTTTCTATAAGCATTAGAAGTTAGTGCTTCTGATTTCCTTAGGGGTGAATTTTCCATAAAAAAATCTTGCTCCATTACTAATTGCAAAATTAGCAAGAAGCTTATAAGTAATTAGATTGGGGTGTTAAATCACTAATGTTCCTTAAATAAAACTCCTAATTAGGACACACCACATATTTATCTACAATCTAGATCTGACAAACAGCACAAACTTTCCTTTTCTAGCTGACATCCAGGACACTGCCAGGGAAATACCAGGCACTCACAGTACTTCCTTCAAGAAGGCTCATTTGACTTGCACAATTACAGGCAAGGATGACTATGCCCCTCCACTTTGATATCAAAGCAGACTGGCATAGCAGAGAGTCATGGCCCTAAATTCAGATACCTACCACAAGAAAGTTATTCATCTGTCTCTACTGATGACAGAGGAACACTGGGCACTTGCTTAGATTAAGCTTCTGTGATGGAATTTAGCTTCTGATACCATAAAAATGTAAAACTATCAAAACAATCCCTCCTTCTACATGGTATTTCTCAGACTCTAAGATGAATGCAGTTGGATAAATGGTTTTGTTTTATTACACCTAATAAAACACCACCTGACACAAATGCATCTCAACTGAGAATTGATCCACAATAAACTACTGCAATACAAACAGCAACAGTTACAATTTTCTTACAACCCCTTTATACCAAAGGTACTTAACTGCTTCAAAACAAGCCCCACAATTACACTGACATTCCATACATCCTGCAGACAGTCTTTCCAAACATTTTGTACCTTATTCCAATTTCGAAAAAAAATAATCCATTTTCTCAGAAAAGCAGGTGCACAGATTTTTAGGGATGAGAACTTTTTTTAAAAAAGGTTTACACCAGTTTATTTGAAGTCCACTGAATATAATTTCACATGAAGACAGAATTTCTATTTGCAAGAAACCTTTCACCCCCAGTTTGACACTGACCATCATAAAAACTAGTATGTCTTTCAATTACCAGGATTTTACCGTCTGAAGTGGTTCTGTTCTATGTTTGTGCTGTAGCTGCAGAACTTTCTCTCTTGACAACTCATTTGAGAAGGACTGAAGCCTAGAAGCACCAGAAAAATTAGTGTGGCTACCATAGTGCCTGCTTCTGAGTTAACACAGCTGTCAGCCTTGCACTGCTGGGGATGCATGTGCTCTTCCATGTTCCCAAGCCAAGATTTGATATCTTATCTAAGACGTACATTCATTTCAGAAAGGAGAAGCTATTTTCAGCATGACTGAAATTAACCAGGTATTTCTCTATGTATAAAAAAGTCACAGTTAAAACAACCTCCCTGAAGCCGTTTACCTGTAAGGCTTCATCGTTAAGAGTGTTTAATTAATTTTTAGTCCAACTTTAAGTGTTTCTTTTCATGTAACACCACAGTAACTAGCCCGTTGAAAAGATATATATTTGCTATATCCATTAGAGAAAAATTCACTCATCTCTTCCTACAGAACAAGGTAGCAAATGATTTTTTGTAATATTTTTCTGCTATTGAAACTTACAATAAACTCAATCGTCTTGCAGTGGATATATTCGACCTTTTGTCTTAAAATACTCATTCAGAGATGTTCTGACTCAAAGTAGGTTGGGTGTTTTGTCAGAAAGAACAAGTTTTGCTGAAACAAAAGCCTTTCTGCAAATGATATTGCAAATCTAGTATGTAATTTTGGGGGGAAATATAATGATCACAGATTTCAGCTACATTACTCAGTAGCTGAGACTACATGTTGTCACCATCAAGAGCTGAAGCCAGGTCCAACATCTCAGGTTGCACGCCTTGCTTTTATGATCCCAAATATTTTAGGGAAGAGAAAAATCTTTCTCTGACCAAACAGATATAATGTATGCATTAACATTTCCAGGAATTAGAGAGAGTGATATTTTAAAGCAAAACATTTAGAATGAGCAAAAGCTAAATCCATTATCTAACCCTCCTCTTCTGCCTGTGTAATAAGGCATGCCAGGAATATACACACATATAGCCATGAATCAGAACACAATTTATTAATAATTGCTCCACAAAAAGGCTGTGTGAATAGTTCTATATACACACAAATATTAATGCTTATTTGATTGTTGTGAAATGTCTCAAAAAAACTGAATTAATTAACAGCTATGCTTGGCACTATATGAAACACATACCTTAAGGAAAATTAACAAATCTAAGTGCAAAGGTTAGAGTTAGATGCCTGCCAGGATGGTTTTTTCATCTATTGAAACAGAAAATATTTGTCATCTTTTGTCAGAAAGATGCAACAAACTGTAATTCACATGAACTTGGAAAAGTCTTAAACCAGCAGGTCTGTCCCACAAAATGGCAAGTATCTCCAGTAGCTGCTGTTGTTGCCAACACATAACAACACAATATTCCCAGGTACCATCAGCTGCATCTCCAGCTATTGCTAATTTTGTCCAGGATTATAACATTTTTTTTACGTTCATTGGCTACAATTATTTTCATAATAGTTAGTAGCAGAAAGAAGGTGAGGTAGGACAAACACAGAGAACGTGCAAGTGAGGTTTGCTAGACTTTGATCAGAAAGACATTAACAAGCCAACACAGAGGATTAAGATGTTACTGACAGACTATACAAAGTGGACCATGCTGCCTTTTTGAGGTTGAGTTTTTTGGTTGTTGTTATTGTTTAGTTTTTGTTATGTTTCGTTGGGGTTAAGTCAGATGAGAAAGTCACTATTTTGTCACTTTTTTATAGAAGTGGACAAAAAAATCATGTTCATGAAAATCTGAATAAAAGCAGTATTCAGATTGGAAGAATATTTTCTGTTGCATCTCACAATTGAAAAAAAAACTAAACCTCTTCTGTGTATATGTATATTGAAAGCTGCATATTTAAAGAAATCAGCCTGAAGTAACTTGTTGGTTAGGAAAATTGGGTGAGACAGAAGAGACTGATGTTTAAATCTGTAATTCATCTCATTGAAGTGTCCCAATTATTATGGCCACTTACCTTATGTTCACTTTGTCAGAGCTCCCATGTCTATGGTAAGAAATCATTCCCTTCCAAAAGAGAACAAATGTGGTTGAAGCTGCTGTTCTGAACACTATTTCATGACAAAAATATTTTAAGGCAGCTTTAACCTAGATGTCCATTTCCCTTGATATGATACCCTGCATAAGCATGGTATTTTAAGATACCTTCAAGCAGGGATCTGAATTTAGCACTAAGATCTTGTTTAACAGGGGTGAATGCCAAATGCTTTTCATCTCATTACGCTGGTTTGAAATAACAGTACTACTTAAAAGTAGCATAATGACAACATAAAATGCAAGAGCTCTTTCAAAGTAGTGCAATAAACCACTGTTACCATGATGGTCAGTTGCCTTAACCAGCACTACAAATTCCAAGCAAATCAAGCTCCATTTAATTCCTACTGTACAATAACAAAATATATTATAACCTATGAAGACATATGCAAATAACTCTGTACACTTCCAGCTGGAATTATTTTGATCGCCCACTGCAAATACTTTGATGTTTATTCTTGTTACACATTACATACAGGTTCTGCATATTATACATCAAACATTATTGCTATTACTTAGAAAATTATTCCATAATCAGGAAAGATTAAATTCATAATGAAAACTTATTATAACAGAGACAAAATATATAAAGCCAGTTGCCATCTGGAAACTGAGCTCTGGCTTAACGTATGTAATATTAGACAATTGGCTCCCCCTCTGTTTCTTCCTCTTACAAATTGCTTGCTGTACCTGTGTCATCTTTTGAGCCCAAGGACTGGCTTTCTCTTTGTGTAATGTGATTTGCAGCTGGGATTTCTGAATGCTGCTACAACACAAAACTACTGCAATGGTTCAGAGCTCTGCTCTACCAATCACCCTAATCCCAGTCTTTATTGGTACTTTTAATGGCACCCCTGCTGTTACAGAACAATAGCCCACTCAAGAGAACTTGTCCCATCAGTTTGAATCTACTGTAAACACACACATATATACATGTACTACGTACAAAACACGCTTTTTTTTTTTTTTTTCATTTCCCTCAGGCACATCTCAGATGCTGGCAATGGAATCTAGAATGTTTTTACACTCACAAAATCATTCCCAAAGCAAAACACCACCTAAAAAGGCTACTACTTCAGCACTGCCCCCCATGCTTGGCGTATTTACTGATAAAAGTGATAACAGGACAATAAGCAGAACACATAGGAGAATAGAAAGCTCAACAGGAGAATAGTCTCTTATAAAGTTGTAGGAACAGGAGTCGAGAGAAAACACGATCTGCCTGAGATTCTGCCCAGGAACAACCCGCAGTAGGAGACAAAAGTTCCTAAACTCACTGTGTAAACACCTAAATTGCATCATACCTCTCTTCCTGAAACATAGGGGTTATCCTGACACGCTATTCGCTATCTTGCCAGAGGGAAGGAAAAGTCATTTTTTCCCAGAGCGATCCTCCAGATCAGGCTCCCACTGCCAGCAAGCCCAGCCCTGGGGTAAAGCCAGGGCTGCTGGTATCCAGCCTCGTACCCGCAAGTTTCCAATGGCGAATCCCGGGAGCGGGAAGAGATCCAGCCCGGCACGGCGGCGGGGACAGGGGATGAGGAGCCACCTGAGGCGAGCTGGTGCTGGAAACCAGCCTGGTGCTAGCACTGCTCTGAAGTCCTTCTGTCACCCATGTGGGAGGCACACTCCCACTAAAGATTGGGGTTTAACCGACTGACACTACCAATGACAGAAAATGTTCATCAGAAAATCGCCATCCAGCTCCTGTCAGCACTGATTTCCACCAGCGGGGTGGCAGGACCGCGACAGCCTCTCCGCCCCAGCCGGGGGCTCGGGAAGGGCAGCGCCGTGGCCACAAAGGGCTGGTTTAAAGGAAAGTGCCCATCTGACGGAGCCTGGGCTGGTTGTCCGCCCCCAGCACACAATGAGGGCGGGCTGACCCCGCACCTCGCTGACCCCCGCGCTTCCCCGGCTCGCTCCCCGCCCCTGGCGGAGCCCACCGCGGCTGGCGCCAGCCTGGGGCCGCCGGCCACGGGCAGGGCACGGACACGGACACGGACACNAGCGAAGCGAAGCGAAGGGATGCGGAGCGGTGCCCAGCTGCCGGGCCGGCCGGGGGCGGCTCTGCCGGCACCGCCCCGCCCCGCCCCGCCNTGATTTCCACCAGCGGGGTGGCAGGACCGCGACAGCCTCTCCGCCCCAGCCGGGGGCTCGGGAAGGGCAGCGCCGTGGCCACAAAGGGCTGGTTTAAAGGAAAGTGCCCATCTGACGGAGCCTGGGCTGGTTGTCCGCCCCCAGCACACAATGAGGGCGGGCTGACCCCGCACCTCGCTGACCCCCGCGCTTCCCCGGCTCGCTCCCCGCCCCTGGCGGAGCCCACCGCGGCTGGCGCCAGCCTGGGGCCGCCGGCCACGGGCAGGGCACGGACACGGACACGGACACGGACACGCGGACAAAAAGGAACACGGAACAGATGGAAAAGCACACACACCACCCCCCTCCTCGCTCCCCTAATACTCACAAGAGACCACCAACCAAATCCGTCCGCAAAAGGCGCCTCTTCATCAGCCCGCTCCCGGTACGGGAGACCCGCTGCGGTGCGCGCCGGCCGGGCCCCCGCCGCCCTCCTCCCGAGGGCGGCACTCACCTCGGGGGGACGAGACCGGGCCGGGGGCCGCCCCTCTGCCGGCGCCGGGCAGCGGCGGCGCGGCGGGGCGAGGCACACTTCCACTTTCTCTGGGGGTCTTTCTTTGCCGTGCCGTGC